>OX453086.1:1148519-1536102 GCA_949699795.1 Spicauda simplicius | reverse complement strand
TGTAGTTTGACCGGGAAGTACCACCGCCACACCATTTCAAGTGTGAAGCATTTCCTGCGCGAGATGGAAGGGTGTGGTTGCCGGCACACTTTTATATGAGGCGACCATCATAGTCCTCGGGAGTAGCAACGCATCTGTGATTGACTTCAGATAGAACCCATGTTCTGTATGAAGTTGCTTACAGATATATGGCAGTGACAAAACCATTAGATGGACTGCATGCTCGTTTATTACTTCAATCGGATATAATTTTTAATTGTCATTAATGTATATATTTTATTTGTTACAAAAAAAACAGTTCTGAATACCACATATCCTTTATTTATCCCGGAACTATTCCCCCTCCTCCCCAACTTATATTTCCCGCGTAACTTTTATCGATTTTTATTTATACTCCTCCCCAATCTGTCGTTCACCCCTCACCTCCCCTAAGAGCCTAGCATCACCCTTGAACCAAAACGCACTAACTCCAAAGTTATTTATATAATTACTAGTACTTAGCAATAGTATAAGGGGAGAGCGGGGCCCCCTACTACAGGTATAAACATACTTCAAAGGGGGTACCCAACAATATTGTAAAAACTATGTACTACTTTTAAATGCAATAAATCATTTTTCATTGTTCATTTATCATCGATTACCAACGATTATAACAACGACCTCTCCCTCCCACTATTGAATTACGATCCCCCCCTCACCTGAAACATCCGCCCGCACTCGCACATGCTCTTGGAGCGCATGAAGGGGAAGTTGGTCCCGTTCTTGTCTGCGTGCGCTAGTGACCGACCGACCACCCCCCAATCTTAACGGCACCCCTCCCTCTCAATGTCATTTCCCCCTAAACTCATCGGCACCCCCTTCACCAATTTTATCGGTACCCTCCCCAATATCAACGGCAACCCCACCAATTAGAATGGCTGTTATTTATCACTTGTAAGGATCTTACGTATCACCCCGCCCCCAATCTGTCGTTTACCCCCCAATTTTCTTTAAACCCCCCTAATCGTTCGTTCATCCCCTCCTCAAGTTCACTCCCCTCCCCCAAGGTGTCACACATCCCTCTCGAACGAAAACTCCAAAGTCATAACACCGATTACCCCCCACCCTATCTCAACGACCCCTCCCACCCTATGGTATTCCCCCCTCACCTGAAACATCCGTCCGCACACCTCGCACATACTCTTGGAGCGCATGGAGGGGAAGTTGGTCCGGTTCTTGTCCGGGTGAGCACGTCTGAAGTGACGGTAGTAGGCTATCGCGTCCGCCAGCTGAACGTCGCACTGTAAGGGAAATGGAATCAAATCAAATTATATCAAGTCGGATCAAATCAGATCAAGTCAGATCAAATCACAACTAATCAAGAAAGTTGGATCAATAAATCAAGTTCATCGTCAACCCATTATTGTCCCACTGCTTGCTGGGCACGGGTTTTCTTTCAGAATGAGAGACTTTTAGTCCATAGTCCACCGCGCTGGCCAAGTGCGAATTGGTGGACTTCACACATCTCCGAGAACATTTGTTTTTAAAGAACTCTCGGGTATGTAGGTTTCCTCACGATGTTTTCCTTCACCGAAAAGCAGTGATAATTAATTTCTAATACGCACATAAATCAGTGGTGCGTGCCTGGGTTTCAACCTCGGACCTCCCGATTGAGAGGGCAAGTTTAAACCATTAGGCTATCACTGCTCTAATAAATCAAGTTAGAATCAATCAAATTGGATGAAATGACATGTCTTTATTTTGTATAGCCCTACGGGGGCACTTACAAATTGTTAGTTACATTTTTTCTTACACTACCACCGGATCGGAACACGACCTCAACTGAGAAGATCCGGCAAGAAACTCAGTGGGTTTGTCTTTTTTCTTTGTATACCCATTTTTTTTTAAAATAACAATCATGTTTTTACATGGTAATAAAAGTTCAGAAACAGTATGAGGTCACAACAAATGATATCAAATCAGATTACATCGAGTCAAATCAAAATAAACCAGTTCAAATCAAGTCAGATCAAATCAAATCACACCAATCACATCAATCAGATAAAGATAAATGTACCTCATCATTATCCACGGAAACCTATCACAAAAATATTTCATATCCCTCTAAGCAAAACCAACCTTTTTAAATATTCGACCCTACCAAGAATTTGTGATGAATACAACCAAGTATGTGCATTAGAGGAAGACATTGACATCTTTCATGACACTAGCTTTGCTTTGAAAAAAAAGCTAACAAATTTACTAATGTAATTGAGTACATCACAAATATCTGTTAGCATATAATCAATTAAAACATAGCTTACATACATAGAATAGTTATATATATATGTAAAATGTTATAGTTCATAAGTTTTGTTTATTAAGCTGTTGGGTTGATAAAAATAAAATAAATAAAGAAATAAATAAATCATATGAAAATCAAATATGAATTTCGTTATAATAGTCGCCCGTCGCAACGGTCGAAATTCGACCGTAATTTAAATTAAAAAACTAAACTGAATTTTGTCCAAAGTAGCACCAATATTTCTCAAATACAAATAAATTGTTAAATATAAAAATAGGTTTAATTAGCTGAGCTGCATTTAAAAGTAATAGCGGGTATTTTGACAAAGACACTGACATTTCTGACGTTACGTGTTTTATGTTTATTAATTGTGTTCGTGACAAATGCACGGTAGTGTGTGTAATGTGTTTTTAGTTGATTTTATGTATGTTGCATGCATTATTTGAAATAAATATTAACATTCTGCACTCCTTCTCTACGTCCACTACAACCGTGCAAAGTTTCATACTAATCCGTCCGCGGCATATTACTTAAAAATGCACCACAAGTTTTTGCTTCACGTATTAATATATAGAAGAAGATTTGGATTCAATCATCGACAGCTGCCTACATATGTAAGTCGTTGCGCTATTCAACACTAGATGGCGTTGTACTTATTCCTGAATCCCGCTAACGATGTTACCGTGTAGCTTGTATAAGTACTAAAAAAATTTTATTGAAGTTGCTTACAGATGTCCCTATATAGGCGACAGTGACTACTTATATATATATTTGTTAAGCACACGGCTTAAGCCCTATGTGCATATTAAATTATTAAATGGAGTAGGACTGTTGATATTTTTTAAAACATCGGATTTTCGATATATCGATATTTTTAAATATATCAATATCGGATTTCGATATATCGAAAAAAAATAAGATATTTCGATATATCGGCTTTATTTAAAAAAAAATCGTAAGTCAGCTCAAAAATGATTACACAATTTATAGTCCAGTAGATTTATTAAACAAATTAAATTATAAATAAACGTACTATCGACCAAACTGAATCATGACCCACCTTGCTGATAGTTCGTTTGTAATTTTGGCAAAGACAAGACGTTTTCTTGTCGGGCGTGGCGTTGCACTTATGACGTTTTTAATATTAATAAACAACAGAAACATCACTCAGAATGACTTTTTAAGAAAATTAAGGCGCTCCCTCACCGGGAGCGTTCGCGTGTAATGTAACATTATAGATTCCACTTTGATCATTACATTACACTGCTACCTCCTTGACCGTATCAAAACTAACGCATTGATGTTACAAGTTGTATCAAGATACTACATATTGTAACATCAAAATGTTCTGTTCTGCTCGTTCATTAATATATAACGTTACAATCTGTATAACGTTACATTCCATGCGAATGCTCCCTATGTGGGAGCACCTTTAGAGTACGGATATTTATTTAATTTTTGAAGGCAAGGTTAGCGACAAACCCGGCATAAGACATTTCAGGAAATTACCAATATTTTGTAAATATTATTAATCTACATATTATTATTAATACAATACGGCAAAATATGATTAGTGGGATGAACAACGAGAATTACGGATATTTCACAATTGAAAATGACTTGGGAAATCTTCCCAACAGTAAGTTACATATTTATAAAGATAATTATTATTGGGTATTGGCAATGTTAACTAATTTTTCATTTTAACGGTGTCATACAAGACAATAAAAATATTTATAAAGAAAGCACGGTCAGTGAAATCAGTAACTGTCAGCGTCATATAAAATAATAATAAGTCGGTTTCCAAGGCAACAAATGTTGAGGCAAATTTCGACCTAATTGCGTTTGAATAGCTAGAGGAAAATAAGCATATGGTGGGTCATGAATCAATTTGTTCGATAGTACATAAGTATTGGGTTATCATCCATCCATCCATCCATCAGCCTTTGAAAGTCCACTGCTGGACATAGGCCTCCCCTAATCTGCGCCACTTCGACCGGTCCTGAGCCATCTGAATCCAGCGGTTACCCGCCGTCTTCTTCAGGTCATCAGTCCACCGGGTCGGGGGGCGGCCTGCACTCCTTTTGCCGAGGCGTGGTCTCCATTCGAGGACTCTTCTACCCCATCGGTTATCTGTCTTACGAACGATGTGGCCTGCCCATTGCCACTTCAGCCTACTAATTCTGAGAGCTATGTCGGTAACTTTCGTTCTCCTACGGATTTCATCATTACGAATTCTGTCGCGCAGGGAAATACCAAGCATAGCTCTCTCCATAGCTCGCTGAGCGACTTTGAGCTTACGCACGAGGCTCACAGTAAAGGACCACGTCTCGGCGCCGTATGTCATCACTGGCAACACACACTGCTCGAACATCTTCGACTTCAGGCTCTGAGGTATATCGGATGAGAAGATATGGCGCAGTTTCCCGAACGCTGCCCAGCCGAGTTGGATTCTACGAGTGACCTCTTTCTCAAAGTTGGACTTACCCATCTGTACCACCTGCCCCAGGTAAATATATTCGTCAACAACTTCGAGGGTGGTGCCGTCTACAACGACCGGTACGGGTGTGACATGGACGTTAGACATGATCTTTGTCTTGTCCATGTTCATCTTAAGACCCACCCGTTGAGAGGCACCAGAGAGGTCGCTGAGCATGGTGTTGAGGTGCTCCATCGACTCCGCCATGATGACTATGTCGTCTGCGAATCGAAGGTGAGTGATATATTCGCCATCGATGTTGATGCCGAATCCTTTCCACTCCATCAGTTTGAACACGTCTTCCAATGCAGCGGTAAACAGTTTCGGGGATAATACATCCCCCTGTCTCACACCGCGCTGCAATTGGATCGGGTTCGTACATCCGTCGTGTAATCGGATCGACATTGAGGCTGCCTTATATATACACTTCAACACTTCGATGTACCGATAGTCAATCTGGCACCGCTGGAGCGACTCCAACACCGCCCATGTCTCGATAGAATCGAAGGCTTTCTCATAGTCCACATAGGCCACACACAACGGCAGATTGTACTCCTCGGCCTTCTCTACTATCTGCCGCAGTGTGTGTATGTGGTCCATGGTACTAAAGCCTTTTCGGAATCCGGCTTGTTCGGGAGGCTGGAAGTCGTCGAGCCTGCGAGCTATTCGATTATTGATGACCCTCGAAAACACCTTGTAGACGTGGCTCAGAAGCGCGATGGGCCTGTAATTCTTCAGTAAAGACCTATCGCCTTTTTTGAAGAACAGTATCACCACGCTTCTGCTCCACGCCTCCGGTGCTATACCCTGGCTTATGACGGAATCGAACAACTGTTGGAGCGCTTTCAAAATAGGCCTCCCTCCTGCTTTAAGCAATTCAGTTGTGATTCCATCTTCGCCGGGCGCTCGGTTGTTTTTGAGCTGTTTGAGGGCCAATCTAATCTCGTACAGGCTGACGTCCGGGATATCTTCGGTATAGTGTCGGGTTAGCGTGGCTCGCTTGTCATTGACAGGCGGCAAAGGTCCACGTGAAGCGGTATATAACTGCCCATAGAAGCGCTCAATTTCTCTCTGAACTTCAGGCCTCGCGGCAACTGTGGTGCCGTCTTCCGTCTTCAGCTTCGTTAATAAGCTATGCCCAACACGCAAATCCCCTGCGAAGACCTTGGAGCCCTTGTTCCGCTCAATTTGCTCTTTAATGCGATTTGCATTAAAGAGGCGAAGGTCACGTCGCATCCTGTTAGAGATTTGCGCGTTGAGCCGCCTAAGCTGCGACAGTGAAGCTGGAGACTGCACACACATTGCCCGCCGTTCTGCCATAAGTTCGAGAGTTTGGACCGAAAGTCTTTGAGTACTTCTATTGGAGGGGGTCTTATAGTACTTCGACCCTACCTCGTGGGCAGTTTCTACCAACTTGGTGTTCATTTCGTCAACATCAACGCAATTTTCTAGGCATTCCAGGCGATTGCGTAGCTCGAGTTGAAAGTCTTCAGAGCCCTGGATTTGACAAGATCTTGGACGGAGTATCGACTTCATAAGGCGGGACCGTTCCAGCTTGATCTTGATATTTAACGTGCCTCTTACCATCCGGTGATCGCTTCCGGTCTTAAACCTGTTGATCACAGAGACATCGTTAAATATGTGCCGCTTGTCTGCCAGTATGAAGTCAATCTCGTTTTTGGTAGTACCATCGGGACTCATCCAGGTCCATTTCCTTTGAGGCTTCTTCTTGAAGAAGGAGTTCATCATATAGAATCCTTCCTTTTCCAAGAAGTTAGCCAGCAAATGGCCTCGATGGTTCCGATTACCAATGCCAAAGGGCCCTACCTTCAACTCATCGCCACATTGAACGCCCAGCTTTGCGTTGAAGTCCCCCATCACAACCGTGAAGTACGATTTTGAGGTATGTATGGCTTTTGATATGTCCTCATACATAACCTCAACCTCGTCATCAGAGTGCATCGATGTCGGCGCATATACCTGTATGACCTTCAGCGAGTACCTCTTGGATACTCTGAGTATAAGGTATGCTACCCTGGGCGACACACTCTTGATCTCCACAACGTTGTTGACAAGGGACTTGTTGACGAGGAACCCGACACCACCTTGGGACAGATGTTCGCCCTCCCGGTGGTAGAACAAGTTACCAGATTTTAGGATCATCGTGTCCTCCCCCTGTCTTCGGACTTCAGATAATCCTATAATACTCCAGTTAAGCTTGTCTACTTCTTCTTCCAGCTCATATATCTTCTCATCATTCCTCAGAGTCCTGGTGTTATATGTTGCCAGGTGCAGAAGTCGTCGGTTGTGGTAGCGCGATCTCTGCCGGAGATTCTTAGCACCCCCTGCCCCGCCGTAACCGTGACCGCTACCATAGCCAGGAATAGCGGGGCTGCCGGGGACTGGGGGCCATGGTTTCGTCTGAGCTGCCATTAGGGGGTTTTGCCATAGTCACCGCGCATGGCTGTGCGTGTTGGTGACCGCAGTATGTTTAAAGTTCTCAGGGTGATGCTGCTGCCCATCACCTGGTTCAAGGTCCCTTAGTCGCCTCTTACGACATCCACGGGAAGAGAGGGAGTGGTGCTATTCACAAGACCGACACCACACGGCCCAGACCGACACCACACGGCCCATTGGGTTATAGTTCTTAGTAATTATTTTTTAAATTTAAATAAGACAATTATGTATACCAATATTTTTCAGTAAGAACTGTCATTTATAAACTCTCAACATAATAGTTCCGTTTTCACTTCTATCGGCAGTCCAACGACTGCTGTTTTTTTTTTAATTCTAATTTTTAATTAATAAAAAAAAAATAAAAATTATTAAATGTCGGCTAGCTTAATTTTCATAAATAAAATACGGTAGATTAAGTTTACGATGATTTTGAAGATTAAATAAATTACAAAAAAAAAAATTAATAATAAAAATTTACTTTAAAAAAATATCGAAATCGATATCGATATTTTAATATCGAACTATCGATATATCGCCCAAAAAAATATTAGTAATAAATATCGATATTTTCAAATAATAATATCGATATTTCGATATATCGATATTTTATCAACAGTCCTAAAATGGAGTAATGGATGAAAATACTGTTATAAGACTACTAGTCGATTACGTTAATGTTATTCATTCGAGCAATTTAAAAACAATATGGCAATAAAAAAGATATACAAAATTAATTTTGTATGTCTTTTTGAAGTGAAACTTCTTTATCGGGGTTGGAAAAAAATTTAGTGTAACATTTTTTCGTTACGCGCCATCTTTTTCTGTAACGCGCCATCCTTTTTCTGTTACGCGCTATCTTTTTCTTATCCCTACCACGCGTGATATTAGATAGATTATTATAGATTAGATTATTAGATAAAGTTTAATAAAAGCCTTTTATTAAACTTACTTTATTTAACCAATTTCTGTAAAGTTGCATATAGTAAATTATTTTTTGAAAAATAACGTCATAAAGAAGTTTATGACGTTCAGATAGCTATTATGTGATATGGTTTATGCTGGGAGATAGTTAGGAGGGCGGAAAGTGACGTAGGCTACTTTTTACCGCGCTCTCTCATTGCCATGAGAATATCGACGTTTTGTTAGTTGATACATATTTAGTAGTTCCAGACGTTGTTAATAGATGGCGTTAGTAAAATTCATTTGCAAGTTCTGAATCACGCTATCAAATGCTAATGTTAATACCCTTTGACCGTGCGGATGAAGTCGCGGGTAAGAGCTAGTTGATTATATTTTTTTAAAGTTACAAGTAGCCTACCTATGCCCAGCAGTGGGCTACCCACCTGTTCACAGTGTATCGGTTCCGCGGGTTTCCGTCGCTGTCTGTAGTTGGCCGCGCGGCGAGCGTTCTGCTTGCCGTTGGGGTCCCGCGTTCGATTCCGTCGCTTGATACCGCCCTCCTCTTTTGGTTCGCTGTAACAGTGTGTTTTATGTGGAAATGTTAAAGATAATATGTACTATTTGAGAGAAAAAAGAAAAAAAAATGTGTGCGTGTACTAGCGTACACTCGTAAGAAGTGAAACTTCTTTATGACGTTATTTTAAAAAAAATAATTGACTATATGCAACTTTACAGAAATTGGTTAAATAAAGTTAAATTAGATAAAGTTTAATAAAAGGCTTTTATTAAACTTTATCTAATAATCTAATCTATAATAATCTATCTAATATCACGCGTGGTAGGGATAAGAAAAAGATGGCGAGTAACGGAAAAAAAAATATGGCGCGTAACGAAAAATAAAAATAGATGGCGCGTAACAGAAAAAGATGGCGCGTAACGAAAAAAATGTTACACTATTTTTTTTTCCAACCCCGATAAAGAAGTTTCACTTCAAAAAGAAAGCAAAAGAGGGAAGAAGAGAAGAAAAATAGATAACGTTGGAAAGAGACAAAGACACGGATTCCCTTTATAGTCCTTGCAAGAATTCGGACGTTTACTCTCCCTTCTAGTATTATTCCTTAATTCTTTCATCTATGCAAGGGGGGATTCCAAATGCCAACTTTGTTAAACTCACCCCCAATATAAGGCCTTATACTTGTAGTGGTTAAAAACTTTATTTTTTATAATGATAATAATGACTACAATATTTTTTGATGAGACTTGCGGACGTAACCAATAGGCTATTTGACAATGCGAAAAATTAAGTATCAATTACTGTTATCAGTATATATTGTGAGTTTAAGAATGGTTATTTATTAACATAAGTTGAAAATAATAATTAAATTTATTTAAAAACCCTTAAATAAAAATGCATTTTTTTAAACGTTTGTCACGTGACACAAAATGCTCCTGATTTGGCGGGTTTATGATGACGTCACTTGCTTGTAAACTTTCGTTTTTTGTTTACAACAAATATATGTGGATGACATGAGCCACAGATGACAATACAGGCAGGTGACGTCACCAACCCGCCATATGTCAAAGTAGCGTTTTTGCGCGCTATATAAATATTGAATTTTTAATTTGATATTTTTCAGCAAATATGTACCAAAATTAAAAAAAAACAACTTGTACGGGGTTCCTTAACCTCTGCTAGATAATATAAAATGGATTTTAAAAACCTGTCAAATAGCCCATTGTAACAGGCGTCGAAAAAGCCTCCGGCATCGATGGGAGCTCGCGGACGACTGGCGAATAAAACCGAACGGGAACGAAACTCGCGCGCCGCGATAGAAGGGTCCAGAACATCGTACTGAATGAATGACTTGCAACTGGTCGCCACATACTCTTACAATTTTTCCTTAAGGTACTGACACACATGCTCATTAGTGGCATGCTAATTGATCGCTAAAAAGCATGTTCAAAACGAGCATTCTCTTTCATTGTACACACATGCTTATTATAAGCATGCTTATTTTAGGCCTGCCCACGAAAAAACATACTCGAAGCAAACAACAGAACACACATGCTATTTAAACGCAAGTTCTTGTATAAAATGGACGCTTGTTTTATCCGTAACGAACTAAATAAAATAATATTTTTGCTTGCATTGCAATTGTTTAAGAAAATTTTGGCAAAAAAAGAAAAGGACAATAAAAAGGAGAATCAGGGTACGTAACTGGATAAATAGAAGAGAAACGCTTGGAGCAAGCAATCGATTGTTGTTAGAGATGTTTAAAAATCAATGTTTTATCTTCTCCCCAACGCGCCATTTTATAATAAATTAATTATTAAATTATTATTTTATAATTATTTATTTTATTAATTATTTTATTGTTTTGCGCTCCCAAAGCGAGATCGAAGTGACAATATTTAAATTAAGAATGCTCATAAGCAATCCTGTTCAGACATGCTCAAAGCACACCCTCCTTTCACCCGCGCCTCAGGAAGCATGCTCAAAAATAGAACGGCGATTGATTTGTGAGCATGCTAGAATTAAGCATGCTCATTACTAGCAACGTTACGACACACATGCCATTAATGAGCAAATGCTCATTACTAGCATGCTTTCGTGCTACTAATGAGCATGTGTGTCAGTACCTTTAGTATCACATTTGAAACTCACTCGATCTTATGTTTAGCGGAGACCTTCAGATGCGTCTGCAGAGCCTCCGAGGTCACAAAGCGCAGGTCGCACGGCTCGCATCTGTACACCTCCTCTGTTACCTGGAACAAGACGCTTGGTAGACGCAGTGGCTTAGCGTGGGTAATGCTGCCCTGGGCAAAAGTATAATTGGACCTACTTTTGCAAAGAGAAAAGGAGTTTTCCTCGACAACCCATTATTGTCCCACTGCTGGGCACGGGTCTTCTCTCAGAGAGAGTTATAGGCCATAGTCCACCGCGCTGGCCTAGTGCGAATTGGTGGACTCAAGTAGTAAAAATGTTGATGATAGTCATTAATATCATATTTGTACATAAATAGATTTTATCAAAACTAACCTAAAATTATACGGTACACAAAATTTTGACAAAATAGCTTTTTCACAAAACTGTCGTTGTGTGGGTTGATTCTGTTTTGCATAAGCAGGTACAATTTGCAGTCCATCTAGGAATAGCTTTCCAGGCGGAAGAACCAGTGTAGTTTTTTCACCACATGTCCTCATCATCAGTCTTATTGTCTATATCTCTTTCTTATGTCTATTTTCTCTCCCCCCCCCCACACACAAAATAACCCCCGCAACACTCACAACAGCCTCATCGAAGCGGTGCTTCAGCTTCTTGTGCAAGTCGACTATAAATCTCTTCTTCTCTCTCTCTCTCTCTCACACACACACATTAACCCGCAACACTTACGACGGCCTCATCGAAGCGGTGTTTCAGCTTCTTCTGCAAGTCAACTATAAATCTCCAAATCTCCTCTTCTCTCTCTCTCTCTCTCACACACACAAACAAAATAACCCCCCAACACTCACGACCGCCTCATCGAAGCGGTACTTCAGCTTTTTGTGCAAGTCGACTATAAATCTCCTCTTTTCTCTCTCTCTCTCACACACACACACACACACAAAAGAACCCCGAACACTCACGACGGCCTCGTCGAAGCGGTACTTGAGCTTCTTGTGCAGGTCGACTATAAATCTCCTGTTCTTTCTCTCTCTCTCAAACACACACCCTCTCTGCATCTCTCTCTCTCTCTCCCTCCCTCTCTGCATGTTTCTCTCACTTTCTCACCCTTTATGCATGTCACTCTCTCTCTCTCTCTGCATCTCTCCCTCCCTCTAACTTCATTGCTGTATCTCACTTAATCTCTCTCTGTCTCGCCACTTCCATTAATCTCCTCTTTTCCCACTCTCTCTCTCTCTCACACACACACAAACAAAATAACCCCCCAACACTCACGACCGCCTCATCGAAGCGGTGCTTGAGCTTCTTGTGCAGGTCGACTATAAATCACCTTTTCTCTCTCTCTTTCACACACCCTATCTGCATGTCTATCTTTCTCTCATCCTCTCTGCATCTCTCTCTCTCTTTCATCCTCTCTGCATTTTTTTCTCTCTCTCACCCTCTCTGCATTTCTCGCTCTCTCCGCATCTCTCTCTCATCCTCTCTCTCTCACTTCATCGCTATATCTAAATCTAACGCTCGCATTCATTACCCTTCTTCCACCACACTCAATCTCTTTCTGTTTCGCCACTTTCATTAATCTTGTGGGCACTTCACCCACATTTCATATAATACGTGTATGTAATCTATTTATTATATTACACTACAAACATACATACACTGACACATACATATAATATTTATGTAATTATATTTATATACATACATACATGCATATACATACACAGACATAATATACACATAACAGCGATACATTTATACACGCACATCCACTTCAACACTACACCCCGGACTCGAACCCGGGACACAAGGTGTGTGTTGGAGTGCTGCCGAGCGGCCGGCCGCGGCCGCCATTGTCTGCGCGCGCGCATCGCGCCAGCGGTCGCCGCCCGCCGTCTCACACCTCACCGGCTCGCGGCTTGACCGCTCCGGCCGCGCCCGCTCGGCAGTCGGCTAACCCTCGTCCCGCGCTGTACCTGTGTCGCTTGTTACGCCTGGCTAACCGCTACGAACTCCGCGTAGTGTTTACGTTGTTTACTAACTTCGCTATTCTGTGCTTTGAACTATATAAACTATCGCTTGTGTGCCTAGTGTGTAAAGACTATTATTAGTGTTTAAGTTTAGTGCCTAGGACGCTTTCTATCGTTTCTCTCTCTCCTTCTTTGTTAATTATGGTAGATTTAGGTGTGGACAATTGTTTAGTTTTAATTAGTGTTAGTGCATGCTATGGACCCTAAGGTATTATTGTGACCGCGCAATAAACTCTTATTTTAAGTGGACTTGTGCGTCATTGACTTTTACCTTTCCTGCACACACCCTAAGACTTTCACCACACCCATCTCCATAATCTCCTCTTCTCTCTCTCTCTGTCTCTTTTCCATCTCACTCAATCTCTCTGTCTCGCCACTTCCAAATCTCCTCTTCTCCCCCCCCCCCCCACACACAATAACCCCCCAACACTCACTACGGCCTCGTCGAAGCGGTGCTTGAGCTTCTTGTGCAGGTCGAGCCCCTTGCGGCTCACGAAGCAGTGGCCGCACAGGGCACATACGATGTCCGACGGGTGCTTGATGCGCACGTGGCTCATGTACGTTGAATATTTACTGGAAATATTGGTAAATCGTTAAAAAAACACATTTATATACACATACATTCGCACTTGGCCAGCGCGGTGGACTGAGAGAAGCATTCTGAGAGAAGACCCGTTGTAAAGGTGATTAAATAAAACTTTAGAACATATGCAAATAGTGTATTCATTTTTAAACTTACTCTCACTATGACATGACCATAGATTACACAAAATAATTATATTGAGTCGACTTCACATGTTCGACACTAATTCACACGTTCGACATATATCTATTACTTTACACCCGTGTCCAGCAGTGGGACAACAATGGGTTGACGGGAACATCCCTGTTGGATATGATATTTAATATTCGTACCTAAAGTTTTCCTGGCAGTGAGGACATTGGTAGACGGTGCCTTCGTGGAACTTCTCATGAAGCTTCGCTGCACCTCTGCAATTACAAGGAATTTTGTTGTGTAACATCTATAGCGGCGGTTGAGGTCGACTATAGGCGTGGCGACGCGTCGCCACAAACTGCTCACTTTCATCTTCACATCAAAATTAATTCTATACTAATATTATAAATGTGTATGTTTTCATTTCTTGCGTTTTTTTTTTTATTTATTTATATCAGGCTACAAAGGCCCATAGAAATGAATACACAATAAACAATATAACAAATTAATACATAACAATTAATAAAACTCATTACCCCAAAATGACTCAGTCAAGTACCTTGGAATACATCTGGACAGAAGGCTGACATGGAAAAACCACATAAAAATAAAGCGTGATGAAATAAACATACGGTTCCGGACTATGTATTGGCTGATGGCACGCAATTCAAAACTTTCGGTGGACAACAAGCTCCTAATCTATAAAATGATCCTTAAACCTGTGTGGATGTACGGAATCCAACTCTGGGGAAGCGCTTGCAACTCCAATATAACTATCATACAGAGAATGCAAAATGGCATATTGCGTACCTTATCGAATGCTCCATGGTTTCTCACCAACTCTGAAATCCATGAAGCTCTGGAAATTAAAACAGTAAAGGAAGAGATCCAGCAGTCTTCCACTAAGTACAAAAATCGGCTCGAGAACCACCCGAATGACTTAGCTGCCGAATTAACAAATATCAAGTACCGCAAACGCCTCAAGCGCAACGATATCCAGAGTCTAGCTACTCGAAGGTAAAATAGGATAGGAGTGTTTCCCGCTGGGGAGACCTCTCGCAATGTTTGAACCGCAGGCAACAAATCTGCTCATAGTCCTGGGACTGATTGCAGATACTGGCGCACAAAAAAAAAAAATAATAATAATAAAACTATGATACTATACAAAATAGAAACTAACAAATATAAAATATTAAAATACTATACATAAACTATATTTATAATTTGGGTGTTTTGATGGAAGGGTGTGGTTGCCGGCACACTTTATATGAAGCGACCATCATAGTCCTCGGGAGTAGCAACGCGTCTGTGATTGACTTCAGATAGAACCCATGTTTTGTAAGTCGACTACAGATGTCCACACGGCAGTGACCATTTACCTTTGTGGCGACCACCCGCTACTCATCAAGAGATGGCGCTACTAGTATTCTGAAACACGCTATCGAAGTATTCTCAATACCCCGCATATATACAAGTTCGGAACATCAACTGTCGGAGCACGGCCGCTCCCCAGGCATGATCACCTAGCCTGGCGGGAGATCACCCGCCGCCAGAACCTTGATTCTCATTCTGGGTCTGGGTGTTTGCGTATTCGTCTTTGTGTGTGTCCATGGCACCCCCGACTAGTGTTGTCACCTTTTTTTTTCAACGATTAAAGTACTAGCTACAAACGGTATAAAGAAAAAAGTACGTAGCTTCAAAATAAAGTACTATTTATATTACTACTTAATTTTTGGCTCTGAGATACATTTAGAACTGTGTGAGGTGATAGTAGGCAAAAAAAATGTAGATAGTAACTTGGCGCCCATATTTTTAAAAAAAGGTCACCAAATGTAAATGTTCTACTACTTTCTAAATAAGATAGCTACGGAAACCTTGTGATTAAGGTAATTCTAGTTTACTGATTATAATCAAACTTTTAAATCCCAAATATACCAAATAAAGTATTTTCGCGTACTTTATTTTCCTCATAAAGTATAAAGTACAATTGCCCCGAATAAAGTACAATACTTTATAGTAAAGTACAGGTGGTAACATCCTACTCTGTGTCTGTGACTGTAGAAAGCGTTCAAAATTCGCGTATTCAAAAGCGTGTATTATATGTATGTATAATATATATTTTAATGATATAGTATGTATATGATGTATTTATAACATATTAAATATCTATAATCTTTGTGTTTAAAACACCTGCCGCAAATTTTCCAGCCACCCAGGGTTGACTGGCAGAGAATGCCATCAGGCATTAAGTTATTATTGTAACTTTTTAAAGGTGCAATAAATATGTAAATAAAAAAAAAATATTAAATTCCCTTACCTTGTAGTAGTTACATACGGACACCGTTTGCACGAAAACTTTTGTGTATGCGACACGGCGTGGTGGCGCATCGCGTATACATTCTTGAAATGTATCTTGCACACTTCACACTCGAATTCACCGCTTTGCTGAAACAAACAAAGGTGCTTTGTAATAAAACTCGAGTATTGTTCGTAAGAGCAGTGATAGCCTAAAGGTTGAAACTTGCCCTCTCGATCGGGAGGTCCGAGGTTCAAACCCTAGCACGCACCAATGATTTATGTGCGTATTAGAAATTAATTATCACTGCTTTTCGGTGAAGGAAAACATCGTGAGGAAACCTACACACCCGAGAGTTCTTAAAAAAAAAAAGTTCTCGGAGGTGTGTGAAGTCCACCAATTCGCACTTGGCCAGCGCGGTGGACTATGGCCTAAACTCTCTCATTCTGGGAGAAGACCCGTGCCCAGCAGTGGGACAATAATGGGTTGATGTGGATGTGGGATTGTTCGTAACGGACTGGCGCTTTTATTACTGTCAATTCTGACCACAGACAACAATAGCTTATACAGGTAACAATAGTTTTATATACACGTGGCGGTAGTTAGTATAAAACTATTATTATCATACAACAAATACATGTACCATAAATTCTACACTTTGAAGGTGGAGGAAGTGTAGTTCGACAGGGGAGGTACCACCGCCACACCTATTTCTAGCCTGTAGCATTTCCTGCATTTCGATGGAAGGGTGTGGTTGCCGGAACACTTTTATATGGGGCGACCATCATAGTCCTCGGGAGTAGCGACGCATCTGTGATTGACTTCAGATAGAACCTGTGTTCTGTATGAAATTGATTACAGATGTAGCAGAGCGGCAGTGGCCACTTACCATCAGGTGGACTGTGTGCTCGTTTGCTGCTTCAGTCAGATAAAAAAAAAAGAAACCATACAATTTTACAAGGAGAACCTTAGGCCTTTCGGTTCTTCCCTGTAGTTCCGGGATCAGAATAGGGCTATGCCGTAAGGGAATGCCGTAGCATTCCCCGCCTGTCCTAAGAAGCGACTGAAAGGGGCTTCCGGGGTTGCAGACGGTTAGAGTGGGAGCTCGAACCATTCGGTCAGGCGATCCCGGGAAGGACGGCGGTATGTGTGGTCGCATACCGTTGTAAAGACTAGACGGAGCGGTGGGCCCAACCATCTGGGAGGAGTCCGATGGGCAAAGCGCTCAGAGGATTCCGGTTGCGCTCCTTTGGAGATCCCGGGGTCCTCATTACAGCGCCGAGGACGCCCACCGAGGGGTTTTAGTGCGGTAAAAATCCCACATAACCCTGCGTCGCTCCCACGGCGTCGGGTACCTTTTGAAGGTTTCCCCCTCGAGAACAAAAAAGGCCTTTGGGTTGGGGATTTAAATAGTTTTTGGTGGAGTTATAGATCTCTATACTATATGACAATCTGGTCAAGAGTATAAAAACCCTCGCATGTTAGGGTCCACCGGGACACCATAAAGAAGAAACATTTACACCGCGAATAAAGACATTTTTTTCCCGCATATAATAGAAAAAGGTCACAATAATTCAATCAACTGGAAACGCGCAAGCGGGATCCGTGAACATGCACTTTTTATTGTATAAAAATTTTGATTAAACATCGATATAGAATAACCCAAGATACACATTCGCGTCTCACAACTGTCCGGTGAAAAAGAGCGCTCAATTTCAAAATTGAGCGCTCATTTCAAGCAGTAAATCTTTATTGCTTTTTGCTTAAAGCGTTGTAAATACAACTTTAGATCGTGGACGTAAGGTTGTATTACAAAAGGTCGTTATGACCATCTATAAATAACTACGTACATTTGACGACAGTTTTAGGTGTCATTTTTGTTCGAGACTGTGTATGTAGTGTATTTCTATATCGATGTGTTTAAAGCAAAAAAATTGTTGATAATTTTGATCCAGTAATTACAAAATATTAACTTACATTTGTATGTCTTATAGAGTGAAACTTGAACGCAGCTTCGTCCAAAAACCCCTTAAAACATTTCTCACACTTAAACTCAGAATTCAGATAATTGTCCGACTCCTTCCGTTTCTCTATCTCCATTTTCTGTTCATCTATCGTTAAATCTGTTATGTTGAAGTAATTTACATTAACAACTAGCGATGAGGGAAGCCTCTGTCTCTCCCGTAGAGGTTTCTCGACTTTTTTCCTAACTTTCTTCGCGGAATTCTCCTTTTTACTAATACTTATGAGAGGTTTATCGTCTATATCTGACAGGGAGTTGTCAGAGTCCTTCTCATCGGCTTCGTCCTCCATTTTTAACGTTTCACACTTAAAATCATCTATTTCCTGGAACTGTATCTCTTCTGGTACCTCTGTATTCCTCTTTTGCTTTGTTTCATTGACTACAATTTCGATGTTTGTTTTATTATCGAGAGAACTTTCCTGCATCTTCACGTCAGTATAGTTTGGTGTGCTCTTATATTGCACTAGTTGTGATTGCAGTCCGTTCTTATACCTGTTTATTTTTCTTACATTTGTCTCTGTAATCTGAAAAAAACAAAAATAAATAATAGTTTAAAAAAACTAAAAAACACTCTTTTTATAGAAATTTTATATAGAAAACCGAACTAAAAAATAGAAAATAAATTTAAATGAATTTAAATTAAGAAAATAGTGTTAAAAATTTCAATGAATATAAATTAAAATAGTGTGAATAAAAAAAATATATATATTTAAAAAAAAGGCGTGGGGTGCTTTTTAAGATATTATTGAAATGATAACACTCTACTCATATCTGTCAATAAAATATCTATAACCATTGACACCATGAAGTCCAAAGAAGTCGGTTACAAACATACAAACAAACATACAGGTGAAGCTAATAAAAAGCTAATAAAAAGAAAATGTGTGCGTGTGTGCACTTATGTAAACGCATGAAGTTATATTTCTTTGGCATAACAAGATAAAAAACTGTTTAAAAAATTGTCTTTAGCCTGGAAAAACTGGAATGTTGACTATAGCTAACTTGTCGGCTTTTCGTGACGCTGTGCGCGCGCATCGTAAAAATTTACTCACATAATTTTTCACTAACGCGCCAAAATTTTAAAAGTATTTCCTCAAAAACAGATACTCATACCTATATTGTTACGATAATCAAAAAATAACTTTTCTTAAAAAAGGGAGGGGCTTTTTCTGATCGCTGGCGCCAATCTAGAACTTTAACATGTAAGTCAATTCCAATGATATATTTTTATATTTGTGGAATCTATTGCATAGTATAAAACAAAGTTACTTCTCGCTGTCTGTCCCTATGTATGATCTTTGAAACTACGCTACAGATTTTAATGCAATTTTTTTAATAGATAGAGTAATTCAAAAGAAGGAATATATCGTGAGGAAACCTACAAACCTGAGAGTTCTTAAAAAAAAATGTGTGCGTGTACTAGCGTACACTTGTAAGAAGTGAAACTTCTTTATGACGTTATTTTTCAAAAAAATATTTACTATAAACTCGATTTGGGTAACTTTGAACATTTTTTACAATATTTGTGATATTATAATCTGTTTTATATTTATTGCACCTTGTTTTAATTAAATGAATAGTGTCCTTTTTAGCTGGTTTATTAATCTAACACAATAAATTTACGGAGAAAACAATTAAACTATCCACAATTACCCCTAAAACTCAAATTCAAAGTTATCCTTAGTTTTGGGTAACTTTGAATATAATTTTTTGAGGATATAAAATCCGTCATTAATCGAATATTTTAAGGTCTGAGTAAAATTAATTAACATATTTTTGTTAATTAAAACCAAATCTATAAAAAATACATTTATTTTGATATATAAATACAATAGACAACTTGGTCTTGCCATATGAATCAAGGTCGATCAATTTGGTGGTAAAATAAGATACTAGTTTTTTTTTGATTATTTATTCCATCCATCCATAGGATGGACGGAACATCGGGTACCTTTGGAAGGTTTCCCCCTCGAAAACAAAAAAAAAAGGATGGACGGAACATGGACATAACATAGGCCTCCCCTAAATGGCACCACTCCAACCGGTCCTGTGTCCTCTGAATCCAACGGTTTCCCGCTGTCTTCTTCAGGTCACCGGTCCATCTGGTAGGGGGTCGACCGGTACTCCTTTTGCCTAAACATGGTCGCCACTCGAGGACCTTTCTTCCCCATCGGTTATCGGTCCTACGAGCGATGTGGCGGCCCATTGCCACTTCAGCCTGCTAATTTTGAGAGCTATGTCGGTAAGCTTCGTTCGTCTACGGATTTCATCGTTGCGAATCATGTCTCGTAGCGAAATTCCGAGCATAACCCTCTCCATAGCACGCTGAGCGACCCTGAGCCTCCGAAACAAAATATTTTTTTATGATACAGGTAACTTTGAACCGTTCAAAGTTACCCGTATTACATCCAATTTCGACGTCGTCAGAAGTTTAACAGTTTTACGCAATATTCAACATGGGATACGGATAGTACAGTTTCAAAATAATAATATACAATATATATTTTAAAGATTAAACACCAAAACATACCTGTTTACGGTAAGTTTTATATTATAATTGCTATTTCAAAACGGAGCATCAAACACTTGCAACAACTTCACTACGGAAAAGGCGGTATTTTTTAAAATTATGACATTCACAGGTACTTTTTTTTTACTTTCATTGCTATTACAACATTTTGGCAATCCAGTTTACGCAGGTACGATATTGAAACAACAAGAAGTTTCCATGTAATAAATTAATATATTTTTTTCACAACTTTGTTCAAAGTTACACCGCTGTTCAATGTTACCCAAATTGATTGTATGCAACTTTAAAGAAATTGGTTAAATAAAGTTAAATTAGATAAAGTTTAATAAAAGGCTTCTATTAAACTTTATCTAATAATCTAATCTATAATAATCTATCTAATATCACGCGTGGTAGGAATAAGAAAAAGATGGCGCGTAACGGAAAAAAAGATGGCGCGTAACGAAAAAATGTTACACTAAATTTTTTTCCAACCCCGATAAAGAAGTTTCACTTCAACAACCCCGATAAAGAAGTTTCACTTCAAAAGTTCTCGGAGGTGTGTGAAGTCCACCAATTCGCACTTGGCCAGCGCGGTGGACTATACCCAGCAGTGGGACAGTAATGGGTTGACGAGAGAGAAAAGATTATACCTACTTTTTTTTCATTTTCCAACAATCCTGTCATCAAACAATGACTCAACACAGCTTTCGCTCTGAACTTGTAACAGGCCGTCAATCGATGGGCGCATTCCCAGCATATGTCGCGCGGGAGTTTGTCCTTATGTGATATCTGTAAACGAAAACACCTTTAAATGATATATTTGTTTTTGGCAACTAAACAAAAGATGGCGTAACGGGTGTTCTGAAACACGGTATCAAATATTCAGTTTTCTCAACTTGCAACTGATGGTAAGTGGTCACTGCCGCTCATGGACGACTGTAATCAATTTCATACAGAACAAGTTTCATATCATAAAAGTGTGTCGGCAACCACACCCTTTCATCTCGCGCAAGAACTGCTAGCCAGTGTTTAGTGGGTACAATCCATTATTGTCCCACTGCTGGGCACGGGTCTTCTCTAAGAATGATACAATACAATACAATACAAAAACTCTTTATTGTACACCATAAAAATTCATATAACAAATATGACATATATTTTAAGGTATATTACAATGATAGTTTTAGGCCATAGTCCACCGTGCTGGCCAAGTGTGAATTGGTGGACTTCACACACCTCCAAGAACTTTTTTTTAAAGAACTCTCGGGTGTGTAGGTTTCCTCACAATGTTTTGCTTCATCGAAAAGCACTGATCATTAATTTCACACATAAATCAATGGCGCATGCCTGGGTGTGAACCTCGAACCTCCCGATTGAGAGGGCAAGTTTCAACCATTAGGCTACCACTGAGTACTAAGTAAAATCTAGTAAAAACTTACAAATAATCCTGTAATTTCTTCATACTGCTTCTTATATTCATTTTGAGAGAAGCTGAACATTTTTACGTTCATTTCCAAGCAGACTCTACATATCTGAAACATTCAAATGCACATTCTTTTATCGCGGGCGACCGAATCAAGAAATTCCGTAACGAAAACACCTAACACCCCCCACTCCACCGCGGAGAGGGGACGAGAATTCCATCCACCACCAAGCTTGGACGAGCATTCGCTTAACGTGTATGTATATGGTACGACAGTACGGAGCTCGCATGGACCGAGATCAGCTGCTAGGAAATCGGAAAAAAATGCTATGCAATAGCTTTACCGTGGCAGTCTCTGAGTGCCGCACGTTTTTTTTTGTAATAAATAAGCATGCAGTCCACCCGTTGGTAAGTGGTCTCTGCCGCCTATAGATACCGGTAAACAACCCCATATAGAAAATAATATTTATTTATTTCTTAGGAAAACTTGCGGCTAATGTAATACCGTACAATACAATACAAAATATCTTTATTGTACACAATAAATCACAGTAAAACAAAAATAAAAGACACATATTGAGAGGTACAAGAGGCGGTCTTATCACTTTTTATCTTGAGTGAATTTGCAAAAGTTGTTTTTAATATTTTATCTTACAATAATATATAGTTATATTTAGTAATAATAGAAAATAATGTTAACCTTTTAAAAAAATGAATAATTGTCTACACTATTGTATTGGGTGCTACCTGTAATGATAGACGTAAGTCTGAATAAATAAATAAATAAATAAATAAATAAATCACTCAAGATATCTCTTCCAGACAACCTTAATGCGACTGTAGGAAAAATATTATGGTAGGGTGTACAAAATAATAACATCACAATTTTGGTATGTCAACAGCTAATAATATATGAAATAGCAAATAATATGAGACATAAAATAGTAAATTCAAGGTGGTAAAACCAGTGTAGTTAGATCGGGGAAGTACCACCACCACACCTATTTCTACCGTGCAGCAGTTCTTGCGCGAGATGGAAGGGTGTGGTTGCCGGCACACTTTCACATGAGGTTACCATCATAGTCCTCGGGAGTAGCAACACATTTGTGATTGACTTCAGATGGAACCCATGTTCTGTATGAAGTTGATTACAGATGTCGCAGGGCAGCAGTGGCCACTTACCATCAGGTGGACTACATCCTCGTTTGCTACTTCAGTCAAATATAAAAAAAAAGTTAAACAGGGGGTAACATAGGAAATACATAGACAACAGACTAGGGTAACATAGAATACTCTAGAGCTTAAAACTATAATCAGACTTAATGCCAATTAAAAGTTTTTACAGATAGATATAAGAATATAACAATATGATCATTTATCAGACTGTAAACTATAAAAATTAGAGAAAGTTCAAGTAAAATTGTTACTTGTATATTAATATTTTTAAAATATAGATCTTAAATCTAGGTAATTAAAAAAGAAATTTAAAGGTTGATGATGAATCTGAATTCAATCACAGATGTCGCCTCGGATAAAAATAAGCCAGCAACCACTCGTTCCACCTCGCGCAAGAACTGCTTCACTAGAAATAAGTGTGGTGGTGCCTCCCCGCTCGAACTACACTGGTTCTACCACCTGGTATACAGTTACAATGTTTCCTACGCTACCACCGGATCCGAAATCACCTGAACTGGGATCCGGTAACAAACTTAGAGGGGTTGCTTTTTTTATAATGATCATAATTTGGTTTTTCCTTTTTTATATGTCTTGTTGCAGTAAATAATGAATGAAGCTGTTTTTATAAAGATTACGTACGAAGTAGCAATTTACCTTAGATTGACGCTCTGACTGAGCAACATGGTTGGTCGTCATCTCGTTATTTGGTTCTGCATTAAGTACTTTTGAAGTTTTAAGAAATATTATAAGATTTATTTATTTAAAAACCTAAATAAATATAAAAGCGAGCTGTCGCGGCTTTGTTTTTTAATTTTTTGACATTAGTTTGACATTTTTAATTACAGGAGTTATGGTGGCCTTGTAACATCCGTCAAAGATACTTTCATATAAACAGCCAGTAGAAGAAATAGACACTACTAACAAAGCGTTCATAACAATCTTATTTTCTTCATAATAAATTTGTGGCAATAAATTGTTTAATCATTTATATGTAAAAGTATTGAACTATTTGCATAACGCGGCAATAAAATGTGGCTGTACCAATATTTTATTCATAATATGTTTTGTTAGACTTAAATAAAAAAAAACGGCATTTTGGCGCGAAAGCAAATGCATCATTCAGATTTATAGGGCAAAAATGTTGTTGCTAAATACATCAAAACTTTGTTTCTATGTTTAATTTCATTTCAGTTAGTGAATCATAGTGAAAATAAGATATAACTTCTTACATTTTCAGCGGTAAGTTAAGTATGATTACATATTGTTGTTTAATGAACTTAAACTAATAAACAGTGAATTTTAGTGAACCTAGGTTTTAATGTAAAGTAAATAAGTCGAGACATGGTTTTTGTTTAGATTATAGTGAATTATTACTTGTCGAAAACATTATTTTAGCATATTTTAGTAAAGAATTATTCAAAATGATTTATTCAGTGATAAATAAACACATTTTTTCATTGGTGTGTATTAATAATTAATGAATCTTGTAAAACGCGGGAAATACTAAAACCACTTTCCCGCCATTTAGTACAAGTAATCTAAAAATCGTATCTTGGGTACATTCCTCGATAATTTCCTATTTATCGTCTTCGAGTGGTAAACTATTGCGTTTAAATTAGAAGATAATGTAGTTTCGATTATAATAATCGGTTGATAAGCATGCCAAGTCCACCAATTCGAACTTGGCCAGCACGGTGGACTATGGCCTAAACGCTCTCATTCTGAGAGAAGACCCGTACCCAGCAGTGGGACAATAATGGGTTGACGAGAGAAGCATGCCAAGTTGTCCAGTCCAGCGTTTCAAAGTCGGTTAGAATCACGGTCAAAGTTTTCGTTACAACGGTACATTACATAGATAGATAGACTTATGACAACGTAAGCAAGACGCTTGTAAAAATATAAAAAACCTCACTTAATAATTGAAAACGTTTTAAATCTTGATTATCCTTGACTATTTTAAAGGTGGTAGAACGAGTGTAGTTCGACCGGGGAGGTACCACCACCACACCTATTCTTTAATGAGGCGACCATCATAGTCTTCGGGAGTAGCAACGCATCTGTGATTGACAAACGAAAATAAGGATGTAAATATTATAGTTTTCTTTTTAGAAGATGAGTCGCTTGAATTTACGAAAACGTCCGCGTATCAGCTACTACGAGCCAGAAGAACCGGATTTGGACGAATATGTCTGTAAGTATTTAAATAGGCGGCCAAGTGTGAGTCGGACGCGCGGACCAAGGGTTCCGTAGGGTAGCTAACTTCAGGGTGTCGGTTTTTTTGACGGTGTGCGCGCGCATCGCGAAACTAAGATGTTGACTATACTTAACTTCAGGGTGTCGGTTTTTCGTGACGGTGTGCGCGCGCATCACGAAACAAAAATGTTGACTATACCTAACTTCAGGGTGTCGGTTTTTCGTGACGGTGTGCGCGCGCATCGCGAAACTAAAATGTTAACTATACCTAACTTCAGGGTGTCGGTTTTTCGTGAAGATGTGCGCGCACATCGCGAAACTAAAATGTTGACTATACCTAACTTCAGGGTGTCGGTTTTTCGTGACAGTGCGCGCGCAACGAAATAATTTACTTTCATTATTTTTCCCTAACGCGCCAAAGGAAGTTTAACTGCAATAAAGTCAACGTATTAGACCTTATTCTTAGAATTGAGAACCAATAGATAGAACCTATATAATTTCCAAGGTGGTAGAACCAGTGTAGTTCGACCGGAGAAGTACCACCGCCACACCTATTTCTAGCGTGAAGCATTTCTTGCGTTTCGATGGAAGGGTGTGGTTGCCGGCACACTTTCACATGAGGCGACCATCATAGCCTTCGGGAGTAGCAATGCATCTGTGATTGAGTTCAGATGGAACCCATGTTCTGTATGAAGTTGATTACAGATGTCTACGGGCGGCAGTGACCACTTACCATCAGGTGGATTGCATGCTCGTTTGCTACTTCAGTCTGATAAAAAATAATAGGGCACCTAAAGCTTAACCCTATACATAAGGCAGACATGATGTCTTCGTGGCCCGTATTCATTGTGAATATTCAATTGCATAAGGCCTGTTGTACATGGCACGTTTTTGAAGTGAAACTTCTTTAGGCGCATGAGGGTAAAATTTTTACAGATGAAACGTCACGCCGGTATGCAACGGAAGTGTCGGAAAAGAGAGAGAGAGTGATCGAGACCGATTGAGAGAGAGTAAGACAGGGCGAACGTAGCATGAGCAACTAGCCGTGGAGTGAGAGTAGGGAGCAAGCGAGTGAGAAAGATTGAGAGAAAAAGTGAGACAGAGCGAACGTCGTATCACGCCTTTTTCCCTTCCTCTTAATCTTGGAAATTTAAAGTTTTAGATTTGTATAAATATAAACAAGATTTATAAATTAGTTCGCCAAAGAAGTTTCACTTCTGACATGTGTACTTTGTACGCACGCATGTTTTTTTTAAGCCGTACGGCGTCTTTACCTTACCGTGAAAAAAAACATGCTAGCATGTACATGGCACGGCATCTCACAGTGATCCATACAACACTGACAACCGTGCCTACAAACGGCGAAAACCGTAAGTTAACCGTAGATTTTTACGTCGAAAAAACGTGTGTCTACAAGAGGCCTTACAGTCTTAATTTTTGCAATAATTATTAAAATTTTTAAGTTTCGTTTAAATACTTAATTAAGAGTAATTTTGCCTGTGTTTTCCAAATATATAATAATTATTTTTCAGTTTGTACAGAGTGTGCGGACTACGTGTATGAGTACTGCGCTATACATGGACCACTTCTTGTCATACCTGACGACAAGGTAATTAAAATACTGAATTTAAGTAATATTTAAATTTAATTCAATTAAAATACACTCGTAAAAATGGCATAGTATTAATTTCAGGTATGTATTAATTATGAATCCGAAGATCGAATCCATACATTTTTGAAGTGAAACTTCTTTATCGGGGTTGGAAAAAAATTTAGTGTAACATTTTTTCGTTACGCGCCATCTTTTCTGTTACGCGCCATCTTTTTTTTTTCGTTACGCGCCATCTTTTTTTTTCGTTACGTGCCATCTTTTTCTTATCCCTACCACGCGTAATATTAGATTATTATAGATTAGATTATTAGGTAAAGTTTGATAAAAGCCTTTTATTAAACTTTATCTAATTTAACTTTATTTAACCAATTTCTGTAAAGTTGCATATAGTAAATTATTTTTTGAAAAATAACGTCTTATAAAGAACTTTCACTTCTTACGAGTGTACGCTAGTACGCGCACACATTTTTATTTTTTTTAATTTTAAGGAATATAAAATTTTAACACATGTTATGGAAATTTATCATTCAGAAACCTGTTGATTTAGTATAATATTTAAAAAAAAACTTTTTTAAATCATTATTTTTTAAGTTTTATTTTATAAGTATTATTTTTATTTTTTTAAGTTATGATTAGTTCTATCTGTGAAATTATCTTGAAGAAGCAGAAAGGTACTATCGACCGCGCTGTGACTACGAAAGCAGCACGGTTACACCTCTCGTCAACCCATTATTGTCCCACTGCTGGGCACGGGTCTTCTCTCAGAATGAGAGAGTTTAGGCCATAGTCCACCGCGCTGGCCAAGTGCGAATTGGTGGACTTCACACACCTCCGAGAACTTTTTTTTTTTAACAACTCTCGGGTGTATAGGTTTCCTCACAATGTTTTCCTTCATCGATCTTCACCGACCTTTCTAATGATAATTAATAAATCAGTGGTGCGTGCCTGGGTTTGAACCTCGGACCTCCCAATCGAGAGGGCAAGTTTCAACCATTAGGCTATCACTGCTCTGTGACTACACCTATTTTTACCTAATAATAGCTAATTAGTCCACGATAAAAATAAAGAGACTTTTTTTCTAAAAGCTTATAATTAACTTACAATGTTTGTCGGTATGTAAGAAGGTAAGTGTGCAGAAAATTGTATCATGCAACAAAATGATGGGTTTGACTACTACAAAATTAATTTTTTTCTTTTCAGTCAATTTCTGCCCCTTTCAGTCATTGCAATAAAAGCTAGTTTTAAAAATATTTTTAAAATTATTTTATTTATCATTAGTAGCAATGCATCTGAGGCCGAGCTTTGGTAGGTCTCAAAAAATTCTATCTGGGGTTGATTAAATATGTCCATGAGCGTCAGTTGGTACTTAAGGTGAAACCGCACTAGAGCGACACTGCAGCGGAGAGACGCGCCGCGACGCGGCACTATCTAAACGCACTGTACTGCAGCGGCGTTACAGTGAGCGGCAAAAAATTCATTTCATTTGTTCGTTCTGTGACGAAGAACATGGACGAAATTGACGATGAATTGATAACTTTTTTATGCGAAGAGGGAGAAAAACTGGAAAGACATAAAAAGCTATCTATATGGGTGCATGATATTCCAAATTCTCGGTGTAAAGAAAGAGAGTATTACACACTTTTTCCAAGACTCTTAAAAGACCCTGACCGATTTCATACTTATTTCAGGATGACAAAAGATAAATTTTAAGAGTTGTTGCAAGTTAAGAAAGTATGAAACCTCACATAGAACTACAAAATACATCATTTCGTCAAGCAATAGGTCTCTGGTCTGGACTGGTCGCACCGCGCCTCTCCGCCGCCGCTAGCTAACCCGCACTAGCGCCGCGGAACGGCGCGGCGCGACCGGAGCGGCAAAATATTCTCTGGGAGTCAACTATGTCGCGCCGCGCCGCGCCGCTTTACTGTAGTACGGCTATAGTGCGTTTTATTTCATATCAAACAATGGCAATAATATTTTTCTTGACGCGCCGCTTCGATGTTGCGATGCGCCGCTCCGCTGCAGTCACACTCTAGTGCGGTTTCACCTTTACTATCAGGTGGACTGCATATTATTCTGAAATTTTAGTAATTCAAGAAAAAACACCGTGCGGCACTCGGGGACTGCTGCGGTAAAGCTGTTGCATAGCATTTTTTATTAACTTAAGCAATTATAATTATTTATTCATTTATGCAGTATTTTTTTTATTTGATATTAAATCAAGTTTTTTTCTGTAATTCCATATAATTTCTCACCAACAGCTTCTTACGTAGGTATTCTGTCGGTGTAGGTAGTCTGATTTCCGAGCAGCTCGGATCGAGGGATCCGTGTGAGCTTAGTACTGTCGTACCATATACATACACGTTAAGCGAAAGCTCGACCGCGCTACATGGTAGGTGAAGTGGGGGTGTTAGGTTTTTTTCGTTACGGAATTTCTTAATTCGGTCGCAGCGCAAAACCTGATGGTAAGTGAAAGCAGTGACGGATTTACATGATAAGAAAAGATTTACCGCTAGTAGTCTGCGTTATTCATACTATTTAGATCGTCTTGTAAAAGTTGATGGACAAAATTTAAATAATCTTTTAATTTTTAAGAAAACAAAGGTCCATATGATTTTATTATTGCCGCCCCCTCAAATTTACCTCCTTGGCTCCAACCTGCTGAATTCGCTGATTGAAAAGCTTCTTAATAACTCAGATAGCTTCCTAATAACTACGCTCTGCAGTTCCGGGATCAGAATAGGGCTACGGCATCCCCTGCCTGTCGTAAGAAGCGACTAATTGGGGCTTCCGGGGTCGCGGGCGGGTAGTGGGAGCTCGAACCGTTCGTTCAGGCGATCCCGGGAAGGACGGCGGTATGTGTTGTCGCATACCGCCGTAAAGGCTGGACGGGGTGTTGGGCCCACCCGCCCATCTGGGAGGAGCCTGATGGGGCAACGCGCTGAGAGGATTCCGGCTGCGGTCCTTTGGAGGTCCCGGAGTCCTCTTTATAGCGCCGAGGACGGTCACCGAGGGGGTTTTAGTGCGGTTTTGAAGGTTTACCCTCTCTTTAATAACTAATCTAAGGTAGATGTTGATCTAAAAGGGCATTGCCCGTGCATATTAAGATTTAAAACATTATTTGGACCGTGCTGTGTTAAAAATCAGGTGCCAGCGAAACACAACTTCCCTCCGATAGTCCCGCGCGCCGCTCTCACCATCCCACACGTGTTCCTACATCTAGCCCGATCCAATATCCCAGGTCTGATCTATCCTTATCATTATATAGTACTATAAATAGTTATCACTTTTAGATTTTCTTACATATTACTACATGTATGTGCAGTAGTGTCCGACCCAATATTCGGTTTCGGTTGAGTTTCGCCAAAAATACGGGTTTCGGTTTCGGAGGAAAACCTGCATAAACTACGACCGAAATCGAAACTGCACTCGGGAGTTCTTGGCCCGCCAAGCGACGGAGACATTTCACCGCGTTCAGGCGCCGAATCATGTCGTGATTGGCTTATGTTTGCAATTCGTTTTTTTTTTTTGGGTTTTCGTGTGACTTATTTATATTTCTTAAATTGTGTTGTTATGTTAATTATTATTAATTATACTTAAGTGAAAATGTCGAAGACTGAATAGCTGTGATTTAAATATAAATAAAAGACTGATGATTTTATAAAGTCTTTTTCTTATAACCTCAAAACTTGATCCTTGTAAAGAAGTTTCGGTTTCGGCCGAAACTCAAACCGTTGCCGAAATTCGGTTTCGGTCGAAAAACCAGTTTTAGTCGGACACTAATGTGCAGATTTAAGTTCATGACAAGATCTGCTTTAAAATCTAAAAAATATTTTACAAATTGCTTACTCAATTTGTTAAATATTTTTTAGATTTAAAAGCAGATCTTCAATTGAAATAATTTCTAGGTTAAGATTTATTGTTTATGTTTTTTAGTATTATAAAATAATTATAGGTGACAACACGTAGGATGTAAACGGGTCAAGGGGCGCGGGAAGGGTAGGTGACCAGTGGCGCCGCGTTGCATAAAACTATTGAAAGAGTAGTCTTACGAAAAGCGAATACGCGCTTGAGCTGTTTTTGCATCCTTAATGTTTTCAACCTTTGTTTTCTTCAAAAGTTTAGCGTTTTATTCAGTCCCGTACATTTGTTGGTCCTTCGAGCCGGATTGTGGACTGTAGATCCATAGGTCGCTGGTTCAGATGGTCACCTACCCCTCCCGCGCCCCTTGACCCGTTTACATCCTACGTGTTGTCACCTATATTTATTTTATATTATTTTACATATGACAACACAGAACAAATACATTTTAAAAATATTATAAAATAATGCATTTATAATACGCGTCGCCTACAAGTATTATTCTATCGTTATTAGATTATTTTGTAATCTTTAGTCGACTCCATCATAAGTAGGCTCATGTTTTTTGATCGTATTTATTTATATGAATTTCTTTTTCACGCTATACAGTCAAAACGGTTTGAGAGATTCATTGCACAGTTAATATAGTAACATAAGCTATATGATTTTGAAATGGGACATCTGTGTACCGGAAAAAACTGCTAAGGGTAAATTTTGATCGTCCCTGTAGTTCCGGGATCAGAAAAGGGCTACGGTATCTCCTGCCTGTCGTAAGAGGCGACTAAAGGGGCTTCCGGGGTTGCGGGCGGCTAGAGTAAAGGCTTGAACCCTCCAGCCAGGCGATCCTGGCAAGGACGGCGGTACGTGTGGTCGCATATCGTCGTAAAGACTAAACGGAGCGGTGGGCCCAGCCGCCCATCTAGGAGGAGCACGATGGGACAACGCGCTTAAAGGATTCCGGTTGCGTTCGTTGGGAGATCCCGGAGTCCTCTTTTTAGCGCCCAGGACGGCCACCGGGGGGTTTTAGGACGGCAAAAATCCCACATAACCCTCCGTCACTCCTACGGCGTCGGGTACCTTTTGAAGGTTTCCCCCTCAAAAACAAAAAAGGGTAAATTTTGATGGATAACAAACTGCTATATACCTACATACAATTATAAATCCTGGTGGATGTCCTTCATATAGATTATCTCCAACCGTAATGACTGGACGTAAAGACGTTAATTTTGTTAAGATATATTTTGTACACAAATATTAGGGGCAGGCATAGGTGTATTCTCTACTCTAACACTCCCACGTGGCGTTCGCTTCGGACCTTACCGTGGGCTCCGAACGGAAGAAATCAACTCTACGTACTGCTGGCAGGTGAGATATATTATAGATATTTTAAGATCATTATTATTAACTTTATCATAGTAAGTACAAACAAAAATAATTATGAGAACATGAAATTCGGTCAACGTAAGTACGAACATGAGTATGTCATTGATTAAGATTAAACTTTGCCGTAAAGCGTATTATAAAATTTCTGATTACATAGAAGACAAAACAGCTTGGGACTGAGCAATAATATGCATTAATATAGTATATTTAATAAATGTCAAAGTGTAGCGTATCTAGCCAAACAGGGCTCTCTTTTACTGAACTGTAAGGCAAGATACTGGAGCTAACTTTCATTACCATGTAAAAAAAACATGATTGTAATAATATTAAAAAAATGAATATAAATAAGAAAAAAAGACAAACCCGCTGAGTTTCTTGCCCGATCTTCTCAGTTGAGGTCGTATTCCGATCCGGTGGTAGTGTAAGAAAAAAAATGTAACTGACAATTTGTAAGTGCCCCCGCAGGCCTATACAAAATAAAGACATTTCATTTCATTTCATAAAAACAGAAAAGTTACTTTATGCTCTAATTATTAAATGGTTCCTTCGCTGAAATGCATTCTTATTTGTATTCTTTTATATAATTTCGTTCTTTTTGTAATTTGCAAATTCGAGTTACCCTGTTATGACTAGATCTACGATGGAAATAAGAAGCCGTCACACGTAATAGACGCAATGGACGCAAATCGCTCCAACTGGATGCGTTACGTGAACTGCGCGCGGCACTGGTGCGAGCAGAACCTCATCGCCTACCAGTACCGAGGACAGATCTACTACAGGTACTGTTCAATCGCTCCAACTGGATGCGCTACGTGAACTGCGCGCGGCACTGGTACGAGCAGAACCTCATCGCCTACCAGTACCGAGGACAGATCTACTACAGGTACTGTTCAATCGCTCCAACTGGATGCGCTACGTGAACTGCGCGCGGCACTGGTGCGAGCAGAACCTCATCGCCTACCAGTACCGAGGACAGATCTACTACAGGTACTGTTCAATCGCTCCAACTGGATGCGCTACGTGAACTGCGCGCGGCACTGGTACGAGCAGAACCTCATCGCCTACCAGTACCGAGGACAGATCTACTACAGGTACTGTTCAATCGCTCCAACTGGATGCGCTACGTGAACTGCGCGCGGCACTGGTGCGAGCAGAACCTCATCGCCTACCAGTACCGAGGACAGATCTACTACAGGTACTGTTCAATCGCTCCAACTGGATGCGCTACGTGAACTGCGCGCGGCACTGGTGCGAGCAGAACCTCATCGCCTACCAGTACCGAGGACAGATCTACTACAGGTACTGTTCAATCGCTCCAACTGGATGCGCTACGTGAACTGCGCGCGGCACTGGTGCGAGCAGAACCTCATCGCCTACCAGTACCGAGGACAGATCTACTACAGGTACTGTTCAATCGCTCCAACTGGATGCGCTACGTGAACTGCGCGCGGCACTGGTGCGAGCAGAACCTCATCGCCTACCAGTACCGAGGACAGATCTACTACAGGTACTGTTCAATCGCTCCAACTGGATGCGCTACGTGAACTGCGCGCGGCACTGGTGCGAGCAGAACCTCATCGCCTACCAGTACCGAGGACAGATCTACTACAGGTACTGTTCAATCGCTCCAACTGGTACTGATGTGAACAAAACATTCAGCATAATTTCAGCATATTCTCTGCATAATTATGGGGGAAATAAAATATACACATGTCGGAACAAAATGCCGATCAAGATAAGTTTCTGTGTCGTCAGACATTTTGCGTCGGCGAAATGTGGGTATACGGGCAATTAACAAAGGTATAAAAATCATTCAGTCGATTTAGTATGGACTAGGTCCATTTTAACTTAAATTTGTATAGATTTTTTTTTGTCTTCAAACTGCAGTTCTACAAAAACGCGAATATTCGTAAAAAATGCAATTTTAAAGGCGTTACCCCGCCTTTAGCTTTACTCCCAAATCACAGATATTGAAAGGGAACTACCTGATCTAGATTCTGTTGAAACGTTAACTTACCCCGATAACGCTTCTGGCTCGTTGTTCAAGACAACTACTACTACTATTGACCTTACCGAATCATGTTTTAGTATGTTTATTCTTGTGACTAATTCACAGAACGATAAGAATCGTGCCGCGCTTTACTGAGCTGATGGTGTTTTATGGCAGCGAGTTCGCAAATTTGCTTCACATTGATTTGAAAAGATACAATTCCCCTTCGAGTTATGCGGAAAAAATGGGTAATCTGCAAATTTATTTACTTGATTAACGCAAATGTTGATTTATACAATACTCTTATTTATAAAAGAAATTATGTCTTACCGGTGTAGTTCGACCGGAGAGGTACCACCGCCACACTTATTTTTAGTCTGAAGCAGAATTTTGTCTTTCGGTCGAAGGGTGTGATTGACGGTTTACATTAATATGAGGCGACCATCTCAGTCCTCGGGAGTAGCAACGCATCTGTAACATACATATTTCAGATAGAAACTCCGTTCTATATTGAGTTGCTAAGAGAAATCCATGGGTGGCAGTCGCAAATGGCCATATCGTGAACTACATGCTACTTCAATGTAAAAAAATCTTATATCCTTTTATTCAGGAGCTGCAAAGTCCCTAAAACCCGCGTCTTATCAAGATAAGAAAATCTCTCCACCTTTAGCTGAAAAACAAGAAGAACCTAGGATATTAATAACTCCCGAACTAAGTCCTAATTTAGGTAAACCTAAAAAAGTAGGTAAGGTAAATAATCGTAAGAATAATACAAATAAACGATCAAAAAATTGTAAAAACATTACGGATATTGAAGCTACACAAAACTCTATAATACAGATGGAAAAACCACATGTGCCTACAAAGAAAATGAAATGTAACAACATCATTACTAACGAGCCTCCTAACAAAGGCGATTTGATTTCTTTAAGTATAGAGAAAATAACACCACCTCAAATTGTAGCACCTGACAAAACAGTCAACAATAGGAACTCAAATAAAATTACGCCAAATGACAAAGTATCCAATGAAGCAATTAATAGATTAAATGATAAATTAACATGCGATATATGTCCCTATGTAACTACCTGTAAAATACAACTGACAAGTCATTTGAAAACTCATGCATCTAATATGTCGTTTGATTGTAACATTTGTTTTTACAAAACGACATATAAAAAGATATTAATGCAACATATGTTATGTCATACTGGTGAAAAGCCATACTCATGTGATATTTGTAAACAAGGTTTTACTCAAAAAGGTTATTTAAAAACACATTTGAGAGTACATACTGGTGAGAAACCATACTCATGCGACATTTGTAAACAAAGTTTTAGTCAAAATAGTGCTTTAAAAACACATTTGAGAGTACATACTGGTGAGAAACCATACTCATGCGACATTTGTAAACAAAGTTTTAGTCATAAAAATGTCTTAAAATCACATTTGAGAGTACATACTGGTGAGAAACCATACTCATGCGACATTTGTAAACAAAGTTTCAGTCAAGGTGTTCATTTAAAAACACATTTGAGAGTACATACTGGTGAGAAACCATACTCATGTGACCTTTGTAAACAAAGTTTTCGTCGAAAAGGTCATTTAAAAACACATTTGAGAGTACATACTGGTGAGAAACCATACTCATGTGACCTTTGTAAACAAAGTTTCAGTCAAGGTGTTCATTTAAAAACACATTTGAGAGTACATACTGGTGAGAAACCATACTCATGTGACATTTGTAAACAAAGTTTTCGTCAAAAAGGTCATTTAAAATCACATTTGAGAGTACATACTGGTGAGAAACCATACTCATGTGACATTTGTAAACAACGTTTTAGTCATAAAAATGTCTTAAAATCACATTTGAGAGTACATACTGGTGAGAAACCATACTCATGCTACATTTGTAAACAAAGTTTTCGTCAAAAAGGTGATTTAAAATCACATTTGAGAGTACATACTGGTGAGAAACCATACTCATGTGACATTTGTAAACAACGTTTTAGTCATAAAAATGTCTTAAAATCACATTTGAGAGTACATACTGGTGAGAAACCATACTCATGCGACATTTGTAAACAAAGTTTCAGTCAAGGTGTTCATTTAAAAACACATTTGAGAGTACATACTGGTGAGAAACCATACTCATGTGACATTTGTAAACAAAGTTTTAGTCGAAAAAGTTATTTAAGAACACATTTCAGAGTACATACTAGTGAGAAATCTTACTCATGTAACCTCTATACGTAAGCTTTTAGTGACAAACGTCATTTAAAATCACATTTAAAAAGACATACTGATGAAAAACCATACTTATGTGACGCGTGCAAACAAACTTATCAGATAAGCTTAAAGAAACATTTGTAGAAACACACTTGTAAATAAAATTATTGTAGTAAATAGCCACCGCGAAAAACGCTTAAATGTAAACATACTAAGGGGTAAAAACGGAACTCTATTATAAATTCTCCGCTGTCCGTCTGTCTGTCATCATATACGTCGTCTGGCTGTATCTCATGAACGAAATTTACACAGATGATATATTTAAATAAAATTAATATTTAGGGGGGCTCCCATAATTATAACATACGTAATATTTTGCGGTTTTTTTTAAAGATAATGTGTACGGAACCCGTTGTGTGAGTCGCACTTAGCCGGTTTTAATATAAATCTCTTCACCTCATTTATATAGCGGTTAAGATGGATCTGATTTGATGTATGTATGTAATGCAAAAGAGAAAATTCAATAACATTCTTAATTTAGATAAATTTGTTGTCTCTCAATTTTTAAGCGCTTGGTATTGTATGACCGAAGCTTCGGTTTTCTGCCACCTTTAGTGAAAACGAAAACTGACAAAACCTTAAACTTTGCCAAAATTATGGCAAAGTATAGACGTTTGTACGAAGATCATAAAAAAGTTGTTTTTTTTTGGGAGCCGAAGGTTACTAGTAAGCGGCAAAATTGAACAAATCAACGCAAATGTTTGACATCTTTATGGAAACCGTGAAGCGCACACTTTATAAAGGGTTCGGATCGCCAGTTGTGTTTGAAATTCTCATTATTAAGTAATTTTCGAGAAACAGCATAGTAATTTTAGTTGACTCTAGACTTTGTTTATATACAACTAATATCAACCTTTTTGAACAAATGTTTATTAAATTGTTATAATGCTTGAACTGATTTCCTTATTTCTTAAAGGTTATGTGGTTAAAATAGGCTTATAGGGGTTGTAGCAGTAAATGATGTTGGCTTAGCTTTCGGCTAACAAAGGATTTTTAAGATAATGTAAGAGGTCGATACTTTGTTTCACACATTGCGGTATGATTTTTTTACTTTCTCAACCTAATTGTAACAATTTGTAGTAATCGTAAAAAGATTCAATATTTTTTTTGTTATCATATTGAAATGTATGTTTTTTTTACCGATGTTTTATTTGTTTTTGTAAATATTTAATGATTTTACTTTTCACATGAATTCTTTTATTTTGGTAAGTATTATTACATTTTTTTTCTGTTAATTTTATGAATATACGCATTCGTGCGCTCATTCTCATTGAATGCTGTTAAATTTTATAGTTAAGAGAATATTTTGCAACGGTTTTAACTAGTAAGCCTTAATACTTTTTGTACGCTAATAAATAAGATTTTGGTTTCGATTTTTTTGTTACCTACATTAAGTACATATTGTTTATGATTTTTGTCACTAATATTTTATTATTTTTCAAAACCCTTACGTTCTTTGTTACATTTTATGTTATATTTTTTGATTAAAGTTTGATTTTTGTTGTTTACTTTCTTTACCCTTATTACAATCTTCTTCCTTACATGTGTAATACCAATATTTTTTGTTATAAATGAGCCCTGTCACATTTTATACATCTACATAAGCAATTTAAATTCTAATAAATTTTGAGTGGATATACTTCCGCGTTACCTACCTATATTTATGAGTATGGAGCGAAAGAATTTGCTGAGAAGAAAAAAATGAAAAACAATATCGTTAAATACTGAAAGCATGCTTATAATTTTCTGTACTGAGTTATGTTTATTAACATAAGTACATTTAACAGAATGCAGAAAAATCTTATTTTTATAGCCTTGCCTTTGAGAGAATTTATTTGTGAAATGTCGTATCCAATTAAAAGATCTTCAAATTTATGATAAAAATGTTCCTAGTACAAAGGAAAGAAAATAATAGAAGCCACTTTTTTGACCAAAATAAATAAGAATTTCGCGCATCATTCTACGAAATAAAATTAATCCAAAATTCCAAGCATGTATATATTTATTTTAAGCTTTTTTAGGTTTTTTTTAGCTTCGTTGCACCAGTAAAGGCTTCCTATATTAATTTTTATCAATATCTGTAATACAAAGATCCTATCTGTCAGTTATAATTCTTTTGTGTATAGATTTGAATACTTATTTATCAATATCGATTTTATTTCGATATTAAGTACTATAATTATGTATATACTATACTATAGTGATAGTCTGGAAAAATATGATTGTTATTATAGCTAGGCAAAATCGATAAGACTGGCTATCCGGCTAAATACCTACGAGTTATAAGCTATCTTTCTATAAAAAATCAGACTAAAAATATTAAATTGGTTGGCTCATTCAATTTGAACTAGGAGTAGTAGTAGTAATTATAGTAGAGGTGTAAATTAGCATCTAATTTTTTTTTATCTATCGAACCTTATCTAATTTTTTTAATCTTAACCTTTGCCTTCATAAAGTTAAAAACTATGACGAAATCACTTTGTTAAAAGACGCGCCAAAGCGGTACGAAATACGAAGTTACGAACGGGAAAAAAGTTAACTCTAAATCCATCAACCTATATAACTATAAAGCCATCATTTAAAAAAAATTAAAGCAATTTTTAAACACTATATAATGATTGAGTGTGCCTTTGACGAATATGTTTGTAAGTATTATATAAGTACCTACTATTCGAGATACTTGAATGCGTCTTTTTTTAAAATTTATTATAAGATTTATTTATATAGATACAACACAGAAAGTAAATAAAATTAGATTACACATACTAGACTAAATAAAAACTAAACTTATAAATAAATAACAGTAAGGAACTTATTATTATAAATAAAACAAGCCATCTAAAATTGCCGTGTGAGGCACGGTTCCTAAAATACTGGCGGCTAGACTTAATCTTTGTGCGAAGTAGCCTTACTACTACTTACATCTTTATATTTAACTTATATAACTGTACCATTAATATCCGTAATGCAATGGGTTCCGGGTTCGATTCTCAACCAGATAGGTATCTGAATGATGGGTTTAGATTCTTTTTCTGGATCTGAGTATTTGTGTATTCGTCTTTGTGTGTCCATGGCACACACAAAACGAGGAAATCCTAGTGCGGATATAAGTGTAGTAAGCGTTTTAATCTTATGAGAGATAGGTACTTTTTGAAGTGAAACTTCTTTATCGGGGTTGGAAAAGAATTTAGTGTAACATTTTTTCGTTACGCGCCATCTTTCTCTGTTACGCGCCATTATCCGTTACGTTACGTTATCCCTACCACGCGTGATATTAGATAGATTATTATAAATTAGATTATTAGATAAAGTTTAATAAAAGCCTTTTATTAAACTTTATCTAATTTAACTTTATTTAACCAATTTCTGTAAAGTTGCTTAAAAAGTAAATTATTTTTTGAAAAATAACGTCATATAGAAGTTTCACTTCTTACGAGTGTACGCTAGTACACGCACACATTTTTTATTTCTAGTATGCAACAAATGCGCGGAATATGTCTTCAAGTATTGCTCGATCCACGGTCCTTTGTTAGTAATCCCCGACGAAAAGGTAAGGTTAAAATTCAAGGCCTAACAAGATAAATTTCTAGGTTTTGATAGGTTCTTAAGTTACGAGCTGACGATAGACTTTATCAAAGAAAAAAAAAAGGTAAAAAAGAGTGTGTCAGCTCAGACGCGCGACTGGAGTTTACTCGCATTAAAAATAGATGGCGCCATACTCCCACTCCAAAGATATAAATAATACCATTAAATGGTTCATTTTGAAAAATTCTATGTAATAAATAAGTACGTATTAAAATATTAATTTTGTACGTATTTACATTATTTTCTTAACGATTTACTGTTTTATATAGGTACTATTGAGATTTCGGTAAAACGTAATCACGAAACCTATGCATACCATCCACGCGCACTGATAAAATAATTCTAAAGTTTTAATTAGATGGCGTTATACTCAATAAAAAAACGTAACGAGGTCATTCATCAGTAGATTTTACACCTCACATTTTTCTCATACCGGGCCCTTATATATGCAAATCGATTCTTAAGCAGTAAACTTCACAAACACAGTATGATTGGAGAGATTGAAAAAATTCAAACCCAAACATGTAGTAGTTGCCTGTGCCGGTCATAAAATAGTCAAAATATTGAATGAATTGATGTCGTAGGTCTATACTACATTGTCCCTATAGTTCCGGGACCAGAATAGGACTACGGTACCTTCTGCCTGTCGTAAGAGGCGACTAAAAGGGGCTTCCGGGGTTGCGGGCGGGATGAGTGGAAGCTCGAACCGTCCGGCCAAGCGACACCGGGAAGGACGGCGGCATGTGTGGTTGGTTGGTTGCGGCATGCATGGTGCGGCATGCTGCCGTAAAAACCAGAAGGTGCGGTGAGCAGTTCACGCCCACCAGAGAAAAGCCCGATGGGGCAACACGCTGAGGACACCGGCGGCGGTCAATTGTAGTTCCCGGAGTCCTCTTCGCAGCGTCGAGGTCGGCCACCGGGGGGGTTTTAGTGCGGTAAGAATCCCACACAACCCGCGTCGCTCCCACAACGTCGGGTACTTTTTGAGTTCCCCCCCCCCCCGGAAAGAAAAAAAAAAAGGTCTATACTACATACTCTGTGTACAACAATATAGGTACCAACAAAGCCCAGTCTACCCGCATTTGTTCCACGCGCAGCGCTCACCATTCCACGTACATTCCTACACCTAGCCAGATCAATTATCCCAGGTATTATTCAGTCATACATATTATTAATGTTAGCCTGCATATATTGGCAAAAAATACTTTCGAGGATTGAAAATAAGTAGCTAATACAGAAAATATCTAATTATTTTCTGTGTTTGAAATCGTGTCAAACCAAAACAACTAAATTTAATTCAAAATAGTTTTAATACATTTATAGTCCACGGGTCACCCGTAGCATCGGTCGAAATTCGACCGTAATTTCAAAATTCAAAAACTTCATATTGTCAACTTTTTATATTTACGCACCCGTTACATATAAAAATAGGTTTAATTGTACATAAAAACAACTAAAAACACTAACTACCGTGCATTTGTCACAAACACACAAATAATAAACGAAATAGAACATTCAAAGTCTTACTTTGAAACACTTAACGTCAGAAGTGTCAGTGTCTGTCAAAATACCCGATAATGCTTTTAAATAAATACGGCTTAGTTAAAAAAACCTCTTTTTAACCGACTTCCAAAAAGGAGGAGGTTATCAATTCGTCTGTATTTTTTTTTTTTTTTTATATTTGTTACCTCATTTCTCCGGACTGGGTGAACCGATTTAGATGATTTTTTTTTTATTTGAAAGGTAGTGCGTGTCATAGGGTCCCATTTTTTTTTAGTATTTTTTTGACTAGGGCATCCATAAGAAAAACGCATAAGTCTTAAATTTGCATTTTCAATGTACGCGATAAATGTATGAATAACTCAATATCCCGCCAACCGATTTTGATGATTCTTTTTTTATTAGAAAGGATGTACTCCAGGGGTAGTCTGATAAGAGTTTGATAAGGTTCTAATCATAGGATCTTCAACTTTTTGGAGCAAAATAATAAAATTAGTGATAGTCGGCCGAACCTTAGCTGGAGAAGTCCAATTGAGTAAAATATAGAATAAAATTACTATGTAGGTATTTACTATGAAAAATTTGACCTTCAACTCTTCAATCCTGATGATGCAGGGGTACTGCTAGCCTGAACTATAAAAGTTGGTCGTTTGATGTTTGCGAATATATAATGAAATTGTTAAGCAAATTCATGGGACAAAAATTTGACCTTCAACTCCTCAACCCTGATGATGCAGGGGTACTTAAAGCCAAAACCATAGGAATAAGCCATTTGGTGCTTACGTATATGTTATAAGATTACTGAGCAAAAACATAAGATGAAAAATTTGACCTTCAACTCCTCAACCCTGATGATGGAGGGGTACTTCAATCCTAAACCATAGAAGTTGGCAATTTGGTGCTTACGGTTATTTAAAGAAAATACTAAGCAAAAATATAAAATCAAAAATTTGACCTTCAACTCCTCAACCCTGATGATGAAGGGGTACTTCAATCCTAAACCATAGGAGTTGGCAATTTGGTGCTTACGGTTATGTAAAAATAATACTAAGCAGAGGCACAAAATTAAAATTTTGACCTTCAACTCCTCGACCCTGATGATGAAGGGGTACTTCAATTCTAAACCATAGGAGTTGGCAATTTGGTGCTTACGGGTATGTAAAAATAATACCAAACAGAGGCACAAAATTAAAATTTTGACCTTCAACTCCTAAACCCTGATGATGCAGGGTACTGCAAGCCTGAGCCATAGAAGTTAGCCACCTGATACTAACGTATATGTTATAAGATTACTAAGCAACAATATAAGATGAAAAATTTGACCTTCAACTCCTCAACCCTGATGATGGAGGGGTACTTCCAGAGGGGGCGCCCTGTTTGTATGAATTGTAAAAGTGTTTTATGTTTAATTTTTGTGAATATGTAGATGCACAAAGCAAACTTAGAGGCTTTATTTAAATACAAACATAAAAATATAGTCACTAAAAAGTGTAAAATAAAAACTTTTTAACAAAAAATATCTACCGACTTCCATGTCACAAAAAAGTAAAAAATAATTTAAATATATTTTGGTCTAGAACATACTCAGTACTTAGTACATAGTTCTGAAGTCGGTGCTCATATAGGACGTAGTTACCGTCGTCCAGCGAAATATGTCGAGCACCGACTTCAGGACTATGTACTAAGTACTGAGTATGTTCTAGACCAAAATATATTTAAATTATTTTTTACTTTTTTGTGACATGGAAGTCGGTAGATATTTTTTGTTAAAAAGTTTTTTATATTTAACGGGTGCGTTCAAAATTACCTACTAGAAAATTGTTACATTTTATTTGAATTTGAGAAATACTTTGGACAATATGAAGTTTATTTTTTTAATTTAAATTACGGTCGAATTTCGGCCGATGTGACGGTTGACTAGTTATATTGATTAGTTAGTGCCTTACAGGAGCAGGCATAGGTGTGTTTAGTAGCATGAGTCTGCCGCGCGGCGTGCGCTTTGGACCGTACCAAGGAATACAGACCAATGAAATTATCTCGAATTACTGTTGGCAAGTAAGTAAATAACAAAAAGCTATCTCTTATCCCCCTATTTACACCTAAATAAAACATTATTATGATGGCTATATTTCATTGGTATAGATATATGATAACCACAAGCGTCCGATCCATGTAATAGACGCAAGGGACGCCAATCGCTCAAACTGGATGCGCTACGTGAACTGCGCGCGGCACTGGTGCGAGCAGAACCTCATCGCCTACCAGTACCGAGGACAGATCTACTACAGGTACTGTTCAATCGCTCAAACTGGATGCGCTACGTGAACAGCGCGCGGCACTGGTGCGAGCAGAACCTCATCGCCTACCAGTACCGAGGACAGATCTACTACAGGTACTGTTCAATCGCTCCAACTGGATGCGCTACGTTAACTGCGCGCGGCACTGGTGCGAGCAGAACCTCATCGCCTACCAGTACCGAGGACAGATCTACTACAGGTACTGTTCAATCGCTCCAACTGGATGCGCTACGTTAACTGCGCGCGGCACTGGTGCGAGCAGAACCTGATTAATAAACTTTGCCGCAGTAAGGGTTGAAACAGATTAACAACAACAAGGGGATGGTCGAAGTCCCTGTTCTGTAGTATCTTATCATGACTACACTTTTAACGAAGTTTCAGACTTATAATAAATTTTACAAGTCATAAAGCCATCTAAATACATGCCTAATATACTTTGGATTAAACGTAGTGTGTAGAGACTCTAACAGTGGAAGGTCCGGTGATTTTAGTCCGTTGATTTTTCATAGAATTTGATATTGAAAAAATATAAATCATTATGATTATTGTTGATAAAAGACCAATCTTTCACTCGAAATAGCAAAGATGATCAATTAACATTATATTTTTATTTTCAGAACCATAAAAACTATACCTAAATATACCGAACTTTTAGTGTTTTATGGGAGTGAGTTTGCGAATTTACTTAACATAAATTTAAAGAAATATAATGAGGAAGTATGTTACACAGAGGTCATTAGTAAGTTTAAATCCTTTTAATTCATCCATTACACATAATATTTTTTTTGCCTATCCGTTTGCATGTGAGTTTAAAATCAGCAAACCCAAAGTTAATTTACAATTTACGTTAATTTACAATGTTGACAATAAATTAATAGTCCGTATCTTTCTTTTTCAAAAATCTGACATACAAGTAATTTATCAGATCTCATCAACCCGTTATTGGCCTACTGCTGGGTACGTGTCTTCTCTCAGAATAAGAGAGTTTAGGCCCTGGTCGCGCTGGCCAAGTGCGAATTGGTGGATTTTACACACCTCCGAAAACTTTTTTTTAGGATCTCTCGGGTGTGTCGATTTCTTCACGATGTTTTCCTTCACCGAAATAGATCAGATATTACTTACTATATTTTTATCGTGGTTTTAATTATGTTTAAATTTTATCTTGGACACGAAACCGCGGGGCCCTTAGCCCATTTTATAATTATTTTATTGATAGGTACTAATTAAATAAAAACAATGTTCTTAACTCTTTATGTCTTCATTTTAGATGCATCTAACCAAGACAGTGAAAATGATTTTAAAAGCATTGTACCTCAGACCATACAAAATGAAATTATCCGGGAAGATCATTTTCTTAATGACAACGATAGTTTGAAAACATCTGAAAAAACGCTGACTACATATTTTCATAATAATACAAGCGACACGTGTGATGTCCTTTTCAGACCTTCTGGTAATTTCTGGGGAACATCATCCCCCATAATTGAAGAAACAACCCCTATCTCTGTCCTGAATGAAAATTCTCCTGTTAATTCGAATTCTAATCTGACTTCTAATAATGAGAGTCTACATGATTTTGCTAATTCAACTTCACCTAATGTGAATAAAAACAAAACAATAGTTTTCTGCTGTGATTTATGCGAAAAACAATTCAAACACAAACGGTCTTTACGACGACATGAAATAAGTCATTTGAAAGTCGAAAATACACATAATATTGATAACGTAACTGAACCTTGTTAAAATAACAACTTAATAATCAGTGAAAATCAGTATTTAATGAATCGCAATTCGACTTCTTTGCCAGAAAAGAGATTCCAATGCAATTTGTGCGAGTTTCAAACAACCAGAAGATACACATTGACGGATCATATGGGTAGACATACAAAAGAAATTGTTTATAACTGTCCTATTTGTTTATTTTATACTTATTCGAAAATTGCAATACGAAGACATAGGAGATGGCATAATGTTGGTTTACGATTTGTGTGATATAATACATATAACTAAGAGATTTTCATTCTATTTTGTATAGATTAAAATAAATACTGTTCTATGTTCTTTATTTATTATCGCTATTTTTCTCTAGTATTAAGGATAAATCTATAAAATAAAGTTGAACGCAGCCACAGCTGTTCATTAAACATCACTGCATACAAGCTACATATAATAAGGGGCACGGCAGTTTCCCCGCCAAGTCGGCAGGGCCTATATTCGGTGCAATTCGGGACATTTCCAACCCCCTATAACTTCGTTCTGGATAAAAGTAGAAGCCTAAATTTTTAATACCCAAGAAGGCACTGTCTGAACACGGTATATTTCAAATTTCATAAAATTGTAATTAATAGTTTATGAATTATATCGGGTCAAAGTTCTTATTCTTATTAATTTTGTCACTCACTCACTGACCGATCATCAAAAATTTAAGGCACTTCCGGTAGAGACAGAACCTTCAAATTTAGAATACAATGAGTATTTAATGTATAAATCGAGGAAAAACTAAAATATTTAAGATTTTTAATATTGATATGGTCACTACAAGATGTTGTTAGATAATTATTAACAACTTATGACAGACGGATCCTTCAGTAGGGACTGAATTAGAAACCGACTTGGTATTACATGGATATCACATTTTTTCGTAGAAGAACTGATTGTGAGACTTGGATTCTTTTTCAAGTATTGTTTTTTATGGGATATTATCTTACTCATGAGACACTAACCGCCATGCGTTAACTACGTTGCGCGTTGTAAATCTAGATCATAAACTATTTGTGTGCAAAATTTCATTGAAATTTGATTAGTAGATTTGCGTGAAAGAGTAATAAACATCTGTCCAATAAATGCATTTAATTTAATTAATACAGTACCTCTTTATAAACATTATAATGTCTGGCTAAAGTACAAGACTCCAAGGCCATAAAACAATATACAAAAAAAAGATTTTGAATTTTTGGCAGTGACAGTTTAACAATAACAAACTCATGATGTGTGAGTTAACCTCAATTAACGCGTTAGTTTTAATGTTTATATTTCGAACTTAAGCCAAAAGGAGCATAAATTGTCAATAAAGCAAACTATAGCTTGGTATTTTTACTTCATAGAAACAACAGTGCTTATATAACCAACCAAAAAATCGTGTAAAAAAAGTGTACTAAAATGCCGCAACTTGTAATTGACGATGTTATAAAGAAAGGGGATGATAGCCCCATGTTAATGAGCTTCCAGAATGGGTATGTGACAGACGCCATTAAAAATGTACCGTGTACTGTCCTCCTAGATACTAATACTGGCTCAAAAGTCATAGTTACAGAAATAGATGGAATGTTGTACACTGGTACAGAAGTAGAAGAAAAAAATATCGCAACATATATCGTCGCGCGTAATAAAACGACAGGCAAGGTGAGGATCATTGAAAGCTGCAATATCGAAATGAAACCAGAACTAGATCGTGGTGTTGACGAAGTGGACTTCGTACAAGAGACGAATAATCTTGAATTAAGCCGGAAATTCGGTTCTAAGAAGCAGAAACAGCAAATGGAACAACGAGAGAAGCTCAAAGTTAACGTAGAAACCGTAACGGAGCAAATGCTCAAAGTAACGGAACAGGTTAAGGAAGAACAAGTTGACCTGGCTCCGTACTTAACTAACGACGCTGATGATTTTTACATACCCCCAATCGACCGCACGGCAGAACGGGTAGAAGATGTTTATGATATCAACAAAATACTCACCGAAGACGAGTATGAGAGGATATACTCACAATTGGACGGGAAAGAGTACACGTCAGACATGCTTCCGTGGCTACAATTATTAGTCACTAAAAAGAACTTATCGTCAAAACATACCGTCCTAGCTGTTTACGCAAATTGCCTATTAAAATTATATAACACTGTCGCCAGAGACATAAGTAAAAAGGCATTCACAGCTTGCACGTTTTCGACTTCACTTAACGAGATAATCTTGAAAAATTTTACATCTCAATCTAACGGAAAGCTTCTCAGACCCGGTCCCTATAGAGACAAGTCTCTGTGTTATGCTATGGTGTTAATTCTACTGATAAATGGGCTCAAATTTGAGCTAGATGGTTTCTGTCAAGCCATGAAATTAACAGCAAACAACGCATCAATGAAGGTACGGACGACCGGAGCATCCGTTGTGACGAGTGGGGGGAAGAAAGTTGTTCAGTTAAAATTACCGTTGAATAATAAACCAGGTTTCAGACGCAGAAGCAATAAATTTTAAAATAATTATGTTTTTTTTTATTTCCTGCCAAAAGGTGCAACATTGACCTACATTCATACTATTATAATAAATGTGAAAGTTTGTTTGTTCCTCTTTCACGTTGCCACATAGCTATTATATGATATGGTTTATATGCTGGGAGATAGGAGAGCGGAGAGTGACGTAGGCGGCCTACGGTAGGCCACTTTTTACCGCTCTCTCTCATTCCCTAATTCCCATGAGATTTATAAATCTTGTTTGTTGAAACATATTTAGTAGATCCATCCAGTTGTTAATAAATGGCGTTAGTAAAATTCACTTGCAAGTTCTGAATCACGCTATCGAATGCTATTGTTAATTTTCTTTGACCGTGCGGGCGAAGCCGCGGGTAATAGCTAGTAAGTGCATATAAAGGAATCTTTTATTATCTATGCATAAGATATATTTATAAAAAAAATGTGAGGTCTGAGCTAAAGCAATATGAGAATGACACTACTAATAATATTTTTGTTTTTTCATATTATTTATATCTGTTTGTTTGAAAGGGCATAAAACTCAAACGCGACCTTTATTGACGAAACATTGCAATTCAATATGAGCAAAACATTCGCACCAATTCTTGCGATGCGAATATCGATAACATGCGAATATAGTTTTGCCGATCGATAGTCGACTATCGATAATTGTTCGATAGTATATCGATAGCCAGGCAATTGCAAGACTTGTTCTGTATGAAATTGATTACAGACGTCATGGCAGTGGCCACTTACCATCAGGTGGACTGCATGCTCGTTTGCTACTCTAAGTCAGATAAAAAAACAAATGTCATATTTACATTCGTAACGTGTTTCAATGTACTACTGTGCTACGCTTCGCCTCATTTGAAGTGGGCCATTGTAATAGCTCATTACAAACTCCTTCACAACTAATGTCCTCCACAACAATAGTGGTTGATAAAAATAATTGTAATACTGTTGCAGATTGTTTAATGATGATGAAAAGATTTTTGAAGTGAAACTTCTTTAACGGGGTTGTTGAAGTGAAACTTCTTTATCGGGGTTGGAAAAAAATTTAGTGTAACATTTTTTCGTTACGCGCCATCTTTTTCTGTTACGCGCCATCTTTTTCTTATCCCTACCACGCGTGATATTAGATAGATTATTATAGATTAGATTATTAGATAAAGTTTAATAAAAGCCTTTTATTAAACTTTATCTAATTTAACTTTATTTATCCAATTTCTGTAAAGTTGCATATAGTAAACTAGCATACCCGGCCACGCGTTGCTGTGGTTAAAAAAATGTTACATAAACATTTGCAATTAAACCTATAAATTAAGATATAAACTATCCTATCTTTCAAGTTGGATCAAAATGCACACGTTGAGTAAATTTGATTATAATCGGTTCAGAGGTTTAAGAGTCCATTGCGGACAAATAAAGTGACACGTAATTTATATATATTAAGATTATTTTTTGAAAAATAACGTCATAAAGAAGTTTCACTTCTTACGAGTGTACGCTAGTACACGCACACATTTTTTTTTTAATCAGTGCTGGATTAGCCATATACCAAGAGTAGCAAATGCTATGGGCCCCGCAGCTCAACGTGCTATTTATATTTTACCGTCTTCACTATCCTAAAAATCTTATTACTGAAAGAAGATATAGAAAGTGTCATCTCTAAATTTTCCCAGATTAAATTCAAAAAAATTCACTAGTTACAGTTTTTTTTTATTTATTACCCTTACTTAAGGCAAACTATGGGCCTCCGGTCATAATTTGCTACAGGCCCCACGCTGATTTAATCCAGCACTGTTTAAAAATGGATTCAGTGCATATATAGATCCAACCGAGTAAAATCGTCTGCAAATAATATCATTTTAACATAGCTTATCATTTAATTTATTTTATTTCTGTATATTGTTGATGGTTTGGTAATTAAGATTCTATTCAATTTTAATACGTTAGACCGGGCCAAAAGTTCCATTTGCCATTACCAATGAATACTTCCTGCGACATACACAACTTCTATGATGAACAGTTACATATTTTTAAATATGTAACTGTTCATCATTTATATATATTCGTAATAAAGTTAAATACAGGTTTTACATCGACACGACAATGTCTTTCATGTGACATCACTATCAATAATTGCCTTGTGACGATCTACGGGAAAGTGAAATAGAAATACATTATTTGTCTCTTTACTACGCAATATTCACATCGTAAGTAAAGAAGGACAACTATATTGCATTTCAGTCCTTAATTTACCACGAGTTCCTTTGCATAATATTCTCCAAAGGTTCTGTATGAAATAGTGATGTGCCAACTCGGAACTAACACGATTCAACTCAAGTTGTAATTTATGTAACTCGAGTTTCACATATTCATGTAACTGAATGAAATGTTGAATGGATGAAAATATTCGTTTCGGTTAGTTTTTACTTTTTCATTAGTTTCATTTTCACCATTATAATAACTTAGTAAAAATGATTCTATAAATAACATTTGTCACTTAAATACATATACAAAATAAACCAGTAATTACTATGGAGTTCTGCATCTGTATGTAAAATTGATTTGCTACTCCATTTAATTTCTCATTATCGATCAAAGCATCGATGTTTTAGTCAAACATTTTACAATTAAACGATTCAAATCAACATCACTAAAAAATCGATCAAATGATTGTCATGTCATTGTCATTTCAAATGTTTGACTTTTCAGTTTGGCTTGGTTTGTTTATATTTTTATTGTTGTGTTAATATAGAAAATGGGATTTACCAAAGATATCTTTGATTAATTTGATACATTAATAGTTTTTACGATGCATAATTTAAATGTATGTAGAATCTGTTTAGCTGCTAACTTACGAATGTACGATATATTAAATACATCTTTACAAGAAATATTTGAGAGATTAACTTGTTTACCGGTAAGTAATATTTGAGTTTTACTTGCGTAATAAAGAAATCTTATCAATATTACTAATGCGAATTCGTAAAGGTGTATGTGTGATTGTTACTCTTTTACGTAAAAATTAGCAGCCAGATACCGCTGGAATTTAGCATACAAATAATTTACTAGTTGACCCGGCGGGCTTCATTCGGCCTAAAAATCTAAAATTATCAGTGTTCCTCTACCATATCATGCATGTATTATACATAAAAACCTTCCACTTGAATCACTCGTATCTATTAAAAAACAGCATTAAAATCCGTAGCGTAGTTTTAAAGATGTAAGCATTGTGACGTAGTGATTAGTAGTATAAGTAAGATGAAGTATAAGAATGTAGAGCAGTAATAAACGTATACTCAACCAGACAACATCTATTATTTAGTCCCGTCCTTACATGGCGACCCTGCCATTTAAGGTGCGGTTTCGGGTTCCAGTCGGTACTATGTGACAAAATAACCGATCGTGTAAAACGCATATTAAAAATGTAAACATCAAAAACAATATTAAAATGGTGGATCTATTGATATGGAGTATTGGAGCATCTGACTCAACTGTGAACAAATTAAAGACAAGTGGGCATTAACACGTTCATGGCATCAACGAGCATCCGAAGGAGAATCATTTGTTGCGGATGGCCAGAAGCATTTGCAGACGTTCGGGCACCAGGCGTGAACCCAGGAAGGAGTAAAGGAGTCAGTAACCTGTTTAGCCTTGAGTGTCATATAACTCGGCTGGGAATCAACAACTAACGAGGGAAATATTATGAAGAGAAGTGAGTTAAAAAAAAAAATGCGTGTAAAAAGTGAAATAGTGTGTGGTGAATAGTATGGTATTATAGACATTTATACATATTTTAATTTTCTATATATATTATTTTATCTGTATGTCTCTTTTTCTTAATGTCTGTGTTTTATAATAATTTTAATGGCTGATTTATTAGATATTAAAAAGCAAATTGAGAATATTAAAATAAATTTAACTAAACTAAGTAAAGCAAAAAGAAGTAAAAAGTTGTTAGAACAGAAGTATTTAGAAGCAAAAGAATTATATGACAAATATATTAAATATCGTAATGAGTTAAGTCGTAATATTTCTAAAGGGTACTTGAAACAAGAGGCGATAAATTACATATTAGTAGGTTGTGAGGAAATTGAATCGTGTTATCAAAAAATTCAAACATTTTGTTTAGTAAGTGACCAAGATTTGAGCACCATGGCTGACTTTGACATGAAAACTGCTACTTCGCTTCTACCTGTTATGACAGGAGACGAAGAAGTTACAAAAAAGTTAATTGATTGTATCGAATTTTATAGCCAAAGCATTAAAAAGGAACATGAGCAGTTGTTAATTTCATTTATCCTAAAAACACGTTTGTCTAAACACGCCAAATTACGTTTGGCATCTAATTATGAAACTTCCACAGATCTTATTACCGACATGAGAAATAATCTGTTAACCAAGCAATCCGCCACGGCACTCCAGTTAGAGATGTTAAAATCGAGACAAGGCTCGCAGACTATTGAAGAATTTGGTAAGAAACTTGAGGATTTGTTTGTTGAATTAACCATTTCCCAAGCTGACGGTGATGATAACGCATTTAAAATGTTTAGACCTGTAAATGAAAAATTGGCTATTCAGCGATTCACTGACGGCTTGAGAAACGGTCGATTAAGCACCATTTTAGCAGCCCGCAACTATACAGAGTTAAAAGACGTTATAAGAGCAGCCAAGGATGAGGAACTTTCCCATCAAGGTTACCCGTCTACCTCGTCATCAGAGACAGTTTTCACCAGTCAACACCGAGGTAAGTACCAACCATCTCATAGGGGGCACAGCAGAGGTCGAGTTGTAAACAACGTTTATACACCAAATCGCACATTTAAACAGATTCCGAATCAAGCACCTAGGACGTTCTACCGAGGTAATAATCGAGGATTCACAAATAATTCTCGAGGACGCGGACATAGTTCTGGACGTACTGTATATCGGGGTAATTATAATAACAGTAAGAGACAGCATGGGTATGTTTTAAACCAATCCCAAAACGACGAACAAGGTCAAGGTACTTCATCGTCGTCGTCGTCGTCGGAAAATAACAAAAATTTAGAGTTTTTTCGACCCTAACTTTATTCTAGCATGCAATACATATAATAATTTCGTAGAGTTAACAATATTAGGCACCAAATATAGAATGTTAGTTGACACGGGCGCCTCGATGTCGGTTATTAAACACGATGTCATAAGAGATTGGAATGTTACAATACATCCAGAACGTGTAACCATAAACGGTATTGGTGGCACATCGTACACCGAGGGCTATGTTTACATACCGTTTACCATATGTGGAAAAGAATTCAAACATAAGTTTTATATTTTAAAGAATTTACCTCTTATTCAAGATGGTTTAATCGGACAAGAATTTTTAACCAAATTTAGTTGTGTAGTTAATTACGAAAATAATACGTTTACTTTAAATAGTTCAAACAAGCCAATTACTGTGACACTAGGTTTAGGTAAATTAGGTAAAAATGCATTTATTACGGTACCTCCAAGGTGTGAAAAGATATTTCAAGTCAATTCTTATTTGAATGAGTCGTGTGTTATTTTTCCAAAAGAGTTATGTGAGGGTGTTTTTATTGCTGGAAGTATCTGTCAACCGAAAGAAAGAAAAATTTTAATACAAATTTTAAATACTCGCGATACAGAAGTTAGTCTTAGTTATTTTAGACCTGATATTGATACTTTATCTAACTACAATGTCTGTTCGTTTGAGACAGAGAATTTGAACGGAGAAAGAGTTCGAAAATTATTATCTTTAATTAAATTAAATCATTTGAACAAAGAAGAAAGCATTAGTATACAAAATATCTGTGCGAAATATGCTGACGTATTTTTCTTACCGGGAGACAAATTAGGTACATGTAATCTTTACGAACAAAATATTCAATTAAAACCTGATTCGGCCCCAGTCTATACTAAGCAATATAGATTACCTTTTTCGCAACGTAATGAGATAGAAAAACAAGTTCAAAAAATGTTAACCAATAATGTTATCGAACCCGCGAACAGCGAATGGTCTAGCCCAGTGTTATTAGTTCCTAAAAAGACAGATAATAATAATAATAAAAGTTGGCGATTAGTAATAGACTTTCGAAAATTAAATAATTGTATAATGCATGACAAATTCCCACTTCCAAATATAAGCGATATATTAGACTCGTTATCAGGAGCCATTTATTTTTCTCAATTAGATTTAACGCAAGCATATTATCAGTCGAAGTTAAATGCTGACAGTAGAAAATATACCGCATTTACAACACCGTCCGGCCAATATCAGATGACCCGTATGCCTATGGGTTTAAAGACCAGCCCTGGTTCTTTTTCACGGTTGATGACAGTTGCAATGTCAGGACTTAATTATGAAAAATGTTTTGTATATCTTGATAATTTAATTTGTTTCGGGAGAAATTTAGATAGCCATAATAAAAATTTACTAGATATATTAGCTAGACTCAGAAAAGTTAATTTAAAATTAAATCCTGACAAGTGTGATTTTCTTCGAAAAGAAATTTTGTACTTAGGACATGTGGTATCAGCCGACGGTATAAAACCAGACCCAGAAAAAATTAAAGCCTTAATTAATTATCCGGTACCCAAAAACGTTGACGATCTCAAACGATTTGTAGCCTTTTCAAACTACTATCGGAAATTTATTCCCAATTTCGCCGAAATATGCTTACCATTGAATAATTTATGTCGTAAAAATATTAATTTTAATTGGGATAATGACTGCCAAAAATCATTTACTAGTTTAAAAAAAATTTTAATGAGTCCTCCAATATTACAATATCCTATTTTTGATAATAATAACACATTCATATTACAAACTGATGCTTCGGGGTATGCAATAGGTTCGGTTCTCTGTAATGCTGATCGTAGGCCAATAGCGTATGCCAGCCGTAGTTTAAATAAGGCCGAACGTAGATATCCAACCATTGAGAAAGAACTTTTGGCAATCGTTTGGTCAGTTAGGTATTTCAGACCCTACCTTTACGGTAGAATGTTTATCATAGAAACGGATCACAGACCGTTAGTATTTTTATATAATATGACAGATCCTTCCAGTAGACTGTTAAAGTTTCGGTTAATACTAGAAGAGTACGATTTTAAGGTTGTTTATGTGAAAGGGTGCGATAATGTAGCTGCAGATGCATTGTCGCGCATAGACCTGAGTAGTGAAGAATTAAAGGCGATGAATGAACATATTATGTCAGTACTTACAAGGGCGCAAAAGAAGAAGCTTGACGAGGAACCTTGTAAGTCTACTTCGGTAGCTCATACACCTCACAACGATTGGACTGATCACCCAAGAGTTGTAGAAATGTTAAAACTACCGAAGGATTACACGGAGTTAGTGTTTGTGGATGAAGAAAAGTGGAGAAAAGTTAAAGAATGCGTATCACTAACGCGTGGTGATTATGCATACTCGTCGTCAAATCGTACATTTTTTGTGAAACTGTTTACCCAATCGCAGTGTACACGAGCTGTCTCTGTGAGGGAAATGGAGTCTTTTTGTATCGATTTAAATATAAACACTTTGTATGTAATAAAAGACGAAAATAATTTTAAAATAATTAAAGAGCTAGCTCAGATTATAAATAAAAAGCGTAAGTGGTCCGGACCCCGTTTATGCGTAATTAAAGGCGTTACGAAAGTTAAAGACGATGACATGAAGAGAGTTATTTTAAATGATTATCATATCCTGCCCACTAGCGGACACGCAGGAATAAGACGTATGTTGAACAATATTCGTAAAAAATATTTTTGGTCAGGCTTAGAACACGATGTTAAGCTTTTTGTAAAGAAATGTACTAAATGTCAACGTTATAAATATTTAAATGCCATAAAAGAACCAATGACTATAACCGATTGTGGAAATTCAGCTTTTGACAAAATTTACTTAGATTTGGTAGGTCCATTAATAAGAGATAATAATTATAACTACATTTTAACGCTCCAATGCGATCTCACCAAATATGTCGAAGCATATCCGATAGCAGGTAAGGATGCGTGTACAGTCGCTACAACATTAGTGAATAATTTTATACTTAGGTATGGCATCCCCCGGCAGATCGTGACCGATAGAGGAACGGAATTTATTAATTCTATCATGGAAGAGGTATGTAAAATTTTAAATATAAATCAGTTACAGTCTACAGCCTTTCACCATGAAACATTAGGATCCGTAGAAAATAGCCATAAACATTTAACATTTTATTTGAGAATGCAAGTTAACAGTCAAAGTCAGGAATGGAGTTCATGGGTTCCTTACTGGTGTTTTTCTTATAATACTTCAGTACATTCAAGTACAAAATTTACACCGTACGAATTAGTGTTTGGAAAACAGTGTAATTTACCTAGTAATCTCACATCAACAATAGACCCAATTTACAATTTTGACAATTATGCAGTAGAACTAAAATACCGTTTACAAAAGTCACAAAACGATGCAAAAAATAACCTTATAAATTGTAAAACGTTAAGGAAAATAAAATATGACAGTAGTATAAACCCAGTAACATATAAAATTGGAGATTTAATTTTGGTTAAAAACGAAAATTGTAACAAACTCGATCCATTATATTTAGGTCCTTATTCAGTTGTCAAAGACGTATCGCCAAATGTTGTAATTTTAGTCAATGGTAAAGAAAAAACTATTCATAAAAATCGGACTAGACTTTATATTGAATAATATTTGTTTAAGACTTGTGATTGTGATTGTACCAAATATGCAGATGATGTTTATAACATTCTGATATTGTATTTCTACACCTTTGTTTAGATACTTCTTTATTTGTTAATCAAATTATGATTTTACAAATTGTATTTTAATAATATCTTTTCATTATGTGAAATGTTTGTATTTTTTTTTATTATGAAAATTATGTTATGTTATAAAGTTATAAAATGTATGTGTATCATATTATGTAAAAAAAATGTTTCTATATTCATCTTTTTTTTTGTTGTTTTGGTAGGGCATGTGACGTAGTGATTAGTAGTATAAGTAAGATGAAGTATAAGAATGTAGAGCAGTAATAAACGTATACTCAACCAGACAACATCTATTATTTAGTCCCGTCCTTACAGCATACATAGGGACAGACAGTGGGAATTGACTTTGTATTATACTATGTAGTGATGAGCTAGGGGGTGAAGCAATCGTCCCTGTAGTTTCGGGATCAGAATAGGGCTATGGCATCCCCTGCCTGTCGTAAGAGGCTACTCAAAGGGGCTTCCGGGGTTGTGGCCGGCTAGAGTGGGAGCTCGAACCGTTCGGTCAGGCGGTCCCGGGAAGGACGGCGGTATATGTGGTCGCATACCGTCGTAAAGACTAGACGGAGCGGTGGGCCCAGCCGCCCATCTGAGGGGAGCCCGATGGGGCAATGCGCTCAGAGGATTCCGGTTGCGGTCGGACCGAGTTCTCGGAGTCCTCTTTTTAGCGCCGAGGACAGCCACCGGGGGTTTTTAGTGCGGTAAAAATCCCACATAACTCTGTGTCGCTCCCACGGCGTCGGGTACCTTTTGAAGGTGTCCCCTTCGAAACCAAAAAAAAAGTGGGTGAAGCAATGGTAATAAACTAGTACAATATAATATTAAGTGATAACTTCTGATAGACTCGATGGATTTTGTAGAATTTGCCTGTGATCATGCCTGGGGAGCGGCCATGCTCCGACAGTCTTTGTTCGGAACTTGTATATATACAGGGTATTGAGAATCCTTCAATAGCATGTTTCAGAATACTAGCAGCGCCATCTCTTGATGAGTTGCAAAGTCGCCACAATACGTAATTAAAGTATGTTATATCCATAGCAGTATACCTAAAGTTTGAATTATTTGTTCCAGCTGCACAACAAAGATGGACCAAAATTGGTGTGTTATCTATGTGTTGCAAGACTGAGGAACGCTCAAAGACTGTACTACGTAGCTGTTGAATCAGATAATGTGCTTACAAAAATCTTGAGAAATAATTTGGTATGTGACACATTTTTTTTTCTTTTACTTTGGTCTAGAAATCCTTTAACTGTGTAAGTTTGTTGATGATGTAAAAAAAATATTTGGGTTACCTCAAAGGGCAAAGGGTGCGTGGTATTTTTGCGTGTGTTAGTTGTACTTTTCTTCTTATTGTATTTCCTAATATCTGTTTGTCTTATCCTAATATATGTACTTTTGAAGTGAAACTTCTTTATCGGGGTTGGAAAAAATTTTAGTGTAACATTTTTTCGTTACGCGCCATCTTTTTCTGTTACGCGACATCTTTTTCTGTTACGCGCCATCTTTTTTTCCGTTACGCACCATCTTTTTTTTTATCCCTACCACGCGTGATATTAGATAGATTATTAGATAAAGTTTAATAAAAGCCTTTTATTAAACTTTATCTAATTTAACTTTATTTAACCAATTTCTGTAAAGTTGCATATAGTAAATTATTTTTTGAAAAATAACATCATAAAGAAGTTTCACTTCTTACGAGTGTACGCTAGTACACGCACACATTTTTTTTATTTGACTGAAGTAGCAAACAAGCATGCAGTCCACCTGATTGTAAGTGGTCACTGCCGCTCATGGACATCTTTAACCAACTTCATACAGAACATGGGTTCTATCTGAAGCCTAACACAGATGCGTTGCTACTCCCGAGGACTATAATGGTTGCATCATGTAAAAGTGTGCCGGCAACCACACCCTTTTATCGAAACGCAAGAAATGCTTCACGCTAGAAATAAGTGTGGGGGTGGTACTTCCCTGGTCGAACTACACTGGTTCTACCACCTTCAAAATTCATATCTTATAAAATTCATTCCTGTATTTCCTAATATCTGTTTGTCTTATCCTAATATATGTATATTCTAATATATGTCTACAGCGACTTTGTTTTATACTATGTAATGATGTAAAGACATAAGGAACAGGCCCTGATTAACCCTTAGGCTAATTAGGCTGCAGCATTAGGGCGTGCGGATTGAGGAGGCGCGCTGATATCGTGTTTTCGCATGCACTATTAATCTAGCATCATTGCATCTACCCTACATATTTCAACTAGACCGAGACAAAACACTAACACACTGGAGGATGTAGATTTGGCGACCTTTTTTTTGCTCGACAAGCTGTAGTTAATACTTTTAGGCCGACTGTAACACACCTGGTGGGGGCGCGTCCGTATAATTAGCTTAGAGCGATCAGAATTCTTGGTCAGTCTCTGATGAGGAACATTTGCTTCTATTAAGTCTATTGATTGCTTTTATATTAATGTCCGACCGAAACTGGTTTTTCGACCGAAACCGAAACCGAATTTCGGCAACGGTCTGAGTTTCGGCCGAAACCGAAACCGAAACTTCCTTACAAGGACCAAGTTTTGAAGGAAAAAGAAAAAACCTTTATAGAATCATCAGACTTTTATTTTTCATCTTTAAATCACCGCTTTTCAGTCTTGGACATTTTTACTTAAGGATAATTAATAATAATCAACGGAACAACACATAATTTAAGAAATAAACATACTGTATTCAACGCGCCGATCATGACCGATCACAGCGCGAGAACTCCCGAGTGCAACTTTGGTTTCGGTCGTAGTTTCGGCAGGTTTTCCTCCGAAATCGAAACTAAACTGAAACCCGTATTTTTGCCGAAACTCGACCGAAACCGAAACTGCACTCGGGAGTTCTCGCGCTGTGATCGGTCATGTTCGGCGCGTTGAAGTTGAGTGCAGTTTCGGTTTCGGTCGTAGTTTCGGCAGGTTTTCCTCCGAAACCGAAACTAAACCGAAACCCGTATTTTTGCCGAAACTCAACCGAAAATGGAACCGAATATTCGGTCGGACACTATTTTATATATTGATTTCATGCTTCTTTTCAGATAGGAGACAATCCAGTAGACATACAGACGGACATATTAAGCTGGAAGTTATCAGTTTTAGTTTTGGAGAATATTGAAATAACCAATGGTGAATCTGAGGTGAAGAATGAAGAAGTAGATTACCCAATTAAAGTCGAAGAAGCCAAAGAAGACTTATACAATGGTATAACATTTTATGTGTTGCATATCATCGGTATAGAAAAACCCAAGATACACACACATCTCAAAACTGTCCGGTGAAAAAGAGCGCTCATTTCAAGTAGTAAAATTTTATTGCTTTTTGCTTAAAGCGTTGTAAATACAACTTTATATCATGGACGTAAGGTTGTATTACAAATATATGGTCGTTATGACCATCTATAAATAACTACGTACATTTGACGACAGTTTTAGGTGTCATTTTTGTTCGAGACTGTGTATCTATATTTTTAGTGTATTTCTATATTTTTTTTTATCTGATTGAAATAGTAAACGAGCCTGCAGTCCACCTGATGGTAAGTGGTCACTGCCGCCAATGGTGACCTTGGCGTTGACCTTTGACGTTTGTAGCGCTGAGGACGGCCACCCTTTAGTATCATCATTCAGATACCTGTCTGGCCGGTAATCGAACCCGGAACCCATTGCGCGTCAGACCGGTGGGTCGTCCACCAGCACCACTTACCTAGTGGACTGCACACTAAATTGCAACTCAATTTTATAAAAAAAAAACTAGCTCTTACCCGCGGCTTCGCCCGCACAGCCAGAGGAAATTATCATTAGCATTTGATAGCGTGATTCAGAACTTGCAAATGAATTTTACTAACGCCATCTATTAACAACGTCATGAATGAGAGAGTTCGGCAAAAAGTAGCCTACGTCACTCTCCGGCCTCCTAACTATCTCCCAGCATATAAATGATATCATATAATAACTATGTGGCGACGTGAAAGAGGAACAAACAAACACTTACACATTTATAATATTAGTGTGGACTGGTTAACCTGGCGAACTTCGTTCCGCATAAAAGTCAAAAAGCTAAAATTATCAGTGTTCCTCAACTATATTATGCATGTATTATACATACAAACTTTCCTCTTGAATCACTCTATCTATTAAAAAAAATTCATCAAAATCCGTAGCCTCGTTTTAATCTAAGCATACATAGGGACAGACAGCCAGCAGCGACTTTGTTTTATTCTATGTAAAGTTACTGTCTTTGCAATAACTTAATAATATGTTTGTTTCAGATGCACCACTTTCAGACGTAGAAAATACCGATCTTCATGACAATGCAAGTATAAAGGAGCAATCTGACAGTGAAGATGATCTGCCATTGACAAATTTGACTGCAACTAAACATGAGAGTGACAGAGGTAGAGGGAAGTCCAAGAGGAAGTACAATACAGGTAAGTAGCTGGGCACGGGTCTTCTCTCGGAATGAGAGAGTTATGAGCCATGGTCCACCGCGCTGGCTAAGTGCGAATTGGTGGACTTCACACCCCTCCAAAATTTTTTTTAAAGCATTCTCATGATCATGTGTAAATGTGAACTGCCATCATGTATTAGGTAACTGGTCGTAGGCTTCCTGTTACCGATCACAAGTAACTGGGTACTGGTCACATGTAACTGTGAACTGATCATGTGCAGCTGTGAACTGACGACAGGTAATTGGTAACTAGCCGCAGGCTACCTGGAACCGGTCACAAGTAACTGGGTACTCGCATGTGTCTGGGAACTGGTTATGTGAAACTGTGAACTGACCACAGGTAATTGGTAACCAAGCGCATGCTAGCGGGAACCGGTTACAAGTGACTGGGTACTCGCATGTATCTGGGAACTGATCATGTTCAACTGTGAACTGACAACAGGTAATTGATAACCAACCGCAGGCTACCGGGAACCGGTCACAAGTGACTGGGTACTTGCATGTATCTGGGAACTGATCATGTGCAACTGTGAACTGACAACAGGTAATTGATAACCAACCGCAGGCTACCGGGAACCGGTCACAAGTGACTGGGTACTCGCATGTATCTGGGAACTGGTTATGTGCAACTGTGAACTGACCACAGGTAATTGGTAACCAAAGGCAGGCTAGCGGGAACCGGTCACAAGTGACTGGGTACTCGCATGTATCTGGGAACTGATCATGTGCAACTGTGAACTGACAACAGGTAATTGATAACCAACCGCAGGCTACCGGGAACCGGTCACAAGTGACTGGGTACTTGCATGTATCTGGGAACTGGTTATGTGCAACTGTGAACTGACAACATGTACGTTTTGTGTTTTCATAGTAAGACATTGTATGTTCTATTTCGTTTATTATGTATGTGTTTGTGTCAAATGCAAGGTGTGTGTAGTGTGCAAAAAGTAGTGTGTGTAATGTGTTTTAGTAGATATTATGTATGTTTTATGCATTATATGAAAACAATATTAACATTAGGAAATCCTTTTCTACATCAACCATAACAATGCGTAATTTCATACTCTTCCGTGTGCGGCAAGTATCTTAAAAACGAATCACAAGTTTTTGCTTCACGTATTAATATATAGATTTCTTTTTATGAATAAAGGTGCGATATATAGTATATACATTATTAAGTACAGGACATACCTAATACAATATATCTCTTTTCTTTCTTTCAGACACAAAAGTGGACGCAGTAGAGATAATATTAACGTACGAACAACAAGTAAACGAGCTAAGAGAGAGAGCGAAGTCGTTAAATTATCTAAACTCGCCGTACAAGTGTGATTATTGTTACAAGGGGTTCTTGCAGCAAGAAGCGTATGAGAATCATAAGGAAAGACATTCCAAGGTAAGGAATACTGCGTCCCTGTAGTTCCAGGATCAGTATAGGGCTACGGCATCCCCTGCCTGTCGTAAGAGGCGACTAAAAGGGGCTTCCGGGGTTGCGGGCGGCTAGAGTGGGAGCTCGAACCGTCCAGCCAAGCGATCCCGGGAAGGACGGCGGTATATGTGGTTGCATACCGTCGTAAAGACTAGACGGAGCGGTGTGCCCAGCCACCCATCTGGGAGGAGCCCGATGGGGCAACGCGCTCAGAGGATTCCGGTTGCGGTCGGTCCGAGTTCCTGGATTCCTCTTTATAGCGCCGAGGACGGCCACCGCGGGGGTTTTAGTGCGGTAAAAATGCCACATAACCGCGTCGCTCTCACGGCGTCGGGTACCTTTTGAAGGTTTCCCCCTCGATAACAAAAAAAAATAAAAAACATGCGTGCGTACAAAGTACACATGTCAGAAGTGAAACTTCTTTGGCGAACTAATTTATAAATTTTGTTTATATTTATACAAATCTAAAACTTTAAATTTCCAAGATTAAGAGGAAGGGAAAAAGGCGTGATACGACGTTCGCTCTGTCTCACTTTTTCTCTCAATCTTTCTCACTCGCTTGCTCCCTACTCTCACTCCACGGCTAGTTGCTCATGCTACGTTCGCCCTGTCTTACTCTCTTTCAATCGGTCTCGATCACTCTCTCTCTCTTTTCCGACACTTCCGTTGCATACCGGCGTGACGTTTCATATGTAAAAATTTTACCCTCATGCGCCTAAAGAAGTTTCACTTCAAAATTAAGGAATACTGATCGTCAATTTGGCTGTAAGCATCAACAGTGTATGATGTTTTTAAAGGCTTTTATTTAACTTGCAATGTTCGTGGATAAGTAAAAAAAATGTGTGCGTGTACTAGCGTACACTCGTAAGAAGTGAAACTTCGTTATGACGTTATTTTTCGAAAAATAATTTACTATATGCAACTTTACAGAAATTGGGTAAATAAAGTTAAATTAGATAAAGTCTATCTAATAATCTAATCTATAATAATCTATCTAATATCACGCGTGGTAGGGATAAGAAAAAGATGGCGCGTAACGGAAAAAGATGGCGCGTAACGAAAAAATGTTACACTAAATTTTTTTCCAACCCCGATAAAGAAGTTTCACTTCAAAACGTTGCTTATTGCACTGATATAAAGAAGACAAATAACAAATTTAAGTTTTACGGCTATTTAAATAAATTATGTGTAACTAGTTAGAACTTTATCGGCAACCCGCGGCCCCCCGACGTCATACTTGGGGCCCGTAAATGTTTTGTAAATCTTGTATATAAATAAAAAAATGAAGAATTTTATTCTTTCTATCATATATAACCGTATGTATAATATCATAAGTGGGGCCCGTCTTTAGTTTATTTTATTACCTTGTGGCCCTTGCCTGTCAACCGCAGGTTTAATATAATTATATTTTGTGTCTGTTAGTGTGTGCGTATGTATGTGTGTCTCTCTTTGTGCGTGCATGTCTCTCGCTTGTGTGCTTCTCTTTATGTGGGTGCGAGCGTGCGTGTCTATGTGACTGTGCGCGCGTGTGTACACACAAACACTTGTGCGTGCAGCGTGCGGTGCGTTGTGTCCCTGCGTTCGTGCGAGCGAGTGTGTATGCTTGCGTTTAAGTACGTGCGTGCGTGTGATAGTTATGTGTGTGTGTGTGTGTGCTCGCGTCTAAGTACGTGCGTGTGTGTGAGAGTTATGGCACTATGCAGTCGAACTAAGGCTACGTACTCACGGCGCGGTTTTCACCCGCGGCCGCCGCGATTGCGGGCCCGCAGCTTCTGTAGGATGCGGATATAAATGTAAAAAATTAAAGCAATACTCACGATGCGTTTTTCGCCCGCGATGCGCGCGGTTGTTTGCGGCTCCTGCACTGGCTGCACCGGCGGGCAACCTGTAGAACCGCGCGGGCCGCGGGCAGCCGCAGCCGCGGCGGTTTGCGCCCGCGCGCTCTGCGGTCAGTTGCCGGGCGAGTGCAGTAGTCAGGACCTCAATTGATGGTAAACCGCAATTCTTGCGGTTTTCGCCCGCCACGTTTGCGGTCGATAATCGCAACCGCGACGGCAGCGGAACCGCAAAAATAGTTGGTCTCGTGAGTTTCGCACGGAAGCTGCGGGCCAGCAACCGCGGCGGCCGCGGGTGAAAACCGCGCCGTGAGTACGTAGCCTAAGCGCTCCACCGTCTTGCAGAGCAGCGGCGAGCTGGAGTGCGGCGTGTGCCGGCTGCGGTACGGCAGCGCGCGGCAGCTGCGCGCGCACCGCGCCGCCGCGCACGAGCGCCGCTACGCCTGCACGCGCTGCAAGCACCGCGCGCACACCAAGTGGGCGGCCACACTGTACACCCGGCCGCAGTGCGCAGGCACACGACATGTGCACACACACACACACGTACACCGCGCACGAGCGCCGCTACGCCTGCACGCGCTGCAAGCACCGCGCGCACACCAAGTGGGCGGCCACACTGTACACCCGGCCGCAGTGCGCAGGCACACGACATGTGCACACACACACACACGTACACCGCGCACGAGCGCCGCTACGCCTGCACGCGCTGCAAGCACCGCGCGCACACCAAGTGGGCGGCCACACTGTACACCCGGCCGCAGTGCGCAGGCACACGACATGTGCACACACACACACACGTACACCGCGCACGAGCGCCGCTACGCCTGCACGCGCTGCAAGCACCGCGCGCACACCAAGTGGGCGGCCACACTGTACACCCGGCCGCAGTGCGCAGGCACACGACATGTGCACACACACACACACGTACACCGCGCACGAGCGCCGCTACGCCTGCACGCGCTGCAAGCACCGCGCGCACACCAAGTGGGCGGCCACACTGTACACCCGGCCGCAGTGCGCAGGCACACGACATGTGCACACACACACACACGTACACCGCGCACGAGCGCCGCTACGCCTGCACGCGCTGCAAGCACCGCGCGCACACCAAGTGGGCGGCCACACTGTACACCCGGCCGCAGTGCGCAGGCACACGACATGTGCACACACACACACACGTACACCGCGCACGAGCGCCGCTACGCCTGCACGCGCTGCAAGCACCGCGCGCACACCAAGTGGGCGGCCACACTGTACACCCGGCCGCAGTGCGCAGGCACACGACATGTGCACACACACACACACGTACACCGCGCACGAGCGCCGCTACGCCTGCACGCGCTGCAAGCACCGCGCGCACACCAAGTGGGCGGCCACACTGTACACCCGGCCGCAGTGCGCAGGCACACGACATGTGCACACACACACACACGTACACCGCGCACGAGCGCCGCTACGCCTGCACGCGCTGCAAGCACCGCGCGCACACCAAGTGGGCGGCCACACTGTACACCCGGCCGCAGTGCGCAGGCACACGACATGTGCACACACACACACACGTACACCGCGCACGAGCGCCGCTACGCCTGCACGCGCTGCAAGCACCGCGCGCACACCAAGTGGGCGGCCACACTGTACACCCGGCCGCAGTGCGCAGGCACACGACATGTGCACACACACACACACGTACACCGCGCACGAGCGCCGCTACGCCTGCACGCGCTGCAAGCACCGCGCGCACACCAAGTGGGCGGCCACACTGTACACCCGGCCGCAGTGCGCAGGCACACGACATGTGCACACACACACACACGTACACCGCGCACGAGCGCCGCTACGCCTGCACGCGCTGCAAGCACCGCGCGCACACCAAGTGGGCGGCCACACTGTACACCCGGCCGCAGTGCGCAGGCACACGACATGTGCACACACACACACACGTACACCGCGCACGAGCGCCGCTACGCCTGCACGCGCTGCAAGCACCGCGCGCACACCAAGTGGGCGGCCACACTGTACACCCGGCCGCAGTGCGCAGGCACACGACATGTGCACACACACACACACGTACACCGCGCACGAGCGCCGCTACGCCTGCACGCGCTGCAAGCACCGCGCGCACACCAAGTGGGCGGCCACACTGTACACCCGGCCGCAGTGCGCAGGCACACGACATGTGCACACACACACACACGTACACCGCGCACGAGCGCCGCTACGCCTGCACGCGCTGCAAGCACCGCGCGCACACCAAGTGGGCGGCCACACTGTACACCCGGCCGCAGTGCGCAGGCACACGACATGTGCACACACACACACACGTACACCGCGCACGAGCGCCGCTACGCCTGCACGCGCTGCAAGCACCGCGCGCACACCAAGTGGGCGGCCACACTGTACACCCGGCCGCAGTGCGCAGGCACACGACATGTGCACACACACACACACGTACACCGCGCACGAGCGCCGCTACGCCTGCACGCGCTGCAAGCACCGCGCGCACACCAAGTGGGCGGCCACACTGTACACCCGGCCGCAGTGCGCAGGCACACGACATGTGCACACACACACACACGTACACCGCGCACGAGCGCCGCTACGCCTGCACGCGCTGCAAGCACCGCGCGCACACCAAGTGGGCGGCCACACTGTACACCCGGCCGCAGTGCGCAGGCACACGACATGTGCACACACACACACACGTACACCGCGCACGAGCGCCGCTACGCCTGCACGCGCTGCAAGCACCGCGCGCACACCAAGTGGGCGGCCACACTGTACACCCGGCCGCAGTGCGCAGGCACACGACATGTGCACACACACACACACGTACACCGCGCACGAGCGCCGCTACGCCTGCACGCGCTGCAAGCACCGCGCGCACACCAAGTGGGCGGCCACACTGTACACCCGGCCGCAGTGCGCAGGCACACGACATGTGCACACACACACACACGTACACCGCGCACGAGCGCCGCTACGCCTGCACGCGCTGCAAGCACCGCGCGCACACCAAGTGGGCGGCCACACTGTACACCCGGCCGCAGTGCGCAGGCACACGACATGTGCACACACACACACACGTACACCGCGCACGAGCGCCGCTACGCCTGCACGCGCTGCAAGCACCGCGCGCACACCAAGTGGGCGGCCACACTGTACACCCGGCCGCAGTGCGCAGGCACACGACATGTGCACACACACACACACGTACACCGCGCACGAGCGCCGCTACGCCTGCACGCGCTGCAAGCACCGCGCGCACACCAAGTGGGCGGCCACACTGTACACCCGGCCGCAGTGCGCAGGCACACGACATGTGCACACACACACACACGTACACCGCGCACGAGCGCCGCTACGCCTGCACGCGCTGCAAGCACCGCGCGCACACCAAGTGGGCGGCCACACTGTACACCCGGCCGCAGTGCGCAGGCACACGACATGTGCACACACACACACACGTACACCGCGCACGAGCGCCGCTACGCCTGCACGCGCTGCAAGCACCGCGCGCACACCAAGTGGGCGGCCACACTGTACACCCGGCCGCAGTGCGCAGGCACACGACATGTGCACACACACACACACACGTACACCGCGCACGAGCGCCGCTACGCCTGCACGCGCTGCAAGCACCGCGCGCACACCAAGTGGGCGGCCACACTGTACACCCGGCCGCAGTGCGCAGGCACACGACATGTGCACACACACACACACGTACACCGCGCACGAGCGCCGCTACGCCTGCACGCGCTGCAAGCACCGCGCGCACACCAAGTGGGCGGCCACACTGTACACCCGGCCGCAGTGCGCAGGCACACGACATGTGCACACACACACACACACGTACACCGCGCACGAGCGCCGCTACGCCTGCACGCGCTGCAAGCACCGCGCGCACACCAAGTGGGCGGCCACACTGTACACCCGGCCGCAGTGCGCAGGCACACGACATGTGCACACACACACACACGTACACCGCGCACGAGCGCCGCTACGCCTGCACGCGCTGCAAGCACCGCGCGCACACCAAGTGGGCGGCCACACTGTACACCCGGCCGCAGTGCGCAGGCACACGACATGTGCACACACACACACACACGTACACCGCGCACGAGCGCCGCTACGCCTGCACGCGCTGCAAGCACCGCGCGCACACCAAGTGGGCGGCCACACTGTACACCCGGCCGCAGTGCGCAGGCACACGACATGTGCACACACACACACACGTACACCGCGCACGAGCGCCGCTACGCCTGCACGCGCTGCAAGCACCGCGCGCACACCAAGTGGGCGGCCACACTGTACACCCGGCCGCAGTGCGCAGGCACACGACATGTGCACACACACACACACACGTACACCGCGCACGAGCGCCGCTACGCCTGCACGCGCTGCAAGCACCGCGCGCACACCAAGTGGGCGGCCACACTGTACACCCGGCCGCAGTGCGCAGGCACACGACATGTGCACACACACACACACGTACACCGCGCACGAGCGCCGCTACGCCTGCACGCGCTGCAAGCACCGCGCGCACACCAAGTGGGCGGCCACACTGTAGACCCGGCCGCAGTGCGCAGGCACACGACATGTGCACACACACACACACGTACACCGCGCACGAGCGCCGCTACGCCTGCACGCGCTGCAAGCACCGCGCGCACACCAAGTGGGCGGCCACACTGTACACCCGGCCGCAGTGCGCAGGCACACGACATGTGCACACACACACACACGTACACCGCGCACGAGCGCCGCTACGCCTGCACGCGCTGCAAGCACCGCGCGCACACCAAGTGGGCGGCCACACTGTACACCCGGCCGCAGTGCGCAGGCACACGACATGTGCACACACACACACACGTACACCGCGCACGAGCGCCGCTACGCCTGCACGCGCTGCAAGCACCGCGCGCACACCAAGTGGGCGGCCACACTGTACACCCGGCCGCAGTGCGCAGGCACACGACATGTGCACACACACACACACGTACACCGCGCACGAGCGCCGCTACGCCTGCACGCGCTGCAAGCACCGCGCGCACACCAAGTGGGCGGCCACACTGTACACCCGGCCGCAGTGCGCAGGCACACGACATGTGCACACACACACACACGTACACCGCGCACGAGCGCCGCTACGCCTGCACGCGCTGCAAGCACCCGCGCGCACACCAAGTGGGCGGCCACACTGTACACCCGGCCGCAGTGCGCAGGCACACGACATGTGCACACACACACACACGTACACCGCGCACGAGCGCCGCTACGCCTGCACGCGCTGCAAGCACCGCGCGCACACCAAGTGGGCGGCCACACTGTACACCCGGCCGCAGTGCGCAGGCACACGACATGTGCACACACACACACACGTACACCGCGCACGAGCGCCGCTACGCCTGCACGCGCTGCAAGCACCGCGCGCACACCAAGTGGGCGGCCACACTGTACACCCGGCCGCAGTGCGCAGGCACACGACATGTGCACACACACACACACGTACACCGCGCACGAGCGCCGCTACGCCTGCACGCGCTGCAAGCACCGCGCGCACACCAAGTGGGCGGCCACACTGTACACCCGGCCGCAGTGCGCAGGCACACGACATGTGCACACACACACACACGTACACCGCGCACGAGCGCCGCTACGCCTGCACGCGCTGCAAGCACCGCGCGCACACCAAGTGGGCGGCCACACTGTACACCCGGCCGCAGTGCGCAGGCACACGACATGTGCACACACACACACACGTACACCGCGCACGAGCGCCGCTACGCCTGCACGCGCTGCAAGCACCGCGCGCACACCAAGTGGGCGGCCACACTGTACACCCGGCCGCAGTGCGCAGGCACACGACATGTGCACACACACACACACGTACACCGCGCACGAGCGCCGCTACGCCTGCACGCGCTGCAAGCACCGCGCGCACACCAAGTGGGCGGCCACACTGTACACCCGGCCGCAGTGCGCAGGCACACGACATGTGCACACACACACACACGTACACCGCGCACGAGCGCCGCTACGCCTGCACGCGCTGCAAGCACCGCGCGCACACCAAGTGGGCGGCCACACTGTACACCCGGCCGCAGTGCGCAGGCACACGACATGTGCACACACACACACACGTACACCGCGCACGAGCGCCGCTACGCCTGCACGCGCTGCAAGCACCGCGCGCACACCAAGTGGGCGGCCACACTGTACACCCGGCCGCAGTGCGCAGGCACACGACATGTGCACACACACACACACGTACACCGCGCACGAGCGCCGCTACGCCTGCACGCGCTGCAAGCACCGCGCGCACACCAAGTGGGCGGCCACACTGTACACCCGGCCGCAGTGCGCAGGCACACGACATGTGCACACACACACACACGTACACCGCGCACGAGCGCCGCTACGCCTGCACGCGCTGCAAGCACCGCGCGCACACCAAGTGGGCGGCCACACTGTACACCCGGCCGCAGTGCGCAGGCACACGACATGTGCACACACACACACACGTACACCGCGCACGAGCGCCGCTACGCCTGCACGCGCTGCAAGCACCGCGCGCACACCAAGTGGGCGGCCACACTGTACACCCGGCCGCAGTGCGCAGGCACACGACATGTGCACACACACACACACACACGTACAAATAAAATACACAGGCACTTATAAACACACGCTTTCTACACTCATAGATAGCCCTACACTAGGATTTTCTCCTAGGTACCATGGACACATATAATACGAATACACAAACACCCAGACCCAGAAAATGTATCTAAACTCATAATTTAGATCCTGTCTGACCAGGATGTGAACCCGGGACCCACGGGACCCATTGCGCATCAGACCGGTATGGTAACCGCTCCGCTATTGGGTTGTCAATTATGGCACACGCATGCGTATACATGAAATATACACGACTCAGATATGCCACGTTCACGACGTATGCAAATCACACAAGTAATATTTATGTTAAACACTCTCACAAATACCTGGTCGCCACGCATAATAACTAGTGATACATACACACGCAGCCACACTAAAATTCACATACATTTAATACTCGTACACACAAAGATACATTCACAAAACAATTTATATACACACATGCGTACATGCATGTATACGCATACAAATACATATGCATTCTCTGGCACACATACCGGCATTTACAAGTACTCGTGCGAACAATTTATTACTTACTAGCTGTTACCCGCGACTTCCCCCGCACGGTCAAAGGGAATTAATATTAGCATTTGGTAGCGTGATTCACAACTTGCAGATGAATTTTACTAACGCCATCTATTAACAACGTCTGGAACTACTAAATATGTATCGACTAACAAAACATCGATATTCTCATGGGAATGAGAGAGCGCGGTAAAAAGTAGCCTACGTCACTCTCCGCCCTCCTAACTATCTCCCAGCATATAAACCATATCATATAATAGCTATGTGGCGACGTGAAAGAGGAACAAACAAACACACTTTCATATTTATAATATTAGTATGGATTATTTTGACTTTCAATGTATTATTTGACAGGAATCAAGCAATAGCCCACGAGAAATGGCACGACGGTCACATCTACCCCTGTGAATTATGCGGAGAAAAATTTAGGTAAAATTATAAGACTATTCACTAGCTTATTACCCGAATGCGTCAGGACGGTAATTTATTTCGAGCGACGAATGTGGATTGGATCATGAATGGTGTACAATATTTTTGTAGGGAAAAGTCCGTTTTTAAAAGTGCATTATCTGTGTCGTGTGAAAAAAAAGCATGAACGGGTTGTATGAAAGATTGGGTACAGCCCATTATTGTCCCACTGCTGCGCACGTCTTATCTCAGAATGAGAGAGTTTTAGGCCATAGTCCACCGCGCTGGCCAACTGCGAATTGGTGGACTTCACACACCTCCGAGAACTTTTTTTTTAAAGAACTCTCGGGTGTGTAGGTTTCCTCACGATGTTTCATTCACCGAAAAGCAGTGATAATTAATTTCTAATACGCACATAAAGTGGCGTAAAAAGGCAGTGGTGCGTGCCTGGGTTTGAACCTCGGACCTTCAGAGTGAGAGGACAAGTTTCAACCATTAGGCTATTACTGCTCCTTGAAAGATTTGGATAGGACGAATGATGAGGCCGGAGAAAATTGTTGAGGAGAGTTAAAAAAAAAAAACAATTTTGAGGTTTCTTTTAACTGATATGAGGTGATCATCTAAGTCCTCGGGGGTAGCAACGCCTCGCGGATTGACTTCAGATGGCGTCCGTGTTCTATGTGAATTTGCTTACTAATCCACAAGCGGTAGTGACCACTTCTCATCAGGTGGACTTCAATCTTATAATATGTGTGTGTGCGAGCGTGTGTCTATGTGTGCGTGTGTGTTGTGTGTGTGCGTACGTGCAAATGTCGTAGGTACGTGTGTATAGGCCCAATTCAACCTTACCTTATCTATCAACCAACATTACCTTACCGCCTTTTATATTGTTTTATTTTAAATTTGTTTCTTGTTATCTTTATGGGTATAATAAAGATAATTATTATTATTAATGTTATATTGTACCTTCTCAGCAAGCCAACGTCGTACCTAACGCACGCCCGCACTGCGCACGGCGGCGGGCATGCGTGCGCGCAGTGCGGGAGGAGCTTCGTGGGACGGCACGGGCTGGCGATGCACGTCAGCAAAGCCAACTGTACTCCGGTGAGTGTGTGTTTAAGAACACCATCAGGTTTGTCTCTATAGTTCTGGGACCAGAATAGGGCTACGGCATCCCCTGCCTGCCGTAAGAGGCGACTAAAAGGGGCTTCAGGTGTCGCGGATGGCTAGAGATTGAACCGTTCGGTCAGGCAATCCCGGGAAGGACGGCGGTATGTGTGGTCGCATACCGTCGTAAAGACTAGACGGAGCGGTGGGCCCAGCCGCCCATCTGGGAGGAGCCCGATGGGGCAACGCGCTCGGAGGATTCCGGTTGAAGTCGTTTCGAGATCCCGTATCCTCCTTTTCAACGCCGAGGACGGCCACCGGGGGGGTTTTAGTGCGGTAAAAATCCCACATAACCCTGCGTCGCTCCCACGGCGTCGGGTACCTTTTGAAGGTTTCCCTCTCGAGAACAAAAAAAAAATGTGGCTGTAAAGGACAGAAGGTGCGGTGAGCGTATTCGCTCACAAACGAAGAGCCTGAAAGAGGCAACACGCTCGAAGGACTCCGGTTATGTTCCGTTGGAGATCCCGGTGTCCTCCACACAGCGCTGAGAACGGCCACCGGGGGGTTTATTGCGAAAAGATATGACGTCAGAAGGAGGGTAGTATGTAATTATGTACATGTTTTTCTCTGATTCAGAAGGAGGGGTAATGTATTTCGAACATATGTATCTTTGTACGTATGTAAGTATTTATGTAGGTGTGTATGTGTGTAAGTGGCTCTTTCATGTCGCCACATAGCTATTATATGATATGGTTTATATGCTGGGAGATAAGAGGGTGGAGAGTGACGTAGGCTACTTTTTTACCGCGCTCTCTCATTCCCATGAGAATATCGATGTTTTGTTAGTTGATACATATTTAGTAGTTCCAGACGTTGTTAATAGATGGCGTTAGTAAAATTCATTTGCAAGTTCCTAACCACGCTATCAAATGCTACATGCAATTCACTTAAGTCAAAGGCAACTAAAAAAATCATCTGAATTTTAAATTCGTGTTGAATGAATTGTTGTTTTTATATTTATATTTTACATAATTTTACATATAATATTTTACAATTACAATATTAAAGGGAATTCCTTTGACCATGCGGGCGAAGCCGCGGGTAAGAGCTATCCTCTATGAATATAATTATTAACGAAAAAACCTTGTTTTCAGAGTAAAGAACTACAAGAGGAGCCGTCAGAGAAGAGGTTCTGCGAGGACTGCAATATACAGTTCAACTCGTTCGACGCGTGGAAACGACATGTGCTTACTTCGATCAAACATCGCCAGTGGAACGATAAGAGGTAAGCGTGTGTGTGTGTGTGTGTTTATGTATATTAGTGATGTACTAATGTTTTACTAGTGATGTACTTTTTTTTTTTTTTGTTTTCGAGGGGGAAACCTTCCAAAGGTACCCGACGCCATGGGAGCGACGCAGGGTTATGTGGGATTTTTACCGCACTAAAACCCCCCCGGTGGCCGTCTTCGGCGCTATAAAGAGGACTCCGGGTACTCGGTCCGACCGCAACCGGAATCCTCTGAGCGCGTTGCTCCATCGGGCTCCTCCCAGAGGGGCGGCTGGGCACACCGCCCCGTCTAGTCTTTACGACGGCATGCGACCACATATACCGCCGTTCTTCCCGGGATTGCCTGACCGAACGGTTCGAGCTCCCACTCTTCCCGCCCGCAACCCCGGAAGCCCCTTTTAGTCGCCTCTTACGACAGGCAGGGGATACCGTAGCCCTATTCTGATCCCGGAACTACAGCCTATGTTACCTTATTCACAAATAAATTGATTTGATTAATAATTTGACTTCTTTGTCCAGGCCAGATTGTAGCATATGCGACGTACGCCTCAGCTCGTCCAACTGGCGCTCGCATATGCGGACGCATGCGCGGGCGATGCGCGTGGCGAACGCGTCCAAAGACACGAGGGACCGATGCGAGCCGCTGGTTATGCTGAACTGTGATCAGGTGGGTTGCCCACTGCTGGGCAGTCTGGGCACATTTAGGGACTCCATTGAAATTGCCATAAGAGGGTGGGGGGGGGGGGTCTCATGTAAAGTGATTTGAATCTCATCAAATGTCACGTAGAGGGAGGGACGAATCTTATAAAATTTTATGTTAAGGGACGGGGTTGAATTTCATCAATGTTTAAATTTTTTTTTTATCTGACTAAAGTAGCAAACGAGCATTCAGTCCACTTGATGGTAAGTGGCCGCTGCCCATGGACATCTGTAATCAACTTCATACAGAACATGGGTTCCATCTGAAGTCAATCACAGAAGGAAATACTTGTGACGCATTTTTAAGTAATATGCCGCGGACGGATTAGTATGAAATTTTGTACGGTTATAGTGGACGTAGAGAAGGAGTGCAGAATGTTAATATTTTTTTCTAATAATGCACGTGTCATACATAAAATCAACCAAAAACACATTACACACTACCATGCGTTTGTCACAAACACCTAATAAACGAAATAGAACATTCAATGTCTTACTATGAAAACAAATAACGCCAGAAATGTCACTGTCTTTGTCAAAATACCCGCTATTGCTATTAACATTTACATTTTATTTGAGAAATATTCATACTACTTTGGACAATATGAAGTTTAGTTTTTGAAGTGAAACTTCTTTATCGGGGTTGTTGAAGTGAAATGAAACTTCTTTATCGGGGTTGGAAAAAAATTTAGTGTAACATTTTTTCGTTACGCGCCATCTTTTCTGTTACGCGCCATCTTTTTCTGTTACGCGCCATCTTTCCCAACGCTCTAAAGTGACGTGACAAATATATATATATTATATTGAAGTGATCAGCAAAATCAAAGGGTTTATTTTAATTCTAATTCCAGTGAATTTCTAAAAAAAGTAAGTAATTACATCTCTTTTTCTAATACTTAAGTGTAATTGTAGTATTTATTTTTCCACGTTATTTAAAATTAACCTCAGTTTTTGATTGTATTTTTCAATACACTAACACGTGGGTGTAATTATGGTATCAATTTTTTCTAATACTTGAATGTTTATTGTGGTATTTATTTATTTTTCAACTTATTTTTTGAAAAATAACGTCATAAAGAAGTTTCACTTCTTACGAGTCTACGCTAGTACACGCACACATTTTTTAAAATTTTGAAATTACGGTCGAATTTCGACCGATGCTTCGGGTAACTAGTTATTATTAATTACGCGGGGCACTTGAGAGGAGAGTTTCAGATAATTATTGCTTGTATATTTTCAGTGTGAATCAAAATTCTCGAGTCAGTCCCGCCTGCACGCGCACGTGCGCAGGGTGCACCTGGGTGTGAAGTACAACAAGAACTTCGTGTGCGAGGTGTGCGGGAAGAAGTGTACGGTGAGTGCGGGGAGAGTGGGGTATGTTTATAATTGTTTATTGTAACTCGAATCAGTCCTGTCTTCACGTGAGGAGGGTGCACCTGGGTGTGAAGTACAACAAGAACTTCGTGTGCGAGGTGTGCGGGAAGAAGTGTACGGTGAGTGCGGGGAGAGTGGGGTATGTTTATAATTGTTTATTGTAACTCGAATCAGTCCTGTCTTCACGTGAGGAGGGTGCACCTGGGTGTGAAGTACAACAAGAACTTCGTGTGCGAGGTGTGCGGGAAGAAGTGTACGGTCAGTGCGGGGAGAGTGGGGTATGTTTATAATTGTTTATTATAACTCGAGTCAGTCCTGTCTTCACGTGAGGAGGGTGCACCTGGGTGTGAAGTACAACAAGAACTTCGTGTGCGAGGTGTGCGGGAAGAAGTGTACGGTGAGTGAGAGGAGATTGGGGTATATTTTCTATACTACATTTTTTATAATACTGAAGTGGTAAACTAGTGTGTGTCACATACCGATTGAGGGAATGTGCATTCATTGACTGGGGGAAAGTTTTCCCCGACCGGATGCGTGTAGCTTCTTAGGGGGGAATGTAGTCACTTGTGGGGAAATGCGTTCCCTGATCGGAGTAATCCATACTCTTATAGGGGAATGTATTCCCCGTCTAGACTAATGTGCCACCTTGCCGGCGACTGCATTCTCCGACTAGTGACTTTAATTCCCCTACCAGGGACCATAATCCCCCACGGGGGAAAACATTCCCCCACTGAACTCCACAATATACGCACGTACACTCCGGCCAAGTAAATCTGACTTCACCAACTAGGGGAATGTACTCCCCGACCGGATTAATTTAGCTTCTTACGGAGGGATTTAGTCTATTGTGGTTGTATTCTTCGAGCGGAGTAAAACAAGCATAACAGGGTAATGTATTCCCCGGGGTGATGCATGCACCATCTTGCAGGGGAATATATTCCCCTGCTCGGGGCATCCATTCCCCCGCCGGGGACCACATTCCCCCGCGGGGGAACACCGTCCCCCAGCTTTCCCCCATTTATTACTACTTCCCCCTCCACCTCCCAGTCGGGCGCCACCCTCCGCTACCACCAGCGCCGGCACACGGGCGAGCGGCCGTACGCGTGCAGCGCGTGCCCCGCGCGCTTCGCGGACGGGCACCGGCTGCGCGTGCACGCGCGCGTGCACTCGGGCGAGCGGCCGTACGCGTGCGAGCGGTGCGGGAAGCGGTTCAGTCAGAAGCCGGCGCTGAATAGGCACTATCGGGTGAGTTTTGAAATAAGTTAGAAGCCGGCGCTGAATAAGCACTCTCGGGTGAGTTGCAATGAAAAAAATAAAAATCTAATCAGCTTTTTAACAAAAAAATAATCAAATCGGTTCACTCTTTTAGGCGCTACTTTTTCACAGACACACGCACGCGCGCACACACACACACACACACACGCGCACACACACGCAAACACACACGCACACACACGCATGTACACAATAAAAATTGAAAATTATAAAAAAAGAAAAAAAGGAACGAAATAGAGATCATTTTTTAATCACTAGGACAAGACTGTTGTCTGTAGCCAACAGATGCGTTGCTACTCAAGGACTAAGCTGGTCGAGTAATATGAAAAATATGAAAAGCGCATTTCCATCGTAACGCAAAATCTCGTGTACTCGTAAATACACGCGCGCGTGCACTCGGGCGAGCGGCCGTACGCGTGCGAGCGGTGCGGGAAGCGGTTCAGTCAGAAGCCGGCGCTGAATAGGCACTATCGGGTGAGTTGGAATGAAAAAAAATAATGATCTAATCAGCTTTCTAACAAAAAAATATTCAAATCGGTTCACTCTTTTAATCGCTACGTTTTCACAGACACGCACGCGCACACACACACACACGCACACAATAAAAATTGAAAAATAATAAAAAAAGATTTAAAGACATTAAGTAACGAAATAGGAATCCTTTTATTTACACTTAAAATCACGAGCCACACACAAACACACGCACGCACACAATAAAAATTGAAAAATTAAAAAAAAATAAGGAACGAAATAGGAGATCCTTTTTTAATCACTAGGACAAGACAATTGTCGATGATATTCGCGTAATATGAAAACCGCACTTCCATCGAAACACAAAAACTCGTGTACTACCTTACATACATGCACGCGTGCAGTCGGGCGTGACGCACGCATGCGTGATGCGGTTCAGCCAGAAGCCCGCGCTGAATAGCCACTATCGGGTGAGTTGGAATGAAAAAAAATTATCTAAAAAAAACAACCAAATCTGTTCACTCTTTTAGGGGCTACGTTTCCACACACACGCACACACACATAAACACACGCACGCATACAATAAAAATTGAAAAAAAATAAAAAATAAACATTAAAAAAATTCAGTCGGCGTTGAATAGGCACTATCAGGTGAGTTGGAATGAAAAAAAAAAGAAAATTCTAAAAAAAAAAACAACCGTTCACTCTTTTAGGCGCTACGTTCCTACAGACACACGTACACGCACGCGCACCACATACACACACACACACGCACGCAATAAAAATTGAAAAATAACAAAAAAAAAAAGAAAATGAAGGTACGAAATAGAGATCCTTTTTTAATTACTTTTTGTTTATCTGACAGAAGTAGTACACGAGAATGCAGTCCACCTGATGGTAAGTGGTCACTGCCGCCTATGGACATCTGTATGCAACTTCATACAGAACATGGGTTCCATCTGAAGTCAACCACAGATGCGTTGCTACTCCCGAGGACTATGATGGTCGCCTCATGTGAAAGTGTGCCGGCAACCACGCCCTTCTATCGAAACGCAACAAATGCTTCACGCTAGAAATAGGTGTGACGGTGGTACTTCCCCGGCCAAACTACACTGGTTCTACCATCTTAAAAGATTTGTCATTAAAATATTGTTCTTTAACTAAATGTTTGATTATCCCCAGGTGCACACAGGTGCGAAGCCCTACGAGTGCCACCTGTGCTCGAAGAGCTTCAGCCAGTCCAACTCCATGAAGCTTCACGTGAACATGGTGCACCTGAAGCTCGCGCCGCACAAGAAGCGGGGGGTTCCGGTTAAAACATGAGGAATATGGCTGATGTTTGGACTTTTTTATCCGCCTTTTTTTATAAAATGACAAGCAAACTAGCATGCAGTCCATGGTGGAAACTGCCGTCCAAGGACATATTATGTGAGCAACTTTAAACAGAACAAAAGTTCCATCTAAAATAATTTTAGAATTAAAATGGTCTGTCCGTGTAGTTCCGGGATCAGAATAGGGCTACGGCATCCCTTGCCTGTCGTAAGAGGCGACTAAAAGGGGCTTCCGGGGTTGCGGGCGGCTAGAGTGGGAGCTCGAACCGTTCGGTCAGACAATCCCGGGAAGGCCGGCGGTATGTGTGGTCGCATACCGTCGTAAAGACAAGACGGAGCGGTGGGCCCAGCTGCCATCTGAGAGGAGCCCGATGGGGCAACGCGCTCAGAGGATTCCGGTTGCGGTCGGACCGAGTACCCGGAGTCCTCTTTATAGCGCCGAGGACGACCACCGGGGTGTTTTAGTGCGGTAAAAATCCCACATAACCCCGCGTCGCTCCCACGGCGTCGGATACCCTTAAAGGGGCTGCCGGGGTTGCGGGCGGCTAGAGTGGGAGCTCGTGCCATCGAGCCAAGCGACCCCGGGAAGGACGGCGGCAAGTGTGGTCGCATGCTACTATAAAGAACACAAGGTGGGATGAGCGTATTCGCTCACCAGGGAGGAACCCAAAAAAGGCATCGGGGTTGTGTTCCGTTGGAGATACCGGAGTCCTCCACGCAGCGGTAATAATACTACATTCACGCAAGGTACGTTGCTCCCACGGCTTCGGGTGCCTTTTGAAGGTTTCTCCGTCGAGAACAAAAAATAAAAAAGGACTAAGATGGTCCCCGCATAGACCGGTGCACCGGCAACCACGCCACTACGTGCAAGATATGCTTCTCGCTAGAAATGAGTGTGGCGGTGGTACCTCTCTGGTCGAACTACACTACCTTGTGATGAACGTCAACAACATCATATTATAAACAAGCTTTTTGACGTGACGTCTAATAATTCGATAGAGCCAGCTGCACGCACCAAAAAACATGACTCATGCGGCGTTACCACGCTCTGAGGCGTTCCCTTGAAGGCTTGAAGCGCAAGCGAGAGCGGGGAACGAGCGACAAAGAGGCATAATCGGCCTCCGCGCTCGGCAGCTCGACATCTGTCTCTCTCCTACTTGAGTGAGTGACGCGTCCACATGGACAGCTGCTATACAACAATGCCACCATTCCATCAGTATTTTCTTATGACGTTGTCACGTTCAACTATCGTCAGTAAACTGACTTTACAGACAACCGATTTTTTTAATGAAACTGATTACAATGTACGAATTTTTCTTTTCACGCCTATGCGAGGGTACGAATGCTACGAATGTAAAAACAATATGACAAAAAAAGATATACAAAGAAAAAAGACAAACCCGCTGAGTTTCTTGCCGGATCTTCTCAGTTGAGGTCGTGTTCCGATCCGGTGGTAGTGTAAGAAAAATGTAACTGACAATTTGTAAGTGCCCTCGCAGGCCTATACAAAGTAAAGACGTGTATGTGTGTATAATTAAGTCGAAATGTAATTCACAATGAATGTTATTAGACTAATCTGCTATTAAATTAAATATTCTTATATTGTAATCTTATAAATTATATTAAATGAGCAATGTTTGTATATTTTATAAGTATTTTCTTTTGCAAACCTATAGATTTCTAAGTACCCTGTGTTAACCTAGGTCATTTGCTACGGCACCACATAAAACAGAAAACTTTGAAGGCTGATATTTAGCAGAGTTAATGTACATCATTAACTCTGCTAAATATCATCACATGATTAAGTGTATACTTTACGATTGTATAATGTTAGGCCGCCGGTCTACAAAGTAGGAAATTTTATACATATCAGTCTCACAATTTATTTACCAATTAATTAATTTGGTATGTTCCTAATATTTTTCATTTGTTTATTTCCCACCTTACACATTCACACATTAGACTCTTTTTATTACAAACCAGGTGTACTCTGCACGCGTTGTTACGCCATCACAAAAAAACCTTCGCGAGCTTATGAATAACAACTTTGCTAAATATCATCGCATGATCATATGAATAGTTTACGATTCTATAGATGACATACAGACAAATATTATTTTTTTTAAATTAAATTACAAATTTCGTAGAAGTAAAACAGTGAAATCATGGAAAAAATAATTTTATTTACAACAATGGTACATGCTACGTATCATTATATTATTGTACACAATCAAGGCATCCACAAACATACAGTCTATATTTCCACGTTATATACATGTTAAACTCATGAGCAATGGAACTTAGTGTCTTTATAAACTAAACTTTTTACACTCAATTATTATAATATGGTTTCTGTAATAAATTTTAATAGTGATGCTATAATAGTGATACTTTCGATGGACTTTTAATGTAAAAATCGATTAAAAAGTTTACAGTATCGAAATTATCAATAAAAATCTAATCTCGCTATCGATTTCGATATTTTTTGTCGTTCGACAATATTATATAGTATGTGGTCACTGCCGCTCATGGACATCTGTAATCAACTTCATACAGAACATGGGTTCTATCTGAAGTCAAACACAGATGCGTTGCTACTCCCGAGGACTATGATGGTCGCCTCATGTGAAAATATATCATTGATGTAGATCCTACCTTGTATAATTGTATGATACACTGTCATATGATCCAAGTTTCCCCAGCAGTGGGAATAGATGCCCAGCAGTGGCCACTTATACATCCTGAGTTGTATACTTATTTATGCAGAACACCCACATGTAAATCTACCCATACTCCGTATAATGTTATTGAGGTCTTCCCACGTAACCACACCCTTCAATCGAAACTCAAGAAATGCTTCACGCTAGAAATAGGTGTGGCGGTGGTACCGAGCCGGTCGAACCATATTGTCAGTGGAAAGGAAATAATGCTAACCGCCAAAATAGCATTTGTGGTAAATGAGGCTTGCGATGGAAGGGTGTGGTTGCCGGCACACATTCACACGAGGCGACCATCATAGTCCTCGGGAGTAGCAACGCATCTGTGGTTGACTTCAGATGGAACCCATGTTCTGTATGAAGTTGATTACCGATGTGCAAACGGCAGTGGCCACTTACCATCAGGTGGACTGCATGCTCGTTTGCTACTTCATGTTATAAAGAACAGAAAGTGTGTGTGTGTACTTATGTACACGCGTTAGAAGTTATACTTCTTTGGCGTAACAAGATAAAAATCTTTTTGAAATTTTATCTCTCGCCTTAGTCTACGTTTGCAGAAAAAACGACACAATAAAACACAATAAAACTAAAATGTTGACTATGGCTAACTTCAGTGTGTCGTTTTTTCGTGACGGTGTGCGCACGTATTGTAAAAAAATTACTCATATTTTTTTCCTAACGCGCCAAAAAAGTATAACTTCACAAAATACAATTCAATACATTTAAAACATTTATATAGAACTCAGTCGTTCACATCTTAACCTAACTTATTTTTTTCATATAAACATAATCAATTATTCTCTTATTAAATTCAGGACAGCCATTTTCCAAACTATACAATATATTTACAATACTAACACATACATACACCTCGTCAACCCATTATTGTCCCAATGCTGTGCACGGGTCTTCTCTCAGAATGTGCCAAGTGCGAATTGGTGGACTTCACACACCTCCGAGAACTTTTTTTTAAGAACTCTCGGGTGTGTAGGTTTCCTCGCGATATTTTCCTTCACCAAAAAGCAGTGATAATTAATTTCTAATACGCACATAATTTTAGGAATCAGTGGTGCGTGCCTCGGTTTGAACCTCGGACCTCCCGATCGTGAGGGCAAGTTTCAACCATTAGGCCTGTTGTACATGGCACGTTTTTTGAGCCGTACGGCGTCTTTACCTTACCGTGAAAAAATAATCTATCTAATATCACGCGTGGTAGGGATAAGAAAAAGATGGCGCGTAACGGAATAAAAAAAGATGGCGCGTAACGGAATAAAAAAAAAAGATGGCGCGTAACGGAAAAAAAAGATGGCGCGTAACAGAAAAAGATGGCGCGTAACGAAAAATAAAAAAAGATGGCGCGTAACGGAAAAAGATGGCGCGTAACGAAAAAATGTTACACTAAATTTTTTTCCAACCCCGATAAAGAAGTTTCACTTCAAAAACATGCTAGCATGTACATGGCACGGCATCTCACAGTGACCCATACAACACTGACAACCGTGCCTACAAACGGCGAATTAACCGTAGATTAAAATGAAATGTCTTTATTTTGTATAGGCCTACGGGGGCACTTACAAATTGTCAGTTACATTTTTTTTCTTACACTACCACCGGATCGGAATACGACCTCAACTGAGAAGATCCGGCAAGAAACTCAGCGGGTTTGTCTTTTTTTCTTATTTATATTCATTTTCTTTAATATTATTACAATCATGTTTTTTTTTACATGGTAATGAAAGTTCATGGTAATGAAGGTACATGGTAATGAAAGTGAAAGAATGATTACGCCGAAAAAACGTGTGTCTACAAGAGGCCTTAGCCTATCACACAACACATACATATATGCAGTCAAAATCAAAACATTGTTTGTGTCAACTAGGGACTGTTATTATTTGAACATTTGCGAATGTGAATATTGTTGAAGTGAAACTTCTTTATCGGGGTTGGAAAAAAATTTAGTGTAACATTTTTTCGTAACGCGCCATCTTTTTTTATTTTTCGTTACGCGCCATCTTTTTCTTATCCCTACCACTCGTGATATTAGATAGATTATTAGATAAAGTTTAATAAAAGCCTTCTATTAAACTTTATCTAAATTAACTTTATTTAACCAATTTCTGTAAAGTTGCATATAGTAAATTATTTTTTGAAAAATAACGTCATAAAGAAGTTTCACTTCTTACGAGTGTACGCTAGTACACGCACACATTTTTGTTATGTCTATCTTATTTTAAATAGACATATAAATGATTCTCGCATTGTTCAAATAATAACATTCCTTACATCACATAATAGTAGTAGTAGCTCCTATCCTGTATAATACACTGTATCATATGATCTAAGTTTCTCCAGCAGTGGGAAGATATGCCCAGCAGTGGGCACTTATATGTAGATTCCTGTGTTGTATAATTATTCATACAAATCAGCAATATATAAAACCCCACTCAGTGTAATGTAACCCAAGTCTTCCCACTAGTGGGATATGCCTATCAGTGGCCACCTATATGTAAATCCTTCTGAGATGTTCCGCGGTAGTTATCGTGTTACATTGTGGGCATATTTTTTTAGCTCTAAGCGATTGGAGCCAGCAGACCTGAAATTAAAAAAAATATATGAGAAAAGTGGTGTAACGATTTTTGTAACGGGAACCGTTACGCTGGAGCGTTACGTTACGATAATAGGATATGTTGAACTGGTTGTAGAACCAGTGTAGTTCTACCGCGGAGGTATCAATCACAACCCCTGCATTTCGGTGGATGAGTGTTGTTGCCGGCACACTTTCACATGAGGCGACCATCATAGTCCTCGGGAGTAGCGACGCATCTGTGATTGTCTCCAGACAGAACCTGTGTCGGAAATTAATTAATTGGAAAATAACAAAATATTAACTAATTAGGTCCGTCTAAAAGTCAAAAATCAGTGTCTCTCTACCATAATTATGCATTTTTTTTATCAGACTGAAGTAGCAAACGAGCATGCAGTCCACCTGATGGTAAGTGGTCACTGCCGCTCTGCGACATCTGTAATCAACTTCATACAGAACATGGGTTCCATCTGAAGTCAATCACAGATGCGTTGCTACTCCCGAGGACTATGATGGTCGCCTCATGTAAAAGTGTGCCGGCAACCACACCCTTCCAACAAACGAAAGAAATAGATGATAATAATATAATCGCATCAACCCATTATTGGCCCACTGCTGGGCACGGCTCTTCTCCCAGAATGAGAGAGTTTAGGCCATAGTCCACCGCGCTGGCCAAGTGCGAATTGGTGGACTTCACACACCTCCGAGAACTTTTTTTTTCAAAGAACTCTCGGGTGTGTAGGTTTCCTCACGATGTTTTCCTTCAAAGCAGTGATAATTATTTCTAATACGCACATAAATCAGTGGTGCGTGCCTGGGTTTGAACCTCGGACCTCCCGATCGAGAGGGCAAGTTTCAACCATTAGGCTATCACTGCTCTCAATAATATAATAATACTCTGAAATTCATTACCTCACAGTAGACGTGCCAGCACTGGATGGACACGGCCGGTGACACGTAGGCTCCTAGGCAGATTAGACACTTTGCCTGGAATATTTTATTTTATTTTTATTTGGGAAACATAAAATATTCAGTACATACAGCTTATTAAACATAAAACTAACAAAAATCAGCAAAGTTTCCACTTATAAAATATATAGGAAAAGTGCTTCAATAGGCTATTTGACAATGCGAAAAATTAAGTGTCAATTACTGTTATCAGTATATATATAAGATTATATCTTAGGGTTTTGGAAAATAAACAAATGTGTTGCTTTTGAAAATAAGAAACGACATTTCAAGTTTATTATTCCACCAAATCTATCTTTCTTCACAAAATATATTCTGAACTTTTAAAATTAGACAGACATGTCAAATTTAAAAAAAAGAACTAAATAATTAAAGAAAACCTATTTTCTTTATATATATTATGAGTTTAAGAATGGTTATTTATTAACATAAGTTGAAAATAATATTTAAATTTATTTAAAAATCCTTAAATAAAAATGCATTATTTTAAATGTTTGTCACGTGACACAAAATGCTCCTGATTTGGCGGGTTTATGATGACGTCACTTGCTTGTAAACTTTCGTTTTTTGTTTACAACAAATGTATGTGGATGACATGAGCCACAGATGACAATACAGGCAAGTGACGTCACCAACCCGCCATATGTCAAAGTAGCGTTTTTGCGCGCTATTTAAATATTGAATCTTTAATTTGATATTTTTCAGCAAATATGTACCAAAATTAAAAAAAAAAAAAACAACTTTTACTGGGTTCCTTAACCTCTGCTAGATAATATAAAGTGGATTTTAAAAACCTGTCAAATAGCCCATTGAGAATGAATTGAAACTGGGCATCTTAATCGAAGGTCCAAGGTTCGAATCCCAGACATGCACCTCTTGTAAAACGTGTGTATTAGACATTAATTATCACTGCTTTTCACTAATTAACCACACATCTTTTCTTATTTTTTTATCTTTGAGAGATGCATTGATGAATGTATAAATGCACTTTGCCTGTTCGGAACGTTGGTCTGATAAGATGGTCTGAAATGCACTAACCGCTAATTGGTTTACTTTTAATTTTTCCATCAACGCATCTCTCCATTCGATTTCGGGCACATTCCAGCAAGAGATGTTGAGCATCTATTGTCTATCACACGTATTCATTTTTTGTAAGAACAGCCTCTCACATAAACAAGTTGGATGACTTCCCCGAATTTGATATACTAGTGACCCGTCGCAACGGTCGAAATTCGACCTTAATTTAAATTAAAAAACTAAACTTCATATTGTCCAAAGTAGCACCAATATTTCTCAAATTGAAATAAAATGTAAAAAAAATTAAGTAATTTTGAACGCACCCGTTAAATATAAAAAAGAGGTTTAATTGTCTAAGCCGCATTTAAAAGCAATAGCGGTGTTTTGACAAAGACATCTGACATTTTTGACGATATGTTTTTTCATATTTAAGACATTGAATGTTCTATTTCGTTTACTATGTATGTGTTTTTTCAAATGCAAGGCAGTGTGTGTAATGTGTTTTTAGTTGATTTTATGTATGAAAAATGCATTATTTGAAAAAAATATTAACATTCTGCACTCCTTCTCTATGTCAACTATAACCGTGCAAAATTTTATACTACTCCATCCGCGGTAAGTTACTTAAAAATGCTTCACAAGTTTTTGCTTCACGTATTAATATATAGATTTAATTTATCTCCAAATTCATTCAAAGCAAGAATGACAAGGGTTTGGTTTGGAGTGAAGAAATATTGATAAGACCTCAAACAATAATTTATTTGTATTTTTTTTTTATCATATGCAATAGTAGTACATAGTTAGTATTAAAATAATTAATTCGCACAGTTAGTTTGTTATTGTTCACTTTTGTCGTTAGTTATAAATTAACAATCTGTCGTTTGTAGCATAATCTATGGTCTATGGTCCATAGTCTATACTTGTCTATGGTCCACAGTTAGTAGTTATTAGTCGTTTCGGAGATTTCGAAGTGTTCGAATCTCATTGTGTCGTTTTCGTTGGCTTTAGCCAAAAGTCGTAGTTTCCGGATTCGTCGGGCGCGCACGCGCAACTTGTCGTTATCGTTAATAATCCGGAATAGTAGCCACTAATCGTAAAATTCCTTCTTTTCGCGTAATAATCAAATTCGTGTGCAACGTGCCGTAAGATCGACGCAACGTGTCGGCAGTGGATGGTAGAGGGTAACTGGTAGACCACTGCGAGGTAAGACTAGCTAGCTCGAGCTAAGGGTGAGTCGAAGGTGCCTTATACCCTATACATGAGGCTGCGCCCATCAGCAGCAGGTGAGTGCGTTAGATACTATAGCACGTAGCAATTTTATCGTCGCAAATACAGTCCACTAAACCTATTTCGAGACACGACCATTCTGTCAATCGAAGGAGGGTTTCGGCCTAACTCCGAAATCCTTCATTTTGTTCCTTCGACCGGACATTTCGTTCTTCGGCCTTTATGGTGAATAGTAAATTTATCGTTTTCGTGTCGTATTTCGCTAAAAGAACGGAATAAACGCGAAAAGTGGCTTCTAAATTTATCGTTTCGTATTATAATTCGTTTACATTTGTATCGAATTTCGTAAAAAACATCGTATTTTTCGTATTTCGAAAAATATTTTAATGTTGAGGGTATGAGGCTTTTTTACAACTCATCACCGTATTACATTTCGTTCGGGTCCCGCCATCTTTGTGACATTTTAATTTCCTATTTTTCGTTTGTCAGTATTGCAGCGCGCCATATTTGTTTGTCGTTTGTAGCATTGTCAATACTGACAAGTCAGTGTATTTGACATTGACACTTATTTTTAAAGGACATTGTTGTTATTGTTTTCGTTAGAACTTTTACGTCTTTTACTAAAGTTTAATAATGCCTAGTGACGGAAATGAAAGTGGCGCAAATGATGGGGACATTAACAGAGTTATCCGGGATTACAGTATGGTGCGTCTTGAATATATAGCCGGTTCAGACTTATCAAATTGTACTGAGGAGGAACTTAGGGAAATTTCGAAGGAATTTCATAGTGCCCAAGTTAAATTGTTGTTTTCCTTAAGTGCTGCTCAAAAGCAGTCCGAGATAAGTGTAACTGCATCGTTTGATACTAAATACAGAAAAGTGTTGGCTCGACTGCGTAATTTAAAAGGTAACTGCAGTTTAATTAAAACAGAAAATTCGTCGGTTTTGGCAAAGTTACCTAAAATTAATATTAAGCCATTTGATGGTAAATTGGAAAATTGGTTCTCGTTTATACAATTATTCGATTCCTTGATACACAATAGAGACATACCTAATGTTGAAAAGCTTCATTATTTGTTATCGTCTGTCGAAAACAATGCCTTCGACTTAATTAAGAATTTTCCACTCACAAATGATAGTTATTTGGATGCTTACGAAACGTTGAATAAACACTTTAACAAGAAACGTCAAATAGCTACTCTGTATTATCAAAAGTTGTTGTCGTGTGAGTCAGTGAAAATCAAATCAGCTTCTGAACTTGAGCGGGTTCATAGAACCTTTGTGGAGAATTTATGTGTTTTAGAAAAATTTGGTTTACCAGATAAAAATTTTATGCTTTTTAATTTGTTTTGGTCAAAATTGGATCGATCTAGTAAAGAAGCATTTCAATTAGAATTTAACTCTGATGAAATACCAGAATTCACTCAAGTACAGAGTTTTGTCGAAAAGCAGGTCAGGGCATTGAGTGAAGTAACTTCTAAATCAACGTTAAGTAATGTAGGTACATTAAAGGAATCAAAATTGAATAAAAAGTCAAAGTCTTCATTTGTCGTCTCGAAAGTGACTTGTGACTTTTGTACTGGCCAAAACAGTCTTTCTAAATGCAAAGGTTTTTCAGATTTAGATGTAAACTGTCGGTTTAAATTTGTGAAAAATAAAAACCTTTGTTTATTATGCTTTTCGAAAACTCATAGGGTAAAAAATTGTCGAGTCCCTCTGAGTTGTGGTGTATGTGGGTGCTCACACCACACTTTGTTGCACTTTAATAAACCGATTGCTACTTCGCCTAATACTGGATCTAAACCGGATAATAACAAATTAAATTCCATTAGTGATACTGCACAACCGAATGTTGTTTTAACTTCTTTGGAAAGTAAAAGTGCTATCTTGTTCTCCACAGCTATGGTGCTTGTGAAGGACAGTGTGGGAAGTTACCAACCTGTTAGGGTATTGTTAGATTGTGCAAGCGCTTGCAATTTTATCTCGGAAGCTTGTGCACAGCGTCTTGGGCTGAGGATAAAACAATCTAAGCAGTCTATTAATGGAATTGGATTCTCTGTCGCTGAATCCTATGGTTCACTATCGTGTGAAATAAAATCCTATAATTCAAATAAAATTGATTTTAGGGTTGAAGTTTTCGTTTTGTCGTCAATTTGTAATGATCAACCAACACAGTTTGTCGATTTTTCGGGTTGGTCACATATTAGAAACTTGCCATTGGCTGATCCAGAGTTTGCTAGTCCGGGACCAATTGATATGCTCTTAAATGCAGACATATTTGCCTCTTCTCTCGTACCTGGTCTACAACGTGGCAAGCCTGGGCAACCAAAGGCTCTTAATACAATATTTGGTTGGATTCTTATGGGTGAGTGTGATACATGTGATCACACACACAAAAATAGAACTGGTAAACGGAGTGATTGTTTTCTCGTTGCTAACTCTTGTTCCCAGTTGTCGAATTTAAACTTAGATAACTCTTTGAAAAAATTTTGGGAAGTAGAAGAGTTGTGTCCTCTTAATAATAAGATTTTGTCGAGAGAGGATCAAGTTTGTGAAAATTATTTTGTTGAAAACTATTGTCGTAATGATGATGGTAGGTTTGTGGTTCCTCTGCCTTTTAAAAATCCTGAGGATAAACCTTCGTTTTCGAATTCCCGTGAATATGCTTTAAAAAGATTTCTGTCGTTGGAGCGAAAACTAAATTTAAATGCTGAATTTAAAAAAGCTTATGTCGATTTTATGAATGACTATGAAGTGTCAGGTCATATGGAAGAGGTGGATCCCCCTTCTTCAAGTGTTGGGAAGTTTTATTATATACCACATCATGGTGTGTTGCGACCGGACTCAGTCAGTACCCCACTTCGTACAGTGTTTGATGCAAGTTGTAGAGACTGTAATGGACTATCGTTAAATGATACTTTACTTGCAGGTCCTAAGCTACAAACTAATATTTTCGATTTACTTGTACGGTTCCGTTGGCATGCTGTTGTTTTTAGTGGTGACGTGAAACAAATGTATAGGCAGATTTTGGTTTGTAGAGAAGATGCTGAGTATCAACGCATTCTGTGGCGCTCGTCTCCTGACGGTCCCATACGTGATTACAGGCTCCGTACAGTGACTTATGGCGTGTCGTCTGCACCATTTCTAGCTCTCCGCACGATAGCTCAACTGGCTGAAGACTCTACTCAAGAATTTCCGGCTGGCTCTACAATCCTTGGTAGAGACATTTATGTCGATGATATCGTTTCAGGTGCTGACTCAATAGAGCAAGCTCTACAATTGCGTTCAGAGCTTACTAAAATTTTGTCGTCTGGTGGTTTTCACTTAAGAAAGTGGACATCCAATTGTAGGGATTTTTTCGTTGAACTTCCAACTTGTGATTTGTATTCAGAAGAATTTAAACACTTTGAAGAAATGTCGGATCTCTCCTTGAAAGTTTTGGGACTTTTATGGCATCCGCAATCAGATACCTTTCGATTTCGTGTTGTCAACAATGATGACTCTAGGTGCACTAAGCGCACCATCCTCTCCCATATAGCGAGGATTTATGATCCCTTGGGAGTTCTTGCCCCGATTACGTTTTATGCTAAATATCTTATGCAACTTCTTTGGACTTCGGGTGTTTCATGGGATGATAATGTACCACCTCACATTGCGCATGAGTGGTTGCGATTCAAGTCTCAGTTGTCGTTGTTAGTTTCGATTACCATTCCTCGTCGTATGGTAAATTCTTTCGTGTCGTTGCAGTTGCATGGCTTCTGTGACGCTTCCGAACGTGGCTATTGTGCAGTCACATTCTTTCGTGTCGTTGAGGCGGATGGCTCTACATCCGTTCTTTTCTGTTGTGCAAAGTCAAAGGTCGCGCCTTTGCGCAAACTGTCGATTCCAAGACTGGAACTTTTAGCTGCTGTCCTGTTATCTAGTTTAATGGAATCAGTGGTAGAGGCATTAAAGCCATTTCATGCAGTTAAAGATCTCTACGCATGGTCTGACTCTACAGTTACTCTCGCTTGGATTAAATCTTGTCCATCGAAGTGGAAAACGTTTGTGGCGAATAGAGTCAGCCATATTCAAAGTAGAGTAGCTCCTGAGCATTGGCGACATGTGAGCTCTTTATCGAATGCTGCTGATATTGGTTCTCGTGGAATGCTTCCTGCTGATCTCATAGACTGTTCCATTTGGTGGAAGGGTCCGTCATGGCTCGTAGAGCCTGAAAAGAAGTGGCCATCGGTGTTGTCGTTAGAACAGGACACAGGCTCTATCGAAGAAGAGCAAAGGATTCTTAGCCTTCTGTCGCCTGAAAAGGTGAATTTCGTTGACGATTTATTGAATCGTTTTTCGTCGCTTTCCAAAGTAAAGCGTGTTTTGTCGTTTTGTTTTCGTTTTGCTCATAACTTGAGAAACCATAAGGATAAGTTTGTGGGTTCGTTAGAGCCTTTTGAGTTGCATAAAGCTTTTATGTTTTTGGTAAAGCAAGCTCAACTTAATTCGTTTTCGTTTGAATTGGATTGTTTAGGTAAAGGTTCGCCTAATTCGTTACCCAAACCCTTGCGTAAATTGTCGCCTTTCGTTGATAACGCGGGTATTTTGAGGGTGGGCGGTCGGTTAGCCAACGCTGATGTGGAATTCAGCGTTAAGCATCCTATTCTTCTACCTCGCAATCATAGATTAACATTCTTAGTTATCGATGAGTACCATAAGAGGTTTATGTATCCCGGTGCTCAAACTCTACAAAACTTGCTTTCGCAAGATTTTTGGATTCTATCGCCTAAACGGGCTATCCGTTCAGTAATTTCTGGTTGTATGAAATGTTTTCGTGTTAATCCAAAACCTACTTCGGTTCCTTTAATGGGAAATTTACCTTCGTTTCGTGTTTCCCAAATTAAACCATTTTCTAGTGTCGCTGTCGATTATGGTGGACCGTTCGATATCGCTCTTAGTCGGGGGCGTGGTGTGAGGACTTACAAAGGATATATTTGTGTATTCGTATGTACCTCTACCAAGGCGGTTCATATAGAATTAGCTTCCGAGCTTTCTACAGAAGCTTTCCTTGCTGCTTTGCAAAGATTTATCGCTCGTCGTGGTCGTTGTAGTAACATCGTCTCTGATCAAGGTCGTAATTTTGTGGGTGCTAGCAATTATCTTGGATCCATAATGAAAAAGGCTTCTGAATGTCAGGAAATAAAGTTTTCGTTTAATCCTCCTGGCAGTCCGCACTTCAATGGACTAGCTGAAGCTGGAATTAAGTCTGTAAAAACTCATCTTTCTCGTGTCGTTGGTAACCAAAGGTTAACTTTTGAAGAGTTTTACACAATTCTAGCTCAGATAGAAGCTATGTTGAACTCGCGTCCATTAATTCCTCTCAGTTCTGATGCAAATGATCTCGCTGCTTTAACACCGGGACATTTTCTTACATTAGAACCTTTGTCGATGCTTCCAGAGGAGAATCTAGTCGAACAGAATATACCTGTTACTCAGCGCTGGAAGCTAATTAGAAAGATGCATCAGGATTTCTGGAGACGGTGGCATTGTGAGTACTTACATACACTACAGCAGAGGGCAAAATGGGAAAAAACTAATTCGGAAATTAAAGTAGGAACCTTGGTTTTGCTTATAAACGAGCAAGCAAGTCCACTAGAATGGAAGTTAGGTAGGATTACAACTCTACATCCAGGATCCGATGGAATTTGTAGAGTAGTTAGTGTTAGGACAGTGTCTGGCGAGTACAAAAGGCCAGTCATTAAAGTATGTCCTCTACCTTTGTATAATTAGCTTGCGTCTTAACGCAACTTTTTCGTAGCATAGTAAGTTTCGTTTTCGTAAATACGTAGTATTTAGGTGGGCGGTATGTTCACTTTTGTCGTTAGTTATAAATTAACAATCTGTCGTTTGTAGCATAATCTATGGTCTATGGTCCATAGTCTATACTTGTCTATGGTCCACAGTTAGTAGTTATTAGTCGTTTCGGAGATTTCGAAGTGTTCGAATCTCATTGTGTCGTTTTCGTTGGCTTTAGCCAAAAGTCGTAGTTTCCGGATTCGTCGGGCGCGCACGCGCAACTTGTCGTTATCGTTAATAATCCGGAATAGTAGCCACTAATCGTAAAATTCCTTCTTTTCGCGTAATAATCAAATTCGTGTGCAACGTGCCGTAAGATCGACGCAACGTGTCGGCAGTGGATGGTAGAGGGTAACTGGTAGACCACTGCGAGGTAAGACTAGCTAGCTCGAGCTAAGGGTGAGTCGAAGGTGCCTTATACCCTATACATGAGGCTGCGCCCATCAGCAGCAGGTGAGTGCGTTAGATACTATAGCACGTAGCAATTTTATCGTCGCAAATACAGTCCACTAAACCTATTTCGAGACACGACCATTCTGTCAATCGAAGGAGGGTTTCGGCCTAACTCCGAAATCCTTCAGTTATAAATATTTTTGTTATTTCTTTTTATATTTTTAGCTTTTTAAATGTTTCTCGTATTTCGTGCTCTTATTTTATTTTTACTTTAATATTAAAGCCAACAAGCTCTTTTTAGGTGCAATATGCGAAAGCAAATAAATGGTGTGTTGTAATATTATAATGTAAGATAATTATTATATTAATACGTGAAGCAAAAATTTGTGACGGATTTTTAAGTAATATGCCGCGGACGGTTTAGTATGAAATTTTGCACGGTTATAGTGGACGTAGAGAAGGAGTGCAGAATGTTAATATTTTATTCAAATAATGCATTTTTCATACATAAAATCAACTAAAAACACATTACACACACTGCCTTGCATTTGTCACAAACACATATGTACTTAGTAAATGAAATAGAACATTCAATGTCTTACTATGAAAAGACACAACGTCAAGAATGTCAGATGACATTTATTTATTTATTTATTTATTTATTTATTAAGGCATACCAACTAAGTACATAAAATAATCTTACATTAATGACACACGAACAAATTATTTGCATTTATGCACTTAAATTATAGGTTTGCACAACATTTAAACAAAAAAAAAATATCAACATATATCAAAATCAAACGCGTTAACGTCCATACAGAAAAAATATAGACGACATTGAAGAAACTAATCGCAGTCTTCTATTTACGAACATGTTTTTTTATTAAATAATATATATATAACAACACATATATATATATATATATATATATATATATATATATATATATATATATACACACATATACATATATATATATATATATATATATATATACACACACATACATATGACATTTGATTTTTAATTTAAATTACGGTCGAATTTCGGCCGATGCGACGGGCGACTAGTTAGTTTTTAATGCACTATATGTTTTACAAATAAAATAAAATAAAAATAAAAATTCCTCCCTTTAGCCTACATCGCTTGGATGGCTAGTACCATCATGCTCGTTTCATATTATTTTAATATAATATTTGAAAGATAACACTCACCTCCGCTGAGGAATTCTGTTTGGTTTCCAATTCTTTTATCTTCGCCTTAAGCGCTTGTATTCTGGTCTGTAAATAAAAGTTAGTTAAGTTAGTTAACGCTTTCTACACTCATAGCCTCACAGTAGGATTTTCTCCTGTGTCGTGGGTGCCATGGACACACACAAAGACGAATACACAAACACCCAGACCCAGAACAAGAATCTAAACTCATCATTCAGATACTTGACTGGCCCGGAATCGAACCCGGGACCCACTGCGCGTCAGCCCGGTATGGAAACCGCTCGGCTACACGGGTCGTCTTTTAAAGATTCCCAGTAGTGCAGTTCATGCTATAAAAAACCGTAGTCATATGGGGTGGTAGAACCAGTGTAGTTCGACCGGGGAAGTACCACCGCCACACCTATTTCTAGCGTGAAGCATTTCTTGCGTTTCGATAGAAGGGTGTGGATGCCGGCACACTTTCACATGAGGCGACCATCATAGTCCTCGGGAGTAGCAACGCATCTGGGATTGACTTCAGATGGAACCCATGTTCTGTATGTAGTTGATAACAGATGTCCGTGGGCGTCAGTGGCCACTTACCATCAGGTGGACTGCATGCTCGTTTGCTACTTCAGTCAAATAAAAAAAACCTATCACTACATAGTATAAAACAAAGTCGCTGTCTGTCTCTATGTACGCTTAAATCTTCAAAACTACACTACGGATTGTAATGCACTTTTTTTAACAGATAGAGTGATTCAAGAGGAAGGTTTTTATGTATAATACATGCATAATATAGTGGAGGAAGACTGACAATTTTAGATTTTTGACTGTTAAGTGTAACGAAGTTCAGCTACTTCTATATGAAGTTGTATATGTATATAGGGGACGTCATACCCTCCGGGTCTCTCATATGCTAAGGCAATGTCAACATAAGGGCGGTGGGTAGGGAATTTCGGGCCTCGAGAGGTACCCTCTTTACCCGGGCAATTCTCAAGGAAGTAGAATACCTCCCGGATCCTTAACATTTATATATAATATTAAAATGTTAATAAAAACATTATAATTTTATATACAAGTGTAAAGGATATTTACCATCCCCACTGTTTAGTGGTGGTTCGGTGTACTGTGGCGTCGCTTACGAGCCGACGGTCGTCCTCCTGATGGTCGGTGGTCGCCAAGCCAGGGAGCTCCCGCGGGAGCGGCCGCCCCCCAGGTGGTCGATCGTATAGAGGCGCGAATCCCTTTAGGTGTGCATATGAAGTTGCTTTATGTCTTTGGGCGTCAGTGGCCACAAGTGGACCGCATGCTCGGTTGCTACTTCAGTCAGATATAAAAAAATGTCTCACCTCAGCGCTGGCTTCTACCATTCCGTTGCTACTCAGCTCCTTTTTCGGTGCCTCATTAGGTATCTCTTGTCGATCGGTGGAGTCCTGGCTCTCATTCGATTGTTGGTCTGCTTCTAACGATGGTATTTCTGCCTGAAATCAAAATGACAGTACATTTGTAATTCTGGATGATACTTGGCTTCTCATTCGAGGTCGAGTCCCAGGCTGGAGTTAAGTACCGAGCCCTTTTTTTGTTACGAGGGGGAAACCTTCAAAAGGTACCCGATTTTTACCGCACTAAAAGCCCCCCGGTGGCCGTCCTCGGCGCTACAAAGAACTCTGGGATCTCGAAACGCCCGCAACCGGAATCCTCTGAGCGCGTTGCCCCATCGGGCTCCTCTCAGGTGGGCAGCTGGGCCCACCGCTCCGTCTAGTCTTTACGACGGTATGCGACCACACATACCGCCGTCCTTCCCGGGATCGCCTGACCGAACGGTTCGAGCTCCCACTCTAGCCGTCTGCAACCCCAGCAGTCCCTTTTAGTCGCCTCTTAAAACAGGCAGATGACGTAGCCCTATTCTGATCCCGGAACTACAGGAACGAAGTACCGAGCCCTAGGGCCAGCCCTTAATTTTTTCTAACATTAAAAAACACAGACAAAACCTCTCCATTTTTTTTAATACGCTTAAAAATACGCTTTCTACACTCATAGGCCCAAACTAGGATTTTACCATTACCAGGTTGGTGTACCATGGACACACACAAGACGAATACACAAACACCCAGACCCAGAAGATGAATCTAAACTCATCATTCAGATACCCGTCTAGCCGGGAATCGAACCCGGGACCCATTGCGCGTCAGACCGGTATGGTAACCACTCCGCCACACGGTGCGTCAAATTGTAATCAATTATCTCGTCAACCCATTATTGTCCCAGAGTTTAGGCCATAGTCCACCGCGCTGGCCAAGTGCGAATTGGTGGACTTCACACACCTCCGACTTTTTTTTAAGAACTCTCGGGTGTGTAGGTTTCCTCACGATGTTTTCCTTCACCGAAATGCAGTGATAATTAATTTCTAATACGCACATAAATCAGTGGTGCGTGCCTGGGTTTGAACCTCGGACCTCCCGATCGAGAGGGCTAGTTTCAACCATTAGGCTATCACTGCTCAATCTCAATCAATCAATTATATTAATCGTCAATTGTAACCAACTTTAACCATGTAGCTACCACAGTTGATACAGCCTGAAAGACAATCGGACAGATGGACAGTGTTTTAATAATAGAGCACCGTTTGGGTAAAGTGCAGTTTGAGCAGTGATAGCAGGTTGAAACTTGCCCTCTCGATCGGGAGGTCCGCGGTTCAAACCCAGGCACGCACCACTGATATTTCTAAAATTACGTGCGTATTAGAAATTAATTATCACTGCTTTCCGGTGAAGGAAAACATCGTGAGGAAACCTACACACCCGAGGGTTCTTAAAAAAAAGTTCTCGGAGGTGTGTAATGTCCACCAATCCGCACTTGGCCAGCGCGGTGGACTATGGCCTAAACTCTTATTCTGAGAGAAGACCCGCGCCCAGCAGTGGGCCAATAATGGGTTGGTGAGAAATAATATAATAAGAATAAAGTTTTTTCCTTGAGTGCCTGTAAAACTAATTTTGGCTCACGTGCCCCTTTGAAGAGGTTAATGGAAACATATAATAATATCTGCTCTAACAGCGATGTAGACATCTTCCACACTGTTAACATAAATAAATTTATACATTTTTGTTCCATGCATTTATAATGGTCCCTTTTAAATTATCATAAATATCTATATTTAGTTTTATTTTGTTTTGTTTATCTTTTTTGTTCGTAGATTTAGTTGGAGATTACACTTCGTACACATTAGGTGAGTTGTATATACCTGTAATGGCGATTCACACTGAACCAAACGAATTGTATTTTTTTTAACAATGTATAGTGATAAGTCAATGGTATCAAATCAAATCAAATCAAATATCTTTATTGTGGAATACAGGTAGGTACATGCAGAGTTCTTAAATTATATATTGTTCGCCGTATTCCGGCCACATGGGCGTACAATATTATATAAAAATATTTATAATTTAGGAAGATCTTACCATTATATTATAATTATTGCATTAACATTTACATCAGCGGGTCATGAAATTACTAGTCAATATTAATTAATTATTAGAATTATTGTCATTTAAAAATTCATCTATTGTATAATAACATTTGTCCACAAGAAATTTAGATAGCACATTTTTGAATATATTAATATCTGTAAGGTTGCGTATCGTATTTGGTATTTTATTATAAATTATTGGTGCTTTTCCAAATATACTTTGCTTAAAAAGATGTGTTTTGCACGCTATAGTACATAATTTACCTTTATGTCGTATATCTTAATAAATAAATAAATAAATAAATAAGAATATCTTACGTCAGGTGCTATCCTAGACGGCGAGTACTGCGGTGGTCCGTACAACTCTGCATCTTCATCCCCGTCTACCACCTGAAACATATATATATGTTGGAGATAATTAATCTATTTACCATGATATACGACCACATTCATATTATAAGAATACTAGCTGTCCCGACAAACGTTGTTTTGCCATATAAAAAATAAAAAAAAATGTTAAGGGTGGACAACCCTTAAGGTGTATGAAAAATAGGTGTTGGCCGATTCTCAGACCTACTGAATAAGCATATAAAATTTGGTAAAAATCGGTGAAGCAGTTTCGGAGGAGTATGGCAACAAAAACTGTGACACGAGAATTTTATATATTATAAAAATAATAATAATATTACCACGTCAGTTGTCAATGTCAGAGAATCGGTCAATAGCGCTTGTGATGGTTTTGTCTATAAATATGTACACTGATTTGGAATTAAACAAATATCGATATGTTGGACGGCAATGGCGACCATTCAGATCCATTGGTTTCTACGACATATATGTTTGTAACATACCACCTGATTTGCAGATGTCCATGGACGGCAGTGACCACTTACCATCAGGTGGACTGCATGCTGGTTTGCTACTTCAGTCAGATAAAAAAAAGCAGAACAGTACTCTTACCAGAGCCTGGTCACTGGACAGCCTCCGAGTGGCGTTCGACCTCGCGGTGGGAGGGAGGAGGGCGCGCGCTCTCACCCGCCACTCTCCACACCAGGAGTACTCTGCTCCGAAGCCCGTGGATGGCTCGTCGTTCTGAGGAAAAATCGTTATGATGACTAATAGTGCTAGGATGATTTATCACACGCCCTGTAGTTCCGGGATCAGAATAGGGCTACGGTATCCCCTGCCTGTCGTAAGAGGCGACTAAAAGAGGCTTCCGGGGTTGCAGACGGCTAGAGTGGGAGCTCGAACCGTTCGGTCAGGCAATCCCGGGAAGGACGGCGGTATGTGTGGTCGCATACCGTCGTAAAGACCAGACGGAGCGGTGGGCCCAGCCGCCCATCTGGGAGGAGCCCGATGGGGCAACGCGCTCGGAGGATTCCGGTTGAAATCGTTTCGAGATCCCGGAGTCCTCCTTTTCAGCGCCGAGGACGGCCACCTTTAGTGCGGTAAAAATCCCACATAACCCTGCGTCGCTCCCACGGCGTCGGGTACCTTTTGAAGGTTTCCCCCTCGAAAACAAAAAAAAAAAGGATGATTAAGGATGACTTTTCTAAAGTTGTGTGCATATCTATCTAATATATTTAAACGAGCAATTCTTGTATATATATGTATATATATGTAAATATATATCAACAATCTCGGAAACGGCTCCAACGATTTTCTTGAAATTTTGTACTTAGGAGGCTTAGAGGGCGATAAGTCGATCTAGCAAGGTTTCATTTTCAGAAAATGTCGTTTAATCCGTGTCTTCATTGCATAAAGACCTCCTACAAAATTATTAGAATACGAAGAGGAATTTCGTTACCATTTACGAAGTTAGAATAGCTTAGTTGGGATTGACACACTCTCGGGTAAGCTTGTCCAAGTTCATGAGATACAGCCTGGTAACAGACAGACAGACAGACAGCCGAGTCTTCCTGATAGGGTTCCGTTTTCCTCTTAAAACCCTAAAAAGGTGAAGGTGGTAGAACCAGTGTAGTTCGACCGGGGAAGTACCACCGCCACACCTATTTCTAGCGTGAAGCATTTCTTGCGCGAGATGGAAGGGTGTGGTTGCCGACACACTTTCACATGAGGCGACCATCATAGTCCTCGGGAGTAGCAACGCATCTGTGTTCGACTTCAGATAGAACCCATGTTCTATCTGACCATTTACCATTAGGTGGACTGCATGCTCGTTTGGTACTTTAGGCAAATAAAAAAAAAACATGCGTGCGTACAAAGTACACATGTCAGAAGTGAAACTTCTTAGGCGAACTAAGTTATTAATCTTGTTTATATTTATACAAATCTAAAACTTTAAATTGCCAAGATTAAGAGGAAGGGAAAAAGGCGTGATACGACGTTCGCTCTGTCTCACTTTTTCTCTCAATCTTTCTCACTCGCTTGCTCCCTACTCTCACTCCACGGCTAGTTGCTCATGCTACGTTCGCCCTGTCTTACTCTCTCTCAATCGGTCTCGATCACTCTCTCTCTCTTTTCCGACACTTCCGTTGCATACCGGCGTGACGTTTCATCTGTAAAAATTTTACCCTCATGCGCCTAAAGATGTTTCACTTCAAAAAGGTAAAACCACAAAAGTAACCAAAACCCACCTCAACGTCAATACTCTCATCGTCCGAGCTGGTATCGGGCACGTCTTCGTCCATCGCGGCACCAGTCCGCTTCAGACATCGCAACGCATGCCTCTGTATCTTGGAGACGGGGACCTTCGTGTTGCACACCGGACACTCCCCGGTTTGGTTGAGGGGGGGACTCCGGCGACGGGCGCGGAGGCGACGGATTCTATTCTCGTGGACCCTCTGAAAGAATTGAATATATCCTCTCAGTCACAAAATTTTTGTTGTGAAACTTTTTTTCTTACAAGTAGCATGCAGTCCACCTGATGGTAAGTGGTCACTGCCACACATGGATTGTAAGCAAATTCTTATAGAATACTAGTTTACCCGGCGAACGGTAAAAAACTTAAAATTATCAGTGTTTTTCCTAGTTGAAAAATACATAATATAGTTATTATGCATGTATTATAAATATCAACTTGAGCTTGATGAACTCAAGCTCACGGTGGGACAAAAATGGAGACGGGTAGCTCAAGATCGCAAACAGTGGAAGCTACTGGAGGAGGCCTTTGCCAAAAGGCACACTGAGTTGAGAGATATACTATAACATTACAACAAACTAAAGAAAATGTCAGATCTCTCACTCGGGCTCGAGAGCGCGCTGAACCCTCTCGAAGAAGGATCCGCCGCGGCCGCCAGTAACGACGCCCTGTAGTTCCGGGATCAGAATAGGGCTACGGCATCCCCTGCCTGTCGTAAGAGGCGACTAAAAGGGGCTTCCGGGGTTGCAGACGGCTAGAGTGGGAGCTCGAACCGTTCGGTCAGGCAATCCCGGGAAGGACGGCGGTATGTGTGGTCGCATACCGTCGTAAAGACTAGACAGAGCGGTGGGCCCAGCCACCCATCTGGGAGGAGCCCGATGGGGCAACGCGCTCGGAGGATTCCGGTTGAAGTCGTTTCGAGATCCCGGAGTCCTCCTTTTCAGCGCCGAGGACGGCCACCGGGGGTTTTTAGTGCGGTAAAAATCCCACATAACCCTGCGTCGCTCCCACGGCGTCGGGTACCTTTTGAAGGTTCCCCCTCGAAAACAAAAAAAAAAAGATCTCTGACTCATTTCAAGGGCTATATAATAATAATATAATAATAAATATCAACATTCCTCTTGAATCACTCTATCTATAAAAAAAATGCATTAAAATACGTAGAGTAGTTTTAAAGATCTAAGCACACATAGGGACAGACAGCGGGAAGCGACTTTGTTATATACTATGTAGTGATAATGGAGATAAATTTAAAAAAAAAGACAAACTCGCTCAATTTGTCCCCGGATCTTTTCAGTTGAGGCCATGTTCCCACCGGATGAAAAATTTTCTAAGTGCCATGATACACCTATACAAAACAAAGACTACTTTTGATCATTTCACTTAATAATAATAGTCATCAACCCATTATTGTCCCACTGCTGGGCACGGGTCTTCTCCCAGTATGAGAGAGTTTAGGCCATAGTCCACCGCGCTGGCCAAGTGCGAATTGGTGGACTTCACACACCTCCGAGAACTTTTTTTTTTAAAAAACTCTCGGGTGTGTAGGTTTCCTCACGATGTTTTCCTTCACCGAAAAGCAGTGGTAATTAATTTATAATACGCACATGAATCAGTGGTGCGTGCCTGGGTTTGAACCTCGGACCTCCCGATCGAGAGGGCAAGTTACAACCATTAGGCTATCACTGCTCTAATAATAATAAACTTTTGCCAGATCAGTTTAAATTATACAGAAATTTAGATACAATTTTATTTACAACATTGACATGACAAAAGGAATCGACTCCGCCTTGCTGACTCGAAATCAGTGATTCGAGTAGCGCTGTTTTTCAGCCGCTCCCATAATCCCTGAGGTGTTAGGCGGGGTAGGAGCATTGACTGCCGCTGAGGTCATCTGGGACATGAGATCCGAGTGTGAGTGAGTGAGTGAGTGTGTGTATGTGTGTGTGCGTGTGTGACTGTATGACTTATGATAATCAGCTCAGACAGACAAACAATGGGGTAGAGTCCTTGAATGGAGACCACGTCTGGGCAAAAGGAGTGCAGGCCGCCCCTCAACCAGGCGGACTGATGACCTGAAGACGGCGGGTAACCGCTGGTTTCAGATGGCTCAGGACCGGTAGAAGTTGGGCAGATTAGGGGAGGCCTATGTCCAGCAGTGGACTTTCAAAGGCTGATGGATGGATGGATGATCTGCTCACTTTTATATGAGGCAACTATTTTAGAAGACTTCATATCAAAACAAGTTCTCTAAAGCTCCAAAGAACTTGCTGTCAGGTGCACTAAATATTTATTTGCTACTATTTGCCAAATTAAGCTTAGGTTACCTTGTTTTATCTGCTTGAAGTAGCAAACAAGTCAGTCCATCTGATGGTAAGCGGTCACTGCTGTCCATGGACACCTGTAAGCAACTTCAAATAGATGGGATCTATTTAAGGGTCGGGTCTAGAATCGTGCCACCTCGATCGGAACTTCTGACTATATGGGAAGGCTAGAAGGGGTCAAGGCGAACTCCCTAATATAATTTTTTTTTGCCGGAAATAATAAATAATATATTTTTTTAATTTTTTAAAGTCCGAAATTTCCGATTATATCGATTTCGTGTCGGGTGTAGAATCGTGAAATCTTGATTGGGAATATGTTGGAAGGCTAGAAGGAGTCAAAGCGATAGCCCTGACACCTTTTTTTTGTCGGAAATGTTGAGCAAATTTTTTTTTTTTCTAAAATAAAAGTCGAAATTCTCGATTATATCGATTTTTGGTCGGGTGTAGAATCGTGTCACTTCGATTGGAACTTCTGACTATGTTGGGAGGCTAGAAATGGTCACAGACCTTTTTTCCAGAAGAAATTAATATAGGTAGATCTATTTTTTTAATTTTTGAAAAATTATGAAATTCCCGATTTTGTTATTTCCTTTTATGAGATGAGACAGATTGAGTACCATTGGCGACAAGATTAGAAAAAATTGAAGTTCAAAAGAAAATTTAGGTTGGGTTAGGTTAGGTTAGGCTTTTTTTATTAAACAAAAAAAGGAACCCCGCGAAGCGGGGTTCCGTCGACTTCGGAGACAAAGCCCAATAAATTGTTACAAGAAAAATTATTATGTTCCAAATTATAGATTATGCATATCCTAAGTTAGGCTGCTTTTAATAAAATACATAGAAGAAAAACAATATGTGGGTTATTATTCTACAATTTAGTACTAGTGAGGTAATATTTTCAAAATTTGATAAAAAAAATACTTGCCTTTGGCTAGGGTTTGTGGGAGGAGTAACTACTAATCCCTACCTACCATTTCAACCCCCCTTCCCCCCTCTTAAGGTGGTACGTCTCAAAACTACTGCCCAAATTTGTCTTCCTGTCACCCTATTCTAGATAAAAAGATGCAAAAGAGTAGGAGGGGGGCTCGGGGGGCGAAGCCCCCCGATAAGACAAATAATTATAGCTCAAAAATTAATTTAGGGTAGGTTAGGTTAGGTTAGACTTTTTTAATAAACACACTAAAGGAACCCCGCGAAGCGGGGTTCCGTCGACTTTTTAGGCAATGCCCCCTAAAATTAAAGGAATAATGATGTTTCCAACTATAGAACAAGCATGTCCTAGGTTAGATTAAACTGGTTAAATAAAAATATACAGTAAATGAACACTATTAGCACTTTTTTTTTTTAATTTTGCACTATTGAGGTTATGAATTTCGAAATTCGATAAAAAAAAAACTACTCGTCTCCGGCAAGCGGGGATTGCGGGAGGGGGTAGTACTAACCCCTCCCTACCCCCTCCACCCCCCCTCATCCCCCCCTTAAGGTGGCACGATTCTAGACCGCTGCCAAGTGTGCCGGCAACCACACCCTTCCATCGAAACGCAAGCTTCACGCAAATAGGTGTAGCGGTGGAACTTCCCCGGTCGAACTACACTGCTTCTACCACCTGCAAACTGCTCCCCAGTTGCTACCATACACTTATTTCTAGCAATTCTTGCGTGTGTAGTTGCCGGCGCTCTTATGCCGCGACTCTCAGTTCTCAGGAGTAGACACGAATCTGTGACTTCAGATTGAACCCCTGTTCTAAAGTTGTACAGATGTCCATTCAACATTGAATATTTACCCCAGATGGACTGAATGCTTGTATCCTACTTCAATTTTAATCGGAAGTATTTTATTTTGCTACTTAAATTTTATTCTGAAACACTTTATTTTATGTAATATTAAAATAGACATACCTCATAAATATCACTGCCGGTAAAGCCGGACAGATCAAAGTCGTCATCCGGGTCAGTGCTAGTGCCGGGAACAGCTAGATTTTGTGTATTCGGACTGTGGCTAGTCGAACTAAGTTTCCGTTTCGACGCTCCACTAGATAACTTCTGCAGTCGGTCAACTTCCAGCGCTAAATGAGAATCTAACTCCCCATGACGGATCGTACAACTACAAACAGGACAATTGGGCAGCTCAGTCACTTTTTTCCGATTACGCACACAGTTCAGAATAACACTATCATCGTACTGAAAGCTACCGTTCACACCGTTAACATTTATTTCATCCATTTTAAACACAGGCGCGGGTATCATTCTAAAAATCTAAAATCATCACTGGTTTCACTACACCAAAGTAGATTTTTACCGCCTAAATTCGTAAATGGAACTCCGAGCTACGTTACAGAACTCATCTTGTAGTCATTATTGCATGTAATTACATAAATTACATCAATTAATCACTCCCGAACGCTTAACAACAAACAATAATATTATTCCTTTAACTATTCATTTTTAACTGCTAATGTCATTTTGAATCTGATTGATGTTTGTTTATCTGTGTTGCTATATACGTAGTATAAACAAATAAAGATGTCGCACACGGACGATGAAATAATAATAATTTATAATATTAATTTAAACTCATGTAAGTATTTTTTTTGTAAAGTTGTCCTAATCAAACACAGCTTTGTTTTCACCATACCTTTTATTTGTTATACATAAATGATTTAATTATTTAAGAATATCACATGGAGTAATAATGACGTAATTTCCGGTGAAAATTTATTCGCATATTTTTAAACGAAATAAATGAATATTGTAATAAGAATTACGTTTTTTATGAAAAGAATAAAAAATGCGCATAAGTCAAAACTAAACGATTTTTTTTGACAAATTACATTTTTCTTTGACTCATTTTTATGTATTCTTTATGAAAATATACAAACATTGCATGATCTAATTGATAATGTTTTTCTTCAATTATTTCATTGTCATTTATAATAATTCAATCATCTTTTTCAGCGCTAACAAGTGTTTCCACCGCATCACCACTGTCCGGCTGTAAGAAAAAAAGTATTTTTGTTAAACTAATGAAATAAATTTACTAAATTGTACGTTTTGATAAAGTAAACTTATTTATATTTTGTGATATACTTTATAGATAAGAAAATGAAGCTAATCTTGAGATAAAAATTAGTATATGTAAATCATCTCCTCTTAACAAGTAATTACTAAAAATGAAAAAAAATACGTATCTAGCAAAATCTGAATAGAAATTCCACTCATTTATTGAGACATTTATGAATTAAAAAAGATTACATTAGAAAGTACACCCAGATACTACAGATGTAAGACGTCATATTAGGCTCAGCATTATTTATGCAAAGTTAAGATCAGTAGAATCAATAGTAACTAAACACTTTTGACAAAGGGAGATCTCCTGCTAGGTCAGGTGATCATGCCTGGGGAGCGGCCGATCTCCGACAGTCTTTGTTCGGAACTTGTATTTAAGCAGGGTATTGAGAAATACTAGTGGCGCAATCACTTGATGAGTTGCGGAAAGTTGTCACCATAGCGCCATCGCTTGGCGAGTTGTGGGTGGTCGCCACACACTTTGCTTGTATCTTATGTGCAAACACTTTTGTATCATGAGTTGCCAACTTTTGTCGAGGACAAAAACAAACCTGCATATCAGCAACAGTTAGAGGCGGGTCATCCTCCCGAAGAACTGTTTCGCCGTCCAGTTTCTTTAGATTCGGCAACCGTCTCGCAGCTTCCGAGCGCCACTGTTCCAGCTCGCACCCGTCGTATAGCGGATTACCGACGAAAAGTAAGTCTTCTAGGTTCGGTAGCTCCTTGAAGTATATTCATGAATGTGTTTAAAAATATGGTAGTTGTAGGTCTAATGTCTCTTCATCCCTGTAATTCCGGGATGAGAATAGGGCTAAGGTATCCCCTGTCTGTCGTAAGAGGCGACTAAAAGGGGCTTGAACCGTCCAGCCAGGTGATTCCGGGAAGGACGGCGGTATGTGTGATCGCATATCGTTGTAAAGACTAGACGGAACGGTGGGCCCAGCCATCCATCTGAGAGGAGCCCTATGGGGCAACGCGCTCGGAGGATTCCAGTTGCGTTCGTTTGGAGATCCCGGAGTCTTGTTTTTAGCGCCGAGGACGGCCACCGGGGTGGTTTTAGTGGCGCTCCCATGGCGTCGGGCACCTTTTGAAGATTTCTCCATCGAAACAAAAACAAACTTCTGATAGGTATCTCTTATGTTTTATAACATTATCGTGAATTTTAACTCGTGTAATAGTTATATTTGATAAAACCGACTTAAAGCTTTTATAAACCTGAATACATTAGTCTATAAGTTAGTACTTCTTTAGACTTTGAAACTCTTTAAAAAACTTTTTAAACATTCATATAATTTTCACCACGTTGGGTTTTCATAGCTGTTCGAAAGAGTGAATTAATTTCTAATACATTTAAAAATTGAAAATGTATGCCTAATTAAGATTTTTTTATACATTGTTTTTTTAAAGAGTGGTCCTCCCTACATAAGAAACTTACATATGTCGGTAGATGACGGGAAATCTAAGTACATTACATGACTAACGCCGTCTAGTTTTACAGTTTGTAAAGTATTAATTAACCTGGACAAGTGAGTGTAGCACCTACCTACCTTTTCTTAACGCAACGCTGTGCGGGTAGGCGTAGATTATGTCGTGCGATCGGCAAGCATAAAAGTGGATCGACTGAGTTAGCTAAAAGATTACTTTGTTAAACATGCTGCCGCTTACATCGCTTAACGGAGCATTATTCGTGTTAATATCAGTTATGTGTTATTCTAAACGCTAATTCCGTGAAGTGTGATAGTGACTAAATCAGTGTCGTAATTATCTCATAGCCCGTAATTCTTACGCCCACAATTGAACGCTACCATGACTTATTAGGCCATCCTGCCTATACATATAAAATTTGTATGACATTAAATACTTTACCTGCAGTTTATTGAATTCGCTCCACTCTTTCACTAAGTTATTGCTCATGTATAATACCCTTAGGTTTCGTAGAACGTTCACACCTTTTAACTTCTCAATCAAATTGTAGGATATCCATAGTTCTTCTAAAGTATCACCCAGGCATTCCTTTGATTAAAACATACATTATATTTTGTAAATAACTGATTAATAAGATACATACTTTATTCTTTTTTTTTTAAGTGGTATAAATCTTTAGTATTTTGACATCAAGCAGAGTTGTGTTCTGTTTCATAGCGTAGTGTTTCATAGCAAAGGATAGATTTTTATTATAGACATTTCATTTTGGTCCTCAGATATAGCAAAGGTCTGTGGCTTACCTCACTCAAAGCTCTAATCTTATCTAATTATAGTTTCAGTGAATTGCATGCAACAAAAGAGTTGTTGATCTTACTTTACCCAAAAAATACATTGAAATATAGTAAAATACCTTACCATGCCTGAAAAAGATTTTATATAATTTCTACCTAGTGAAAGAATTCTTAATTTCTTCAAACTGTTGAGACCAGTCACTTTTTCAATCATATTCGTAGATAAGCTTAATTTCCTGTAAGGAAAGTACTAATATCATTTATAATATGACCTAAGCTATAAAATACATTCTTAAACTATACAAAAACAATAATTAAACTACACATATAAAAGCAATAATTAATTTGATATAAAGTTTATCCCCATTGTTATTCTTTGTAATAACTAAACCATATAACATTCATTATAATAACTAAACCATATAACATTCTGAGTTCATATTTTACTGATTGGCTCCAATATGTTGTGCTAAAATGAAAATTTTCTGTGTTCTAATCATGAAAATAGATCGTTAGTATCTTGCTACCGAGCAAAAGTCTCCTCACAATCAAAGCGTTTTATGCCAACCTGACAAAGTGGGGATTTGTAGTCTACCAATACCTCTGAGAGCTTTTGATTTTCTTATGATTTCTTAGGCGTATATACTTCCTCATAATTATTTTGCTTTCTAAGAAAATTTCGAACGAGCATATTTGAAACATCAATCAAGTCCACTTGAACTAAACTGGGTCTATTACTTGGGACTATTATTACTTACTCGCAGTTAACAAGACATGAGAGGGAATTATCCATTTTTTCTATTGGTGGCCATTGGAATATTAAGCTCACTTCGGTGGCAGTGGCTGCATGTAGACCAGTTTTGTCCTCCCATCTTTTAATTGCCTCTTTTATTGTTAAGGCTTTAGCCATTTTTGAAAATCAAGGTGTAAGTTTCTATTTTTGCGATTTTAAGATACACTTTGGGTTTAGATTGATTAAAAATGTAGATTTATCATAGCAACAGAATTTATTGATGTAACAATGTATTTATTGGGAATTGTTAACATTTGTCATTGCATTGACTTCTAGCACCGAAAGAAGATGAATATATTGATAATTGCGCTGCTTAGTATATAAATGTTTAAGTTCATCTTTCTTTTAAGATTTTTTATGTAAACAATATTGCAAGATACATTTGTTCAACTGAAGAGACGAACTATGCAATGTCGAACATGTGCAATAGCCCTAAGAACTAAATTGTCTATTCCCAAAACCGATCGATGTATTTTACAAATAATAGTAATTATAAGCAATTAAATTATGTATATCTCAATGATCTTAAATGATTGCAAGTACTCAGAAATATTTATATTCATTCGTAATTTTTATTGTTCTGAAGTAATGTCTGAATACTAAAATATTTTTAAAGCAGTTTGAATTGGCGCCATAAATGTCACAATGTCATGTCATGTCAAAGATAAAAAAAAATAAATAGCGTACACAAGGCCTACGCAAAGCATAAGACAAAATGGCGGCTTGTATTTCGATCGTAAATTAAACGACGCGTTGTGACTAAACTCATTTAATTATCATTTCGGCTGACGATTTTCCGAAATTTCGTTGTTAATTTATTTACCTGCTCATATACGTCATTTTGACAACTTGAAAAATCCATAGTCTTCTATTTTTTTCTTTTCTGATTTCTTTTTTTTTAATTAAAAAAACAAACGCCTATCTATTCTCAGTTTTTGACATTGTAAATTGTCTCAAATAAGGTAAATAAAGTGATATGTTACGCTTATTAATCTTATCTTGTGTGTTAATTAATATACAAAGTGACTAATATTGATCTTTCATGGAATGTGTATTATTGAAATATTTTAAATTGTGTTCTTAGCCTTGTGTGTCAAATCCATGGTCATCTTTTAAAAAAACAATTTGACAAATTTTGTGTTCCCGCTTCTTGTGGACGCTTTTGAAAAAAAAAGATAATTTTAATTGTTAATTATTTTCATTTTATATTGCCCAATTTAATATGGAATTTGTTTTTGTTATAGGTTATTTCTGAAATAATAAATTTATCATGTATTTCACATACCATTGAATTGTGTTGACAATGGTTGCGAAATTAAAATTAACTTGTTATGTAGTATTACAAAACTAACTGCATAGTTAAGTAAACATTTATGTGAAGTTCTCGAAGTTTTGTAATACTGAAATTTGCTCAAAGTTTAATATTCAGTTAATTACGCCTGTTAAATAAAATGTAAGTAGAATTTAATTTTATCCTTGGTCATTTTTTATGACCTGGTTATTTTCGTTTATAAGATAAATCATAAATTACGAAACTAAGCTTAGTAGATTGTCCGGAATTACTTCCCTAAGTTTCAATGTTTTCTGAACTGAAGGAGATTGATATAGAAACATAATCAATTTTATTTTGTAACAGGTCTTAAGATGTGTGTTTATGATTTCTTTACTGCCGATATTTCAATATATTTACTTGCTGGTAGAAGTATGTAGGTCTATCTTTAGGGCTCTTTCTACCATCACAGTGTCAATAACTACAATTCAAGCAACTAAGTCTTTTCTTTGAGCAAGAGCAGTGTTGGCTTATGGTTGAAACTTGCCCTCTCAATCGGGAAGTCTGAGGTTCAAACCCAGACTCGCACCACTGATTTATGTGCGTATTAGAAATTATCACTGTTTTTCGGTGAAGGAAAACATTGTGAGGAAACCTACACACCCAAGAGTTCTTTTCTACAGTTCTACTACTAAAATACAGTTCTCGGAGGTGTGTGAAGTCCACCAACTCGCACTTGGCCAGCGCAGTGGACTATGGCCTAAACTATCTCTGAGAGAAGACCCGTGCCCAGCAGCGGGACAATAATGGGTTAACGATAGACTCTGACACTGTTCTAATTTCACAATAATACTATTGTAAAATCATATATATTGTAGCAGTATTAATTACAATTTTCTATTTTTTTTTTTATCTGACTTAATAGCAAACGAGCATGCAGTCCACCTGATGGTAAGTGGTCACTGCCGCCCTGCGACATCTGTAAGCAACTTCATGCAGAACATGGGTTCCATCTGAAGTCAATCATGGATGCGTTGCTACTCTCGACGACTATGATGGTCGCCTCATGTGAAAGTGTACCGGCAAGCACACCCTTCTATCGAAACGCAAGGAATGCTTCACGCTAGAAATAGGTGTGGCGGTGGTACTTCCCTGGTCAAACTACACTGATTCTATCTTTTACGTAAGTCTAATTCTATTTATTAAGTTTCATCAATTATTTGTTTCAGAAAGATGACTTCGAACAAGACAAGATACTTCAATATTGTGCCAAACGTAAAGATTAAAGTAAGTTCCCATTATTAAAGTTTATTCTTGCATGTTATGAAAAAATGATGAGGGTGAAATTTTAAGATTCGTCACACAAAAGTCACAGTATGAAGTTGAAATGAGAATAAAAATGCTATGCAATAGATTTACCGTGGCAGTCCCTGAGTGCTGCACGTTTTTTTTAGCCAACTTCAAAAAATTCGACCAGTATATATATATATTTTTTTATGTATGTACAAGAATTACTCCGCTGTTAGTGGACCAATTTGGATATTTTTTTTATTGTGTAGAGACGTAGAAGGTTGTACATACATAAAAAAATATATACCGGCCGAATTGAGAACCTTCTCCTTTTTCAGTTTCTGGTATTAGGGAAAGAAATCTAGATTTGACTTCTTTTTATATCGTTAAACTGCAATTCCATTTCTTAAAAACGTTTTTATCTAAGTAGGTATAGGTATATACACAACAGGTGTGTACTACTTCGGTGAAGGAAAACATCGTGAGGAAACCTACACACCCGAGAGTTCTAAAAAAAAAAAAAGTTCTCGGAGGTGTGTGAAGTCAACCAATTCGCACTTGGCCAGCGCGGTGGACTATGGCCTAAACTTTCTCATTCTGAGAGAAGACCCGTGCCCAGCAGTGGGCCAATGATGGGTTGATGAGAGAGGTACTCACACTCTTAATTTTTTTTATTGCAGAAGGAGAAACGCGACGACGACGAGGACGTGGTCCTCTGCAAGCTGTGCGCGAAGGGCTTCGCGAGCAGCGCCGCGCTCATGAACCACGCGCGCGTGGAGCACGTGGAGGAGTACGTCTCCGGGGAGGACCTGGCCATGCAGCCGCCTCCCAAGCTGGTGAGCTCTCTTGTTACGTGGAAGTGCATGCGCTTGTATGTGTATGGGTGAGAAGGTCTCTGTGCGTCTGTCTCTCATCGGCGATCAGAGTAAAATGGGATAAGGGATTTATGATTCCTCAATCATACTTCATACTAATATTATAAAGGCGAAAGTTTGTGAGTGTGTATGTTTGTTACTTATTCACGTGTAAACGGCTGGACCGATTTTTATAAAATTTGGTAGTGAGTTAGCTGACACTCTGGATTAACATATGGGCTACTTTTTACTATGGGAAAATTTCTTACTCTTGAGAGACAATCGATACATCGATTTTTTTTAACGCGGGCGAAGCTGCGGGGTTCATCTAGTATTTGTATATGTATATTTGAAAAAGTACCTACCTACATTTTCAAGTTTTATTAAATAGAATTTCAGTGTTAGCAGTTGGTTTTTTGTTCTTAAATAATTTATGAAAAACATCAATAAACCGAAAAACCTTAGAGACTTCTTCCTCTTCCAGACAAAAGCCCAGCAGCGCGAAGAGACGAAGCAGCAGATTAAGCGCAAAACGGAAGAGCTCATATCATCAATGTCTCCCACTAACCTTATGAGTTTTGCCTCTCCCGATGTGAGCTATATTATCATAAAGGCAGAGGGGGGGAGTGAGCCGGAGGCGAAGAGGCGGAGGGAGAAGAGGAAAGTGGAGAAGAATGAGAAGCTGCTCGTGAGGAAGGAGAGGGAAGCGTTGCCTATATCGTGAGTTCTGTTCCGCTAATTGTTGTTGATGATTATTAATTTCTAAGACGCATAAACACATTTAAACATCCACACATGCTCCCACACTTTTACACTTACTTCCCTACACATGTACACATATGCTCCCCAACATGCACATATACCCTCTAACACATGCACACCTCTAACACACACACACATATATGCTCCCCCGCACGCTCATTTACCCTCTACCACATACACATCTCTCACACATGTACACATATGTTCCCCTACATGCACATATACCGTCTCACTTATGCACACCTCACACACATGTACACAATGTTCCCCACATGCACATATACCATCTCATACATGCCTCCCTTACACACATGCACACATATGCTCCACCACATGCTCATATATCCTCCCACACGTGCAGCTCAATCACACATCTACACATATGTTCACCCACATGCACATATATCCTTCCACATATGACACCACTCACACATGTACATATATGCTCACCCAAATGCACATATACACTTCCACACATGACAACACTCACACATGCACACGTATGCTCACATGCATGCACATATAACCTTCCACACATGACACCTCTCACACATGCACACCTATGCTCCCCCTCATGCACATATACCCTTCCACACATGACACCTCTCACACGTACATATGAAAAAAAATTATGAACAAAACTAAATTTCATACAATTTAATCAAAATATGATATTAAGTCAACGTACCTTCCGCAGAGGACCGTTCGAGTGCCTCCAGCCCTCCACCCTGGTCGCGGACGGCACGTGCCACCAGATATTCTTCTCGTGCTGCGAGTACTCCGCGCACTATAGAGACGAGCACACCCGCCGGCGGAAAGGCCTCAAGTGCCAGGTGTGCGAGAAGCCGCTGGGCCTCGAGCCCAGTAGGCCTCACGCTTGCGAGGCGAGTATTAAGATCTGTGGTGTAGTCATGTGTGTGAGCGTGCGTGTTTGAATGTGTGTCTGTGTGTGTGTGTGAGAGAGATAGTTTTACCTGGCCTGAAGTACGCGGTTTGCGAGGAGGGGTTGGAGTCTAAGTAGGACTCATGCTTGCGAGGTGAGTTATTTACATCCATAGTGTGTGTGTGTCTATGTGTAAATGCGTGCGCGTGTGTTTGATGCGCTCACGTGTGTGTGGTCGGATGTGCCTGAGCGTGTGCGCGCGCGTGTGTGTGTGTATGCGTGCGTGTGAGTTAGATGCGCGCGTGTTAGTGTGTGAGAGTAAGAAACAAGATATTCTTCTCGTGCTGCGAGTACTCCGCGCACTACCGGGACGAGCACACCCGCCGGCGGAAAGGCCTCAAGTGCCAGGTGTGCGAGAAGCCGCTGGGCCTCGAGCCCAGTAGGCCTCACGCTTGCGAGGTGAGTATCACGATCTGTAGTGTAGTCATGTGTGTGAGCGTGCGTGTTTGAATGTGTGTCTGTGTGTGTGAGAGAGAGAGAGATATAGTGTTACCGAGGCCTGAAGTACGAGGTCTGCGAGAAGGGGTTGTAGCCTAGTAGGCCTCATGCTTGCGAGGTGAGTTATTAAGATCTGTAGTATGTGTGTATGCGTAAGTCATAACGTCACTCATGACGTATTCGCCGCGACCACAACGACCGCGCTCGTCTTGTGGAACGACGTTTTGGGCGTTTTGGGCTTTGTGAGCGTCTTCTGGAACGCGCTCTGTGTGCAGTGCAGTGTGAGCGTGCGTCTTTAGATGTGTGTATCTGTGTGTGTGAGAGAGAGATATAGTGTTATCGAGGCCTGAAGGACGAGGTCTGCGAGAAGGGGTTGGAGCCTAGTATGCCTCATGCTTGCGAGGTGAGTTATTTACATCTGTAGTGTGTGTGTGTGTATGTGTAAATGCGTGCGTGTGTGTGGTCGGATGTGCCTGAGCGTGTGTGCGTGCGTGTGTGTATATGTGTGTGTGTGCGCGCGCGTGTGTGTGTATGCGTGCGAGTGAGTTTGATGCGCGCGTGTTAGTGTGTGAGAGTAAGAAACAAGATATTCTTCTCGTACTGCGAGTACTCCGCGCACTACCGGGACGAGCACACCCGCCGGCGGAAAGGCCTCAAGTGCCAGGTGTGCGAGAAGCCGCTGGGCCTCGAGCCCAGTAGGCCTCACGCTTGCGAGGTGAGTATCAAGATCTATAGTGTAGTCATGTGTGTGAGCGTGCGTGTTTGAATGTCACACACGTTCTGTAAGAGGAAGAGATTGTTAGGACCGAAGTGTCCGTCCCTGTAGCCTCGGGGTCAGAATAGGGCTACGGTATCCCCTGCCTGTCGTAAGAGGCGACTAAAAGGGGCTTCCGGGGTTGCAGACGGCTAGAGTGGGAGCTCGAACCGTTCGGTCAGGCAATCCCGGGAAGGACGGCGGTATGTGTGGTCGCATACCGTCGTAAAGACCAGACGGAGCGGTGGGCCCAGCCGCCCATCTGGGAGGAGCCCGATGGGGCAGCGCGCTCGGAGGATTCCGGTTGAAGTCGTTTCGAGATCCCGGAGTCCTTTTCAGCGCCGTGGACGGCCACCGGGGGGGTTTTATTGCTGTAAGAATCCCACATAACCCTGCGTCGCTCCCACGGCGTCGGTTACCTTTGGAAGGTTTCCCCCTCGAAAACAAAAAAAAAAGGACCGAAGTGTCAGGTGTGCGAGGAGCCGCCCGGACCGGAGCCTAATAGGCCTTATTCTGAGGTGAGGATTTTGATCTATGGTATAGACACGAGTTTGTATGTTGTGTATGTGAAAGAAATAGCGAGTGCCTGTGTATGCACGTGTGTGTGCATGCGTGTGTGTTCTTTTGTGACTGAGTATGTGTGTGCGCGAGCGTGTGAGATGGTCAAATTATTAGTAAGTATAGAATAACTGGATTTATCTGAAGTCGACGCAGCCACGTCTATGAGGTTAGTCATTATTACTGTAGAATAACTAAGTTTAATTGCGACTCTGTCTGTGTGTGTGTGTCTGTGTCTGCTTGTGTACGTGCTTGAGTGTGTGCTTAAATGCGCGTTTGCGTGTGTACATGTTTGTGTGTGTGTATGTGTACCCGCGTCTGTACGTGTTTGTGTGTGTGTGTGTGTGTGTGTACGTGTTTACATGTGTGTGTGAGAGAGAGCGCGAAAGAGGTTAACTGGGTTTCAAGAGCCAGGGACAACGTTGGGGTCTTGCAGGAAACTAACATAATGAGATCCCCTCTCTGACATGTGATAATCCCCCCCCCCCCCCAAATGTCTCAAAATTAATGAACGTCGTAAAATCTATTTCAGACATGCGGCATGGGCTTCAACACGGTCAAAGAACTGACCGACCACGCCTCCACAGCGCATATAAAGTACAAGCCATTCTCGTGCAGCGTTTGCAACAAGCGCTTCACGCAACAGGGCGGCTTACAGCAACACATGAGGATGCATACGGGCGATAGGCCGTTCAATTGCACGTTCTGCCCGAAGGCTTTCACGCAAAAATCAGGCTTGGAACAACATTTACGGATACACACAAAAGTCAGGCCGTACCGCTGTGTGATTTGCTCGAAGAGTTTCTGCCAGTCCATTCACTTGAAGCAGCACATGAGGACCCACACAAATGTCTCGCCGTTCCAGTGTGCGTTGTGTCAGAAGAGATTTAAGCAAAGCAGTCATTTGAACTATCATCTCAAATGCCATAATCCGGCGAACATGAGCCCGGAGCAGAAGCAGAAGTATGAGGAGCTGATGGGGCTGATCGGGAAGACCGAAGTCCTGGAAGTGGAAGTCGATCAGAGTCAGTCGGATTTGCAGTATGAAGTCGTGAATGAAGAGGAAAATGTCCAAGAGGAGTACATACTTGGTGATTGTATTGTGGATGATATGGAGTAACGATGCAGTTTGTCTGTGTGTGTGACAGTGGTTTTTAGTGTAAATATAAATCCTGTGAACACGTGTTAATTACAAAAAAAACTTTTATCTATATATTAAAACGTGAAGCAAAAACTTTGGTGCATTTTTAAGTAATATGCCGCGGACATTATTAGCTTTTTATTAGCTTCATCTGTATGTTTGTTTGTATGTTTGTAACCGACTTCTTTGGGCGCGATTTTGACTTACTTTAAACGGCCAGATTTCGTTCAAACTTTGTAGATTTATTGAGGACCGATGACAATACACTAATTTGATAAAAATATTCCATTTTTTAATTTTACTAAAAAGTAGAAAATAAATGATAGTTTAAATAAACTAAAAAACACGCTTTTTAAAGAAAACCGAACTAAAAAATAGAAAATAAATTTAAATGAATTTAAATTAAGAAAATAGTGTTAAAAATTTCAATGAATATAAATTAATAATAGTGTGAATAAAAAAAAACTATTTTATTTAAAAAAAGCGTGGGGTGCTTTTTAAGATATTATCGAAATGATAATCACTCTACTCATATCTGTCAATAAAATATCTATAACCATTGACACCATGCACCCCACGCTTTTTTTAAAATATATATATATTTTTTATTTACACTATTATTAATTTATATTCATTGAAATTTTTAACACTATTTTCTTAATTAAAATACATTTAAATTTATTATAAGTAGTATGAAATATTTATTATACGCACGGTTATAGCGGACATACAAAAACAGTGCAGAATGTTAATATTTTTTTCAAATAATGCATATATCATCCTCTTTTTAAATGTAACGGGCGCGTTAAAAATTACTTGAAGATTATTACATTTTATTAAAATTTGAGAAATATTACCACTTTGGAGAATATGAAGTTTAGTTTTTTAATTTAAATTACGACGAGTTAAGCTAAATTTACTTAAAAAAAATAGGCCAAGTGAGTCGGTTTCGCGCACGACGAGTTTGGAATGATTACTTATAAATAAACGCCAAAAAAACACAATTCTGTTGTTTTGCAGGCCCCTTTTACCAATTGTAATTATTATTTTTATTATTTATTTTTAAAGTATATAACGAAGTGAGAAGTGACATCAGGATGGTCGAGGTCTTCATTATTGTTTTTTCTTGAAGATTTCAAGTAAAACACAGGAATAAACTTCTTCGTTTTATTCACAATTGAGGAAGTCCGATCGCTTCGACGGTTAAACAAGAAATCTTTTTCTACCGGCGTTCGCTCGCCTTTTTATAACAATGTTTGGTGAGGTGACAATAACAAATTTATGGAGGGTAAACTAAATTACAATATAAAAATCATTAAATGTTGCTAATTCAATAAACAAACAATTTTCGATGTTTAAACTAACTAAAATAATTATGATCGGCGACGTGTTTTTCATAAATACGCGGTGTCGCGCCGACATATATATTAATAAATATTCTGTGAATATTTCAAGCATCTATCGCTTGCTGCAATCTGCAAGCATCTATTATTGCTTATTAGTATCAACCAAAAATATCACGTTTCTTGTGTGGGCTCCCACATACCGCCCACTCCCGTTACATATTTATTTTATTCTGAATTTAGTATCAACCTGGTGACAGACACAAACAGCGGAGTCTTAGTAATAGGGTCCCGTTTTTTCCTTTTGGGTATGGAACACTGATAAAATAAGGCGAAAATGTTCAATGCAATTGGATATTTTTGAAGTGAAACTTCTTTATCGGGGTTGGAAAAAAATTAGTGTAACATTTTTTCGTTACGCGCCATCTTTTTTTATTCCGTTACGCGCCATCTTTTTCTTATCCCTACCACGCGTGATATTAGATAGATTATTATAGATTAGATTATTAGATAAAGTTTAATAATTTAACTTTATTTAACCAATTTCTGTAAAGTTGCATATAGTAAATTATTTTTGAAAAATAACGTCATAAAGAAGTTTCACTTCTTACGAGTGTACGCTAGTACACGCACACATTTTATTATATGCAGCGGGTTCTAACATTATGGTGGTTTTGAATTATTTTTCTCGATATTTAAAACCGGTTCCGTAGATACATTTGTCAGATTTAACTTTACTGAATGATGTATTTAATTTGGCATGATTTGATTAACATTTTTAAACGAAATTTGGCTTTAATAATAATGATAGTATTAATTCATTTATTTCAGACTAAGTCCATATTTTAAATTTACAAAATAAAAATTAAATGCTAATGTGTTAATGCTTTAACACAAGTGTTTTGATGGAAGTCTTAGTGTAAATAGAAATATACATTAGTATAGTTATGAAATATTATACAAGGTAGAAGCAGTGTAGTTAGGGAGTACCAGGTAGAAGCAGTGTACCAGGGAAGTATCACCGCCACACCTGTTTCTAGCGTGAAGCATTTCTTACGCGAGATGGAAGGGTGTGGTTGCGCGCACACTTTTATGTGAGGCGACCATCGTAGTCTTCGGGAGTAGCAACGTATTTGATAGACTTCAGGTGGAACTCATGTTCTGTATGAAGTTGATTACAGATGTTCATGAGCGGCAGTGGCCACTTACCATCATGCTGCATGCTAGTTAGCTACTTCAAATTATATATTAACAAATTGCCTAATTATCTCGTATTGCACGCTTATATTTACCTTGTACTTTCAAATAATTTGTCAATACATAAATATTTATTGTTTTGAGAAATTATAAAAAAAATAAGATCAGTATGTTACATCGTCTGCAAAAGAAGTAGGTTGGAAGGCAAAATATGTAATAAGTTTTTATAATGTTTAGAATCGGCTCCTCCCAGATGGGCTGGGCCCACCGCTCCGTCTAGTCTTTACGACGGTATGCGACCACACATACCGCCGTCCTTCCCGGGATCGCCTGACTGAACGGTTCGAGCTCCCACTCTAGCCGCCTGCAACCCCGGAAGCCCCTTTTAGTCGCCTCTTACGACAGGCAGGGGATACCGTATGCTACGGATGTTAATGCAGTTTTTTAACCGACTTCCAAAAAGGAGGAGGTTAAAAATACGTCTGTTTTTGAAGTGAAACTTCTTTAGGCGCATGAGGGTAAAATTTTTACAGATGAAACGTCACGCCGGTATGCAACGGAAGTGTCGGAAAAGAGAGAGAGAGTGATCGAGACCAATTGAGAGAGAGTAAGACAGGGCGAACGTAGCATGAGCAACTAGCCGTGGAGTGAGAGTAGGGAGCAAGCGAGTGAGAAAGATTGAGAGAAAAAGTGAGACAGAGCGAACGTCGTATCACGCCTTTTTCCAATCTTGGAAATTTAAAGTTTTAGATTTGTATAAATATAAACAAGATTTATAAATTAGTTCGCCAAAGAAGTTTCACTTCTGACATGTGTACTTTGTACGCACGCATGTTTTTTTTAATCGATAGAGTGAGACAAGAGGAAGGTTCTTATGTATTATACATTCATATTAAAGTAGAGAAACACAAGATAATTGTAGATTATTGTCAAAATAGTTTTGATGTGATGCTATTTCAAACACATATAATGATAGAACGCTCTTAGACATTGTAAAGAGGTATGTGCCTCATATATTTGTTACTTATGTAAATATGTAGTGTTTTTATATATTTTGTAGGAGAGTAGAGGCTTCAATGTTACTTATGTATTAAAATGAAATATATTAAATGAAAAACTGAAGGTAATTTTAATTTAAATATATCCTCCATAGATCTAAGATACACACTACACACACTAGGATTTTCTCCTGTGTCGTGGGGACCATGGACACACACAAGACGAATAGACAAACACCCAGACCCAGAACATGAATCTAAACTCATCATTCAGATACCTGTATGGCCGGGAATCGAACCCGGGACCCATTGCGCGTCAGACCGGCATGGTAACCGCTCCGCCACGCGGGTCATGAAGATACACATTCATCGGACTTTTGAATAAGTTTTTGTAGAAAATACAGTAGTTGTAAAATAATATTTGCAAGATGGTTAAATAAGTATGATTTTACCGGGGAGGTGCCACCGCCACCTATTTCCAGCGTGAAGCATTTCTTGTGTTTCGATAGAAGGGTGTGGTTGCCGGCACACTTTTATGTGAGGCGACCATCATAGTCCTCGGGAGTAGCAACGCATATGATTGACTTAGATAGAACCTGAGCTATATGTAGTTGCTTGCAAATATTTTAAAAATAGTCACCAGTCACAACGGTCGAAATTCGTCCGTAATTTAAATTAAAAAACTAAACTTCATATTGTCCAAAGTAGCACGAATATTCCTCTGATTTAAATAAATTGTAATAAACTTCAAGTTATTTTGAACGCACCCGTTAAAGGTAAAAATAGGTTTATAAACGCATTTTTAAGCAATAGCGGGTACTTTGTCAAAAACATCTGTCATTTTTGATGTTGTGTTTTCTTAGATGACGTTTAATTTTCTATTTCGTTTAATAAATTGTATGTGTTGTGTCAAATGCAAGGTAGTGAGTGTAATTTTATTTATTTATTTAACCATTTATTTCAGACAATATAAACAAAGATGTGTTTGTTTGTAATGTAATGTTTGTAATGTGTTTTAGTTAATTATATGTATGTTTTATACATTAATTGAAAAAAATATTAGCAATGCACAATCCTTCTCTACGTCAACTATAATCGTGCGTATTATCATACTACTCCGCCTGCGGCAAGTATCTTGGAAAAGAATCTCAAGTTTTTGCTTTACGTATTAATATATAGATAAATAAAATATTATATATTATTTAATAAATATGTAAGGGGATCGTATAGAATACAATAGAATTTTTCATTGGTTAACCCAAATAAATTTGATACTAACGTTCGAGTTACAACAATACAGTCGAAAAACTGCTACAATATCATTAAAGTACAAAGATGAATTTCGCCAGATAATTTGTAAAATCACGAGCTTGATTAACCCTTAGGCTAATTAGGCTGCAGCCCAGGGCGCGAGGATTGAGGGGGCGCGCTGATATCGTGTTTTCGCATGCACTATTAATCTAGCATCATTGCATCTACCCTACATATTTCAACTATACCGAGACAACACACTAACACACCGGAGGATGTAGATTAGGCGACCTTTTTTTCTTCGACAAGCTGTAGTTAATATTTTTAGGCCGACTGTAACACACCTGGTGTGGGTGCGTCCTTAAATTTAGCCGAAAGAGGTCAGAATTCTTGATCAGTCACTGATTAAAAAAAAAATATTTTATTTTAAAAAAAGCGTGGGGTGCTTTTTAAGATATTATCGAAATGATAATCACTCTACTCATATCTGTCAATAAAATATCTATAACCATTGACACCATGCACCCCACGCTTTTTTTATAATATTTTTTTTATTCACACTATTATTAATTTATATTCATTGAAATTTTTAACACTATTTTCTTAATTTAAATTAATTTAAATTTATTTTCTATTTTTTACTTCGGTTTTCTATAAAAAGCGTGTTTTTTTAGTTTTTTTTAAACTATTATTTATTTAATACAAAAGAAAACGCGTTCCCTCCTTCAGAAGCAGAAAGATAAAAAGAAAACTCGAATTAAATCAAACTAAAGATTTATTGATGGATATCGTATTCAATATTCATATTAATTTTTGGCACGGCATTCTGAAATAAGGTCGAAGATCGTTTTATGGGTGACTTGGGTGGATTTCTCCGAGGCTTGATGTCCAGGTGAAGAGTTTCTGACAGCGAGAGCTGACGGCGATGACGTTTGTCTATTGGTCGAATCACGAATAGCGGAGTTTCGGATATTTGACCTGTAATAGAATATTTTGCCATGATTATTTATGAGATCAGTGCAGTGAGAACAGAGCAGTGATAGCCTAATGGTTGAAACTTGCCCTCTCGATCGGGAGGTCCGAGGTTCAAACCCCGGCACGCACCACTGATTTATGTGCGTATTAGAAATTAATTATCACTGCTTTTCGGTGAAGGAAAACATCGTGAGGAAACCTACACACCCGAGAGTTCTTTAAAAAAAAAAGTTCTCGGAGGTGTGTGCAGTCCACCAATCCGCACTTGGCCAGCGCGGTGGACTATGGCCTAACCCCTCTCATTCTGAGAGGAGACCCGTGCCCAGCAGTGGGCCAATAATGGGTTGATGAGATTTATGAGATGACTTTTTTTAGACTTAATTAAGAAACGAGCAGTTTTACCACAATACAGTAGTCTAACTCTGCCGTGTCCTTGAATTTTATACCTACAGACGCGCTGGACGAGAGTTCGCGTTAGGGCTACCCGCCTAAAGTATTTTAATACATCTTTTTTTTTTTTTGTTTTCGAGGGGGAAACCTTCAAAAGGTACCCGACGGCGTGGGAGTGACAAAGAACAAAGAAAGACAAACGTGACCCTTATTGTTCTGATTTAAAAAAAACGCAACTTCCTTTTTTGTGATGCCATTAAGCACGTCTCTCTGCAATCTGAGAATATTTTAATTCTAATATGTCGCGTGCCAAACAAACGCAAACATACCTACATACATTCACTCAAAAAAAATTTTAAACAGAAAAATACAACTTCCATGCCACATAAAAGTAAAAAATAATATAATTACATGTTGGTTTAGAGCAAACACAGTACTTAGTACATAGTCCCGAAGTCGGCGCTCACCATATTTCGCTGGATCACGACGAAACTACATGTGTCTGTTGAGTCCCTATGTGTATAGTTATTGAATGTAGCTTGTGTAGGGAATATATATAAAAGTCCGTGTATCGATTCACAATGTTTAATTAAATATACCGCGTATGTGCACGTGTTCACATTACGACCGCTAACTAGGGACTACTTTTTAAAGCTTTGTTATTTGGCTCCAACAAGCGACACACACTTGACTGTGCCAGTCCCCACATGTCTTATATGAGCGCCGACTTCGGAACTATGTACTGAGTACTGTAACCTCTTTCCTTTGGGAAGTCGGTTAAAAATAACAGTTATTAATAGACCAAACAATACCTGACTTGACCACAAATTACTCCAAAGACCCACAAGCAATACAAAAGATTGAAGTGCTTATAAATATTGTCGTCAACCCATTATTGTCCCACTGCTGGGCACGGGTCTTCTCTGAGAATGAGAGAGTTTAGGCCATAGTCCACCGCGCTGGCCAAGTGCGAATTGGTGGACTTCACACACCTCCGAGAACTTTTTTTTTTTAAAGAACTCTCGGGTGTGTAGGTTTCCTCACGATGTTTTCCTTCACCGAAAAGCAGTGATAATGAATTTCTAATACGCACATCATTTTAGAAAAATCAGTGGTACGTGCCTGGATTTGCACCTCGGACCTCCCGATCGAGAGGGCAAGTTTCAACCATTAGGCTATCACTGCTCATTCAACCATTAGGCTATCACTGCTCATTCAACCATTAGGCTATCACTGCTTATAAATATTACCTCTTTTTATCTTCTTACTTTCGCCCTTATTATTGCGTTCTGTCATTATTCCTGGGTCCATAGTGTTGCGGACGGTTGCTCTTGGATTGATTGTGGTTATCTGACTTCTGGAATATTATTTTCATAATTTAAATTCGAGAGATGATTAAACGATTTTTTTTTCGGGAGTCAACGCTTACTTATTAATTTGAAATTAATAAGTATCCGGTGGATCCGGCACAAATTTACACTACCGGATCCGGTGATTGTATATTTTGACCAAGATTTCACATAACAAAAATAATTACCGTTAGAAATCGATCCTTTTTTTACACTGTTTTAACCGTTCGATTAATGCCGCCGGATCTGGTCGATCCGACCGGATATTTCATCTGAAGTCAATTACAGATGCAAATAGTGCCGAGTACCGAGATATGATCGTCTCACATAAATGTATCGGCAACCAACTTCCTCCTTAATGGAAGAAGTGCTTCACGTTACAGCTATGTCTACAGGAGTGCTCTTCAAGGTGGTAGAACCAGTGTAGTTCGATCAGGGAAGTACCACCGCCACACCTATTCCTAGTGTGAAGCATTTCTTGCGCGAGATGGAAGGGTGTGGCTGCCAGTACACTTTCACATGAGGCGTCCATCATAGTCCTCTGGAGTAGCAACGCATCTGTGATTGACTTCAGATGGAACCCATGTTCTGTATGAAGTTGATTACAGATTTACAGATGTCGCAGGGGGGCAGTGAGCACTTACCATCAGGTGGACTGCATGTTCGTTTGCTACTACAGTCAGATAAAAAAACTTGAGAGTTGTCAAGGGACACCCGGATGGAACGAAGTGCCTTTCGATTAATTAGTGAAGGAATTATAATAAAATTTTGTTTTTTTTAAATAAAAATATTTTTTTTTATTATTAACAAATATAATGTAATATAAACTAAATCAGTAGGCGAAATAGAAATGAAAATATCTGGCTTGCTTTCTATAAGAGAGAGAGAAAGAGACAGACAGAGAAACATGCGCAGGCCGCACAGTAGCTTACTATACCAAAAAGTGTCGTGACAACTTTTCGTAAGAATTTTTTCCGTCTAGCCCCCTTTCACAACGCGCGATAAGGAACGTTCCAAAAAAATGCGTCTAATTGGGAGAAAAGCATACCTCCCCGTATACTCTCCTTTCCCTCGCACCGTGTTCTTTCTAGTAAATTCTTACCGTGCCTTCGAAGTCTGCTGACGGAAGATCCCGTACTTCAGATGAGGTGCGTAAGGATCTGATCCGTGCAGAGGTATTGGTTTATCTCGACGACAGCAACCAGGGAATCTACGAACATTTTTGCGGTGAAATTCCTTAATGCCGGCGCCAGAGCACATGCTCACAGGTGTAATCAAATAAGTGTTCACATGTATGGCACGGGCATACGATACTGTTGTCACATATTTAATCACTGAAGTGCAGTTTGCTATTCCCTGTCGGTTTTTCACGTACATCAAAGGGCTAAAAGGCCAAATGTTTGTGTGCCTGCCACATTTGAACGTAGCACTTTCCGCGAGCGTCGACAGGGACACAGGAAACGGTCATACGTAAAAAACCAAACGAATTTATGACAGAGAGGAATATTGAGAGCATTTCCGAGTTTAACATCCATTTTCTTCTTGGTTTTGGGTAATTTTGTTTATATGTTTGCAGATGTATTAATAAATAAATGTTTAAAAAAGTTTGTGTGAGCTCCGACGCACGACTGGAGTTTACTCGCATTTAAAATAGATGGCGCCATACTCCCACAGTAGAGATATAAATAATACCAATACATGGTTCATTTTGAAAAATTATATGTAATATATAAGTACGTATTAAAATATTAATATTGTACGTATTTACAGAGTATTTACCTACATTAATTAACTTAACGATTTACTATTTTAAATACCATTGAGATTTCGGTAAAACGTAATCACGAAACCTATGCATACCACCTACTCGTACTGATAAAATAGTTCTTAACTTTTAACTAGATGGCGTTATACTCAATAAAAAAACGTAACGAGGTCATTCATCAGTAGATTTTATTCCTCACATTTTTTTCATACCGGGCCCAAATATATGCAAATCGATTCTTATGGACAAAAATAAGGGCAATAATGATGTAGATAGCGTCAGTGGCGGATTTATAGATTTGCCGCCCATAGGCTATTAAATTTTTGCCGCCTCTAAATATTGATATCTTAGTCCACAATCATATCAATTTTCTATCAATGAAATTTCAACTTTATAATTTGTGCTCCATCATCCTCGTTACATCAACTTTTCCCATATAGTTATTATTATTGAGAACTATGGTACCGTGTTAGATCCTTGGTTATTTTTATAGCAAAGAATTATTAAAAAACATTATTTTAAGGAAAAAATATCGAAATTACCGAATCGTCATGTCGTTTGTTCTGGCGTTACAATACAAATACGACTACGCAATTGCATGCCTTAAGTGCGAAGCGCGTAGTAGGTATGCTCTATTCTTGCCTAAAAATCTAAATCCGATATTTTCTCACATTGAACCGTACCTAACAAATATGATGTACATTAATATTATTTAAAAAGCAACTTATCAGAAAGAAAAATAATCTCTGAGCTTATAAAAATTATTTTTTCGGTTATGATTAATTATTTTTTATTTAAAAGGAAGTAATTTTAATGCCATATCGTATGGATTTTGGATGATCGTGTTCACAGTAAACACGATAACTTTCGAAAAAATCATTTTTTCACTTCAATTTTTTTTAATTTACTTATTTAATTGGAGAGAAGCCGTTGAATGAAAAATTGCAGCTGAGTATTGTTTTATCTTATTATAATGAATTCATTCCCATTGACATTTTCTGAAAAAGTTGGCTTTGCAAAAAAGTTATCAAATCTACTGATGTAAACATTTAATTTAGATAATTCGTGTACGACATGAGCGCTTAAGGCCTGCTCATTTGGATTTTCAAAACTTTTTCTTACTACAAATAAAATAATTAACTGATAAAATGTATCAACTTTCTAATGAGCAAATTGTCTCACTTCATATTTTGTGGAAGGATTTTTTTTATTGTCAAGTCACAGTCGTTCAACTATCAGTTATTCGATTAATATGATCTCTATAAGATATTGAACTAGTGTTTGATTTAATAAAAATTAGTCAATTTTAGTCAGTATTTTTTACGCATAAAGAAATTACTTTCTGAAATTGAATTTGACAAGTTGCAAACTTGCTGCAGCAATCGATATTATATCAAGATTGAATTGGGTAAGCAGATCTCATAATTATTAGGTACACGGAGAAAAAATTACAGCAGTTATCAGTGAATATATGTAGAAATTACTAAATTTCGATTATAATATCGAATCGCTATTGCGATATTCTAAAAGTTCATAATCAGTAATGTATAATTAGTAAAGCGTTTAGGAATTGTTCATGCAGAGATGTTGAAATATTTATTAATTAGCACTGGATATGAGAATATTTCGATTTTTGTTAAATATTTTAATTTCTCTCCAATTTTCGAAATTCGTATTATGTGTGTATAATATATATTTTTTTAATTTGTAAACCGAAATAAAAAAAATATGAACTAAATTTGCCGCCCCTTAAAATTTGCCGCCCTAGGCTCCAGCCTACTCAGCCTGCTGGTAAATCCGCCACTGGATAGCGTACTAAAAGATAAAAAATAATTCAGTGGATCCGAGATAGCAGTCATTACTCATCAATATAGGTTTAAAGAATTTATTTCTCATAAGGACTTACACTACAGTAACTTGCATGAGAACAATATTTACTTAATAGCTAATTCTATTCGTCGTTCGTATAATGCCTAGGCAACAGCTACCCTCATTTAATGCATTTTATCACTTGTTATGCTTAGTAATTGTTAGTAATAAATTCCTTTAACTTTATTTTGAATGCATTAAAAGAGTCAGCTTTCTTAATTGAAATTGGAAGTTTATTGTATAACTGTGCTCCTTCAAAAGTGATATTTGTTTTACCACAGTTAGTTCGAATCTTGGGTATTACTAAAAAACTCGCTCGACGCGTCGATCGCTTGGTCGTTTCTCTTATCTTCGTAAAGGATAAGTTAGTATGGAGAATGCCCTTTAATATTTTTGGTTGAGCCAGCATTCGTCAGTAATTTAAATTACAAAGTTTGATAAATGCATCATTGTTTCACTGTTATGACAAGTTTCTACAGGCTCCACTCAGAATAAAAGGACTTTAGGCCTTAGTCCACTGCGCTGACCTAGTGCGAATTAGCAGACTTTACAGACCTTTGACAACTTTTTTACAGAATTCTCAAATGTGTTTTTCTTCATCGAAAAGAAGTGATAATTATTTTACAAAACGCCCATAATTAAGAGAGGCTGAGAGATGAGATTGAACCTGCGATTTGAACTTCTACATTTCGGTTCAGAGGCTAGGTTTCTACCCTTTGGCTATCACTACATAGTATAAAACCAAGTCGCTTCCCGCTGTCTGTCCTATGTATGCTTACATCTTTCAAACTACGCTACGGATTTTAATGCAGTTTTTTTAATAGATAGAGTGATTCGAGAGGAAGTTTTTTATGTATAATCCATATTATCCATACTAATATTATAAATGTGAAAGTGTGTTTGTTTGTTCTTCTTTCACGTCGCCAAATAGCTATTATATGAGGTTTATATGTTGGGAAATAGGAGGGCGGCGAGTGACGTAGGCTACTTTTTACCGCGCTCTCTCATTCCCATGAGAATAACGATGTTTTGTTAGTTGATACATATGTAGTAGTTCCAGACGTTGATAATGGATGGCGTTAGTAAAATTCATTTGCAAGTTCTGAATCACGCTATCACATGCTAATGTTAATTTCCTTTGACCGTGCGGACGAAGCCGCGGGTAAGAGCTAGTACGTGTATAACATAGTCGAGAAATATAATTAAGATTTTTGTCTTGTCAACTAGTCACTGATAAAGTAGGTAAAAAGTACTTACGTATTTCCACGCAATAGTGGTGTATTTTTCTTTGATTTCCTTTTGCCCTTATCGCCCTTTTTCTCAGTATCCGGGCTCGGCCATGATTGGGAATACTGCGCTGGGTATTTCATTTGACTGAAATATTATACAGCTAATTTAATTTGTCTATATGAATTAAAGCAAAAGGATTGTCATTTCTGATTGATTGCAGACTTTAACGTACTCAATGTAAAGCTAAGTTAACTGAACTTTTTTTTTTTTTCGAGGGGGAAACCTTCAAAAGGTACCCGACGCCGTGGGAGCGACGCTGGGTTGTGTGGGATTTTTACCGCACTAAAACCCCCCGGTGGCCGTCCTCGGCGCTGAAAAGGAGGACTCCGGGATCTCGAAACGACTTCAACCGGAATCCTCCGAGCGCGCTGCCCCATCGGGCTCCTCCCAGATGGGCGGCTGGGCCCACCGCTCCGTCTAGTCTTTACAACGGTATGCGACCACACATGCCGCCGTCCTTCCCGGGATTGCCTGACCAAACGGTTCGAGCTCCCACTCTAGCCGTCTGCAACCCCTGAAGCCCCTTTTAGTCGCCTCTTACGACAGGCAGGGGATGCCGTAGCCCTATTCTGATCCCGGAACTACAGGGCGTAAGATAACTGAACTATAGGCAGGTTTTATGCCGTCCCTGTAGTTTCGGGATTAGAATAAGGCTACGGTATCTCCTGCCTGTCGTAAGAGGCGACTAAAAGGGGCTTCCGGGGTTGCGGGCGGCTAGAGTGGTGCTCGAACCGTTCGATCAGGCGACCCCGGGAAGGACGGTGGTATGTGTGGACGCATACCGTCGTAAAGACCAGACGGAGTGGTGAGCCCATTCGCCAATGTGGGAGCCCGTGGGGCAACGTGCTCAGAGGATTCCGGTTGCGTTCTTTTGGAGATCCCGGAATCCTCTTTGTAGTGCCGAGGACGGTCACCGGGGAGGAGGGAGGTTTAGTGCACTCAAAATCCCACATAACCCTGCGTCGCTCCCACGGCAACGGTACCCGTTTGGTTAACGGTACCCCTTTTGATGGTTAAATGTGCCGGCAACCACCCTTTCACCTTGCGCAAGAACTGCTTCACTCTACAAAAAAATGTGTGCGTGTACTAGCGTACACTCGTAAGAAGTGAAACTTCTTTATGACGTTATTTTTCAAAAAATAATTTACTATATGCAACTTTACAGAAATTGGTTAAATAAAGTTAAATTAGATAAAGTTTAATAAAAGGCTTTTATTAAACTTTATCTAATAATCTAATCTATAATAATCCATCTAATATCACGCGTGGTAGGGATAAGAAAAAGATGGCGCGTAACGGAATAAAAAAAGATGGCGCGTAACGGAAAAAGATGGCGCGTAACGAAAAAATGTTACAGTAATTTTTTACCAACCCCGATAAAGAAGTTTCACTTCAATATTTTTTTTTCCAACCCCGATAAAGAAGTTTCACTTCAATAAGTGTGGCGGTGGTACCTCCCAGGTCGAACTCTAATGGTTCTATGACGGGCATGAATATATGGCATAGAAAGATCTCAATAGACTTAGTTCGTGGCCTATTTACGATGTTGAGAAAGCTGACGGCGCTATTCAAGCTTACTAGTAGCGCCATCTCGTGACGATTTGCATAAATACGAAAATATACCTACATAATTATAGAAAATAATTGCATTTATATTAATAAAGACATAACCATGACTTAAAATATATTTTTTATCTGATTGAAGCAGAAAACGAGCATGCAGTCTACGTGATGGTAAGTGAGCACTGCCGCCCATGGACATTTGTAACCAACTTCATACAGAACACGGTTCCATCTGGAGTCAATCACAGATGCGTTGCTACTCCCGAGGACTATGATGGTCACCTCTTGTGAAAGTGTGAAGACAACCACAATAAATACTTGAACATCAATTTATGGAATACTAGGATTTCCTATGAAAGCCGAACAATTACATTTATTGTATATTTTTTATTTAATAGACCTTTATGTGGTTGGCGGTTAGAAATAACTGACCCAATATTGATAGGACACAAAAACTAGTAATAGACTTGAATTTACACAATTTTTTATCTCTCGAATATTAAAAAAATATATCAATAACCGTCTTCTTTAATGTTTTAGAAGGAGCATTGTTTTATTTTTTTGTCTTACATCGTTTTAGGACGTCGTGCCCGAGATGGTTCCATTTTTATGTGTTTCTTCATTAAAGTAATAATATCGAAAATTTACATGTTTTTAAGCTATATATTCAAAAGTAAAATTTAAAATATCTTTTTATTTTTTAACACTAACAATAAATATAAAAATTACAATGTCATTTTTTGACAAAACTCAATTATTACTCATTTTCTTTTTAAACCATATCACATTGTTTAAATTATAAATAGTTTTCGTCTAAAATTATCGGAACATTTCATTATTTTTTTAAAACGGTGCAATTAAGAGAACTTTAAATTAATTTTGTTGTTAAATTTTTTTCCACTTACATAAAATACATTAAAATAAACTGCATGAATTGAAACGTTACACTCCTTGAGTGCCATCTGTTGAAATTTCATTGCAACTATTAATCTTAATGTTGCTATATTAACAACTTTTGCCCTAAATGTTGTAAATGTGATTATTAAATAAAAATAATATCATTACGTATAGTAAATATATTTGTTACATGAAGTTTTAATTATAAATAGCTTTTTAAAATATTTTACATACTATATCATCAGTGAGAGACTTGTTTGGCAGTATACAAATCAATACACACCCAGTCACATGAAACATTGTAAATAAGGTAAAATATTAAAAATAAATATAATATAATATTACAAATAAAAAGACAATTATTTTTATTTGTAAAAAAAATCAATCATTTTTATAGGAATGTGTCCAACATCAAAACAAATTAATATTTTGTTCCATTTTGTTAAAATACAATAAAATTAACACCTATTTCTAGTTTGAAACATTTCTCGATTGAGGATTTCGGTTTCTCTCTTTAGATAGATAGAGGCCATCTTAATCCTCGGGAGTAGCAACGCATCTGTGATTGACTTCAGATAGAACCTATGTTCATTATGAAGTTGCGTACAGGTGGACTGCATGCTCGTTCGCTACTTCAATCACAAAAAAAATACCAATTTTTAAACGTTAATTTAATAAATATTCTTTTAATAAATATAAGCTTTTGTGATACATTTGAGTTAAACTGCACCCTATCTTATCTAGTACTATGTAAATTTTACGAAATTTTTAGTTTTAACATTTTAAAACTAAGAGTATTAATACATTCGGGACGTTCGAATGTGGTATATGGTATCCCCAGATGTGTCAATTTTCGTAGTGTGTTTTTGTTCACCAGTCATCCTTCCTCCTCGTTTTTGTTATTTCTTGGTGTGAGTTGACGTTTTCCAAGAATTTTCTTATGCGATTGACGTTCGCAAACATCCAAGACGTAGTAATATAAATAATTAACTTCGATACAGCGGTGAATCTAGTTACAATTGATTATTGTGGTAAAATAACTGGAAGATAGATGAATTATGATGTGATTGAGAGTTAAAACGGCAATTTATTGAGAGGTAAAGGTCATTGTTGTTGACACTGCTAAAATTAATATTCTGTGCGTGTATTGTTTTGCGCTTGTGTGTGTAGTTGTGTAAACGTCAAAATTCTTGGAAACAGCCGCTCGGCTGGGCCTACGAATAAGTTGGATCGAGCTTCCATCGCTCGATAAGGTAAAATTCAGCGCTGGCTGGAAAGAATAAATCATTATCATTGGCAGAATACTGTTTATCAACTGTGAAATATTTGTACAATATTAAAAAGTGAAGCGCGTGTTTATGGGAAATTCTACCGCGTAATTCCTTATCAGTTTTTATGCATTTATTTAATAAAGGCGTGAGATTGTCCAGGTAAGCCATATTATGCTACTGCATGATAATTAACAATTATAATCGTTGTCTACGCGATGTACATACAAGTTATGATAATTATTCAATTCTTAGGTTCTAATGCAAACTCATGTGATTTTTCATTGAAGTACATTCAGCTCTAAATGTGCTTTACTGAGTATTACTCATTGAAATGGATGGATTAGTACATTATTATGAAATGCACACCTGATAATTTTAAGTCTAACACCTGTTGTCATAATATTATATGATAATTATTGGTGTAATATTGAATAATGTTTTTTAGATATGAAATAATTTTATAGTACATAAATTGTATGTTGTAATATTTTATTCTCTATGCCTTTTTTAAATTAGTCGTTATTTAAATGAATTAAGGCATAACTGTTTTTTCTCTTGTAACAAAGTGTAGTGAATCTGATTTCTAGATTAAAGTGAGTGGTAAAGATATTTGTCCGAGGCCTTCAGCTCAATCATCAGAAGTGCTAACGTTACTGGTAGGACTTGTACTACTCGACCAAAACAATTAAAACATATGCCTTAGTGGTGTATGTTCAATAGTTGTGTATTTGTTAAAACACTTTCATGTGTTTTATATATACACAGACGTGAAATATTTTCTTTTTTCTTATTTGCGTTAGAGACTGATGCCTGTTGCAGCGCACTCAATATTCGACTTGGGAGACAGGAATATGCATCTTTGCTTGATAAATAATGCATATTTAAATTTAAAAGACCTTGCTTCTACACAAATAGTTTTTTCTACCCATTTTGAGATTTATTGATGAAAGTAAACTAATTTAATAATAACTTTAAAATTTCAACAATCATCCATTAAACTAACATAGCGAAATAACATTAAACACATGCTGGCTAACGTAAACACCTAGACGTTACACAACTGCGCGTCACTAGGGGATGCGCGGGGTAAGAAGTGAGGTGCGGGGTACGGAACCGCTTTTGTTTCATGTGCATAATTGTTGTGGTCACAATAACATCTTATCTGGAGTAAATCTCAGACAGAAGGCCATGTGATTAAACCGTAAAGATTTTTTTTTATTTTAATTTCATTCATTGAAAAGCATTATTTGTGCGTGTTCGAGGACCCGCGTCGCGCAGCGGTTACTGTATCAGTCTGACATGCAGCGGGTCCCGGGTTCGATTCCCGGCCAGACAGGTATCTGAATAATGAGTTTAGATTCTTGTTCTGGGTCTGGGTGTTTGTGTATTCGTCTTTGTGTGTGTCCATGGCACCCACGACATAGGAGAAAATCTTACTGTGGGGCTATGAGTGTAGAAAGCGTTTTTTTTTCATTATTTTTACTTGCTCTCCCGTAAAATTGGTGTAGTGTTATTTTTAATGCAAAGTAGAGATATGGATGCATGGATACCCGGAAATAATGGTTTAAAGTTCCCATCTCAGATTATAACAATGGTTTTGCTAACATCTCATACAAAATATTATAATACTTAACGGGTACTCACGATATGCGGTTTATGAATTCTTATAGAATTCTTTTTGCCGATATTTCGACCCAGTTGCATGGATCGTGGTCACGGCCAAACTGCGGTAGCGGGGAGAAACCGTTGACAAGCACTAGTGGTAAATTAACCTATCTACCCTACGTCTAGTTCGTTTTTCTTTTTTAGGTTCCATATCACGACACACAACACTAACTGTATCCTTACGCACCACACTTTGCACTATTTGCGATTTACATAAACTAACCACCGGATTCCACGCTTGTGCAAGTTTAAAACCATCTTCTCTGTTAAAATTCTTAGGATGTTTTTTGATCTCTATAGCTTCTCTTACTAAACGTGGGAAGTAATGACGCTCAGCGGAGATCACCTGAGGTTTATGCAGTTCGATCCAGTGGTTAGAGCCGGAATTAAGGATGTGTTCAGCTACCGCAGATTTTTTCGGGTCATTCTTTTTGACTGCGCTGATGTGTTCTTTAATCGCGCAATGTTGAGCGACATTGCGCGTACTTCCCATATGTAAAAGGTGTAACGGATAAGATAGGTAGAATTTTGGATAGAAGATTTAATATAAAATCTGTATTTACGCCCTTTAAAAAACTTGCGGCCTACCTACGTACACCTAAAGACATCATCCCGTACCAATGTCCCGGGGTTTATAAGGTTGACTGTAGCTGTGGCAACTCCTACATTGGACAGACTAAACGAGCCATATCCCAACGGATTAAAGAACACATCAGCGCAGTCAAAAAGAATGACCCGAAAAAATCTGCGGTAGCTGAACACATCCTTAATTCCGGCTCTAACCACTGGATCGAACTGCATAAACCTCAGGTGATCTCCGCTGAGCGTCATTACTTCCCACGTTTAGTAAGAGAAGCTATAGAGATCAAAAAACATCCTAAGAATTTTAACAGAGAAGATGGTTTTAAACTTGCACAAGCGTGGAATCCGGTGGTTAGTTTATGTAAATCGCAAATAGTGCAAAGTGTGGTGCGTAAGGATACAGTTAGTGTTGTGTGTCGTGATATGGAACCTAAAAAAGAAAAACGAACTAGACGTAGGGTAGATAGGTTAATTTACCACTAGTGCTTGTCAACGGTTTCTCCCCGCTACCGCAGTTTGGCCGTGACCACGATCCATGCAACTGGGTCGAAATATCGGCAAAAAGAATTCTATAAGAATTCATAAACCGCATATCGTGAGTACCCGTTAAGTATTATAATGTATCAATTCCGCGATAATACTAGTCTTAAATCATATATCTCATACAAAAGTTAGTTAACTTATTAAAAGCAAAGCTAATAAAACACGGACAAGGTTTTGTACATTTTTTTTGTAAAATGTCTAAAGAAAACATTACTGTTTATTGTAAATTATGGTATACTAGCACTTAACCACGGCTTCGCCCGCACGGTCAAAGGGAATTAACATTAGCATTTGATAGCGCTGTGGATCCTCCCGCTACTCATCAAGAGATGGCGCTACTAGTATTCTGAAACACGCTATCGAAGTTTTCTAAATACCCTGCATATATACAAGTTCTGAACAAAGACTGTCGGAGCACGGCCGCTCCCCAGGCATGATCACCTCGCCTGGCGGGGGATCTCCCGCCGTTAAAGCGCGATTCAGAACTTGCAAGTGATTTTCACTAACGCCATCTATTAACAACGTCTGGAACTACTATCTACCACGCGCAATGGGTCCCGGGTTCGATTCTCGGCCAGGCATATATCTGAATGATGGATTTAGATTCATGTTCAGGATCTGAGTATTTGTGTATTCGTCTCGCGTGTGTCCATAGTACCAACGACACAGCAGAAAATCCTACTGTGGGACTATGAGTGTAGAAAGTGTTTTTTTTAATTGATTTTTTTTTTCCAGTTAAGACAAGACCCGAAGACATATTGAAAACTAAGAATAAATCAGGTATGTACTGTCTTGGGACGAACTTAAAAAACCGCAGGACCCTTCTGGATAAGGGTAGTCCCTATGCAGTGGAAAGAGTTGAAGGAGGCGTTTGCCGTAAGGCACACCGAGACAAGAGATATTTTATAGCGTAGTTATAAGTTTTGTTTGAATTTAAAAAAAAAAATGTTTATTTATAGTTGTCTGTTTATGTAATAAAGGCTTTCTTCTTCTTAGTCTTAGTCTTAGTGGTCATCAAGTAGTCCTTTTTTGGTTGGCTGATGTAGCGTGCCTCACGATGTCTCGCCATTTTTCAAACTTTCAACTTTTTAAAAACCATGCGAAAACAACTTCTAGAGCTGATTACATTTAATTTTCAACTTCTTAATTTTTTTTTATTTATCTGACTGAAGTAGCAAACGAGCATACAGTCCACCTGATGGTAAGTGGTCACTGCCGCTCATGGAAATCTGTAATCAACTTCATACAGAACATGGGTTCCATCTGAAGTCAATCACAAATGCGTTGCTACTCCCGAGGACTATGATGGTCGCCTCATGTGAAAGTGTGTGTAACCACACCCTTCCATCTCGCGCAAGAACTGCTTCACGCTAGAAATAGGTGTAGTGTACTTCCTCAGTAGGGATTGCAATCCGGAAAACCGGATCCGGCAATCCGGCGGATCCGGCACAAATTTACACAAACCGAATCCGGTACCAATTTACCACCGGATCCGGACCTCCACCGGATCCGGTGATTGTATATTTATACGAAGATTTCACATTACAAAAATAATTATCGTTAGAAATCGATCCTTTTTTTTACACTGCTTTAACCGTTCGATTAATGGTCGGATCCGGCCGGATTGAGAAAAAAACGGCCGGATCCGGCCGGATTGAAAATATGGACGGATTGCAATCTCTATTCCTCAGTCGAACTACACTGGTTCTATCACCTGTTTTAGTATAGATATAGATAATTTGCCATTAAGAGTACATTATATTTTTATGTTCGCAGCTCAGCAATGTCGCTCTGGGCTAGAGCACAGCAATTGCCCCCGGAGAGCCTTCAGAAGGTAAGATTTTTTTTTTTATTTACCCTTTATACTGGTAAAGCAGTGATAGCCTAATGGTTGAAACTTGCCCTCTCGATCGGAAGGTCCGAGGTTCAAACCCAGGCACGTCCCACAGATTTTTCTTAATTATGTGCGTATTAAATATTAATTATCACTGTTTTTCGGTGAAGAAAAACATCGTGAGGAAACCTACATACCCGAGAGTTCTTTAAAAAAAAAGTTCTCTGAGGTGTGTGAAGTCCACCAATTCGCACTTGGCCAGTGCGGTGGGCTATTGTCTAAAACTTTCTCATTCTGAGAAAAGGCCCGTGCCCAGCAGAGGGACAAAAAAAAAAATATACGTGACGAATAGATAACCTCTTTCCTTTGGGAAGTCGGTTAAAAAAGGTTGGCGCCACCGGTAAATGGTCTATCGTATGGACATCTGTACTAGTGATGTGACGAATATTCGGATATTTTTAGGTATTCGCATTTGCAAGTATTAATGCGAATGTTTTGCAAATATTGATCAGCAATGGTTCGCAAATCTATCCGAATTGAAATGGAACTGCATAAAAAAGGTCGCCAAAACTGGTTTCTCCGGCCCCCCTTTTTTTTTTGTTTTCGTGGGGAAACCTTCAAAAGGTACCCGACGCCGTGGGAGCGGTTATGTGGGATTTTTACCGCACTAAAACCCGGTGGCCGTCCTCGGCGCTATAAAGAGGAATCCGGAAACTCTGACCAACCGCAACCGGAATCCTCTGAGCGCGTTGCCCCATCGGGCTCCTCCCAGATGGGCGGCTGGGTCCACTGCTCCGTCTAGTCTTTACGACGGTATGCTACACATACCGCGGTCCTTCCCGGGGTCGCCTGACCGAACGGTTCGAGCTCTCACTCTAGCGGCCGACAACCCCGGTTCTCCGGCCTCCTACACCGAAATTTGAAGAAAAACAACATTCGAATAACAACATTTCGCATTTGCGTTCGCGTATGTTCAAATAATGACATTTGACCGTTACATCACTAATCTGTATCCTCATACAAAACAAGGCATTTGTCTCAGATGCGTTGCTACTTTCGAGGACGACAGTAGTCGCCATAAGCTGGCGAGGCGAGCTGGCGAATAGAATAACCAGACGTACGAAAATTCTGAAAATTATAGAAATTAAATTATATATTATATTAATGCGTGAAGTAAAAACTTGTGACGCATTTTTAAGTAATATGCTCCGGACAGATTAGTATGAAACTTTGCACGGTTATAGTGGATGTAGAGGAGTGCAGAATGTTAATATTTTTTCTTATAATGCATATATCATACATAAAATCAACTAAAAACACATTACACACACTACCAAGCATTTGTCACAAACACGTACAAAGTAAACGAAATAGAACGTTCAATGTCTTACTATGAAAACACCTAACGTCAGAAATGTCAGAGTCTTTGTCAAAATACCCGCTATTGCTTTTAAATGCGGCTTAGATAATTAAACGTCTTTGTATTTAACTGATGCGTTCAAAATTACTTGAAAATGATTACAATTTATTTGAATTTGAGGAATATTCGTACTACTTTGGACAAGATGAAGTTTTGTTTTTGAAGTGAAACTTCTTTAGGCGCATGAGGGTAAATTTTTTACAGATGAAACGTCACGCCGGTATGCAACGGAAGTGTCGGAAAAGAGAGAGAGAGTGATCGAGACCGATTGAGAGAGAGTAAGACAGGGCGAACGTAGCATGAGCAACTAGCCGTGGAGTGAGAGTAGGGAGCAAGCGAGTGAGAAAGATTGAGAGAAAAAGTGAGACAGAGCGAACGTCGTATCACGCCTTTTTCCCTTCCTCTTAATCTTGGAAATTTAAAGTTTTAGATTTGTATAAATATAAACAAGATTTATAAATTAGTTCGCCAAAGAAGTTTCACTTCTGACATGTGTACTTTGTACGCACGCATGTTTTTTTGTATGTATGGACACATTTCTGTTGTATGTATGGATTTGTATATTGTTACAGGTTCGCGCAATCTACGGGGAGCATTTTCCTATCGAAGTACGTCATTGCCTGGCGACATGGATCGAAAGTCGGTGCTGGTAAGATTAATTTGATATGGTGCATTGGCAGGGGCTCTCCCCAGTTTCTGATTTTATATTAATGAAGTAGCAAACGAGCATGCAGTCCACCTGATGGTAAGTGCTCACTGCCGCCCTGCGACATCTGTAATCAATACATACAGAACATGGGTTCTATCTGAAGTCAATCACAGATGCGTTGCTACTCCCGAGGACTATGATGGTCGCCTCATATAAAAGGCAGTCACACCCTTCCATCAAAACGCAAGGAATGCTTCACGCTAGAAATAGGTGTGGCGGTGGTACTTCCCCGGTCGAACTACACTGGTTCTACCACCTTAGCAACGACCACATATACCGGCGTCCTTTCCGAGGTTGCCTGGACACTTCGAGCTCCCACTCTAGCCCTCTGCGGCCCTCTGAAGTCCCCCTTTAGTCGCCTCTTACGGCAGACAGGATATTGTAGTCCTGTTCTAATCTTGTTATTACAGGGACGAAGACCTCGCCCTACTTAACATTTAAAGATTAGATTAAAACCCTCTCTTCTAAATTTTGGTACGTAATTTATGGATGTTGGTGATTCCTATGTCCAGCAGTGAAGTGAAATGAAATGTCTTTATTTTGTATAGGCCTTTTTTTTGTTTTCGAGGGGGAAACCTTCAAAAGGTACCCGACGCCGTGGGAGCGACGCAAGGTTATGTGGGATTTTTACCGCACTAAAACCCCCCGGTGGCCGTCTTCGGCGCTGTAAAGAGGACTCCGGGATCTCGAAACGACTTCAACCGGAATCCTCCGAGCGCGCTGCCCCATCGGGCTCCTCCCAGATGGGCGGCTGGGCCCACTCTAGTCTTTACGACGGTATGCGACCACACATACCGCCGTCCTTCCCGGGATTGCCTGACAGAACGGTTCGAGCTCCCACTCTAGCCGTCTGCAACCCCGGAAGCCCCTTTTAGTCGCCTCTTACGACAGGCAGGGGATACCGTAGCCCTATTCTGACCCCGAAGCTACAGGGACGATTTTGTATAGGCCTACAGAGGCACATACAAATTGTTAGTTAAACATTTTTTTATTAGACTCCCACCGGATTGAAACAGGACCTCAACTGAGAAGATCCGGCAAGAAACTCAGTGGGTTTGTCTTTTTTTAAGTTAGCTCCAGATTCTTGCTTTAGTAGTAGTAGTAGTAGTTTCTTGCCTTTCAGTGGCTGATGGATGGATGTACCTAACCGAATTCCTCCCCCCAGGACCCAGGAGCCGGAGGACCAGCAGCGGTTCTTCGTGGACGAGCTGCTCCAGGAGATCCACACGAACACGGAGCTGATGGTCTCCCCGGAGATGTTCGTCACCAAGATGAAGCTGATTGAGGCTGCTAAGCTTTTCAGGATGCAGTACAGGTAAAATATAATTTTTATTGGAGGCCAATTGTGGAAAATAAACTAAAGAAATATAAAAAAAAATGGTTATAAGTGTTCCTCTACCATATTATAAATATCTTCCTCTTGAATCACTCTATCTATTAAAAGAAACTGCATTAAAATACGTAGCGTATTTTCAAAGATCTGAGCTTATATGGGGACAGACGGGGGGAAGTGACTTTGTTTTATACTTAAAACGCTTTCTACACTCATGGCTCCACAGTAGGATTTTCTCCTGTGTCGTGGGTGCCATGGACACATACAAACACGAATTCACAAACACCCAGACCCAGATACCTGTCTGGCCGGGAATCAAACCCGGGACCCATTGCGTGTCAGACCGGTATGGTAACCACTGCGCAACGCGTCGTGAAATACTATGTACTGATGAAAAGATTTTCTTAGTACATGTTGTAGTGTCATTTTAAATCCATAATATCAGAGTAGTTTTATGACGACCTTGACGACCCGTGTGGCGCAGCGGTTACTATACCGGTCTGACGCGCAATGGGTCCCGGGTTCGATTCCCGGCTAGACAGGTACCTGAATGATGAGTTTAGATTCCTGTTCTGGGTCTGGGTGTTTGTGTATTTGTCTTGTGTGCGTCCATGGTACCCACGACACAGGAGAAAATCCTACTGTGGGGCTATGAGTGTAGATAGCGTAGCGTGTAGCGTGAGTTTTATGCACCTTGGATTATTTTATTGTTTATTTTTTATATTTCTTTAGTTTTTTTTTGTAATTGTTTTTTGTATTTTTTTATGTTTTTTCCATTTTTTTTAAATATATATAAAGAAAATAGGTTTTCTTTAATTATTTAGTTCTTTTTTTAATTTGACATGTCTGTCAAAATTTTAAAACGTCAGAATATATTTTGTGAAGAAAGATAGATTTGATGGAATAATAAACTTGAAATGTCGTTTCTTATTTTCAAAAGCAACACATTTGTTTATTTTCCAAAACCCTAAGATATAATCTTATAAAACGACATATATATTTCTTTGATTCGCAGCCACGCGCCGCACGAGCTGTACACGTACATGCGGCGCTGCCTGGCGATGGAGATGGAGGTGATCCAGGCCGCCATGGGCGCGCCCTACGTCGCGCAGCCGCACACCGAGCGCAAGTACAGCGAGGTACGCCGTTTTTTTCTTTTTTTTATGTCCAGACAAAGGGGAAAGGGCTTTTTTTTGAAGTGAAACTTCTTTAGGCGCATGAGGGTAAAATTTTTCAGATGAAACGTCACGCCGGTATGCAACGGAAGTGTCGGAAAAGAGAGAGAGAGAGTGATCGAGACCGATTGAGAGAGAGTAAGACAGGGCGAACGTAGCATGAGCAACTAGCCGTGGAGTGAGAGTAGGGAGCAAGCGAGTGAGAAAGATTGAGAGAAAAAGTGAGACAGAGCGAACGTCGTATCACGCCTTTTTCCCTTCCTCTTAATCTTGGAAATTTAAAGTTTTAGATTTGTATAAATATAAACAAGATTTATAAATTAGTTCGCCAAAGAAGTTTCACTTCTGACATGTGTACTTTGTACGCACGCATGTTTTTTTTTTCTTTTTTTTATGCCCAGAAAAAAGGGAAAGGGCTTTTTTTTTGTTCTCGAGGGGGAAACCTTCAAAAGGTACCCGACGCCGTGGGAGCGGCGCAGGGTTATGTGGGATTTTTACCGCACTAAAACCCCCCGGTGGCCGTCCTCGGCGCTATAAAGAGGACTCCGGGTGCTCGGTCCGAACGCAACCGGAATCCTCTGAGCGCGTTGCCCCATCGGGCTCCTCCCAGATGGGCGGCTGGGCCCACCGCTCCGTCTAGTCTTTAAGACGGTATGCGACCACACATACCGCGTTCCTTCCCGGGATTACCTGACCGAACGGTTCAAGCTCCCACTTTAGCCGCCTGCAACCCCGGAAGCCCCTTTTAGTCGCCTCTTATGACAGGGATGCCGTAGCCCTATTCTGATCCCGGAACTACAGGGACGAAAAGGGAAAGGGCTACCCTCCATGCACGGAGGGTGGTGGTGAATGCTCATACATACCAATACGGCCGTCCGCATTGGTTATGTGGGACTCACGAGAGACTAAACACCACCAGATGTTGGCTTTGGCCTCTGAGGCCTTAAAGCCTTCGTCGGGTAAATGCCCCCTATGAACAGCAAGGTAGGTCGTGTAATTCTTCTCGCTGGGTATGTGTTCCCAGCGGGGAAACTTGTTGAAACAGTGCTACCGCTGCCCGTGAAAACAGGCAGGTCATGGAGGGTTGGTTTGCCAGGGTAGTATGTTAGGTTTTTTTTTTTTTGACAGCGAGGTACGCCGCGCCGGGCTTTATATATACAGCGGTCGCATTGAGAGGTGGAGGGGGTGTGAGGGATGTGTTTACAATGTGCAACATGAGTGTGTGTAGTGACGTGGGATACGGGGCTTGCTGGATTAGTTTTATATATGTAGGGTAGATGTAAAAGTTACTAGATGTGTATATAGCGAGATGGGACACGGGGCGTGCCGGGCTAGTTTATATGTAGAGTGGTCGCTGTGAGAGGTGGAGGGGTGTTGTGAGGGATGTGTTTACAATGTGCAACACGAGCGTGTATAGTGGCGTGGGACACGGGGCGTGCCGGGATAGTTTCATATATATAAATGTATAAATAAATAAATAAAATAATTATGTAAAGTAGATGTAATATTTACGAAATGTAAGGTAGGTACTAGGTGTGTATATAGCCAGATGGGACACGGATCGTTCCAGATTAAACTTATATCTGTAGTAATATATAACAATGGGACGGTGTGTCTATTCGTTCGTCAATCACGCGAGACCCTCTGGTCTGGCATGTCTGTCAGTAACGTCATTTCAAATTTTATTTCATTAATATAATTTCTTTTATCTGATAGAGTGGTTATAGAATTAGAATGGGTGTAGTTAAGAGTATGTATTTACAATGTGTAGCCGCTGGCCAGTACGCAAGTACGGCGAGGTAGGTTGGTTATGATTCGCCCTGTAGTTCCGGGATCAGAATAGGGCTACGGCATCCCCTGCCTGTCGTAAGAGGCGACTAAAGGGGCTTCCGGGGTTACGGGCGGCTAGAGTGGGAGCTCGAACCGTTCGGACAGGCAATCCCGGGAAGGACGGCGGTATGTGTGGTCGCATACCGTCGTAAAAATCTGGTCTTTACGATACGCGACCACACATACTGTGTGCTGTGTACCGGAGGGCCCAGCCGCCCATCTGAAAAGAGCCCGATGGGGCAACGCGCTTAAAGGACTCCGGTTGGTTTCCTTAGAAGATCCCGGGGGCTTTTAGTGCGGTAAAAATCCCACATAACCCTGCGTCGCTCCCACGGCGTCGGGTACCTTTTGAAGGTATCCCCCTCGAAAAAAAAAAAAAAAGGTTGGTTATGATTGTTTAAAACTTTGTGCAATGTGATTCGTCGATTTTAATCGTCACGTTGTATCATGTTTTTTTTCTGTTTAAGATTTTGTTTGGCTTTCTTTTTTTATCTCACTGAAGTAGCAAACGAGCATGCAGTCCACCTGATAGTAAGTGGTAACTGCCGGCGTACGACATCTGCAAGCATCTTCATACAGAACATGGGTTCTATCTGAAGTCAATCACACATACGTTGCTGCTCCCGAGGACAATGATGGTCGTCTCATATATAATTGTGCCGGCAACCACACCCTTCCATCTCGGAATGCTTCACGCTAGAAATAGATGTGGCGGTGGTACTTCCCCGGTCGAACTACACTGGTTCTACCACCTTGAAAACTTCTTAACTTTATTAAGAGTAAAGCAGTACTTTTTTTTTTTTTTGTGTGCAATAGTGCGATTGAGAGACCATTTTCGACCATTAGGCTATCACTCACAAATAAATGGTAATTAACCATTTCCTTCTATTTCAGCTGATAACCGGTCTGCAAACCGTCCGCCAGAAAGTGAACATGGCGAGCGAGGAGATCCGCAGCCTCCAGTCCAACATCGAGTCCTTCTCGCTGCAATACCACGAGTGTCTCAAGCATAAGGGTGAGTGTCCGCGACCGCGTCAGGAGTGTAATGTCCACATGTCGGAAGGTGGACACGGCCAGACAAGACACGGCGTCTCCAGTCCAACATAGAGTCCTTCTCGCTGCAATACCACGAGTGTCTCAAGCACAAGGGTGAGTGTCCCCGACCGCGTCAGGAGTGTAATGTCCTCATGTCGGAAGGTGGACCTGGCCAGCCAGGATACGGAGGCTTCAGTCCAATTTCGGGTCCTTCTCCAATACCACGAGTGTCTCAAGCACAAGGGTGAGTGTCCCCGACCGCGTCAGGAGTGTAATGTCCTCATGTCGGAAGGTGGACCTGGCCAGCCAGGATACGGAGGCTTCAGTCCAATTTCGGGTCCTTCTCCAATACCACGAGTGTCTCAAGCACAAGGGTGAGTGTCCCCGACCGCGTCAGGAGTGTAATGTCTTCGTGTCGGACGGTGGACCTGGCCAGCCAGGATACGGAGTCTCCAGTCCAACATCGAGTCCTCTCTGCAATACCACGAGTGTCTCAAGCACAAGGGTGAGTGTCCGCGACCGCGTCAGAGGTGTAATGTCCTCATGTCGGAAGGTGGACCTGGCCAGCCGGGATACGGAGCCTCCAGTCCAACATCGAGTCCTTCTGCAATACCACGAGTGTCTCAAGCACAAGGGTGAGTGTCCGCGACCGCGTCAGGAGTGTAATGTTTTCCTGTCGGAAGGTGGACATGGACAGCCAGGATACGGAGTCCTCTGAGCGCGTTGCCCCATCGGGCTCCTCCCAGATGGGCGGCTGGGCCCACCGCTCCGTCACTCCCCCGGCGTCGGGTACCTTTTGAAGGTTTCCCCCTCGAGAACAAAAAGTTTATCATTGCTCTAAGGCTATTAATAAAATATATTTATTTTATGTCTGTATGTGTGTGTCAGGTCACGTGAGCTACCTGCAGCAGTCGGGGCCGATGACGCCCATGACCAACGAGCGGCGCGAGCTGGAGGCCCGGCTTCGAGTCCAGATCGAGGAGATCGAGCGTCGACTGAACGCCCTGGTGAGTGGTGGTGGGTGGCCACCGTCGGGGCGATTTTGGGGATTGGGGAGGTTTGAGTGGTGGTGGTCAAATGATCACTCTGGGAAGTTTTGTTTTTATCTGACTGAAGTAGCAAACGAGCATGCAGTCCACCTGATGGTAAGTGGCCACTGCCGCCCTGCGACATCTGTAATGGACTATGTTGAACGGGGAGATACCAACGCCAAACTTATTTCTAGCGTGAAGCAGTTCTTGCGCGAGATGGAAGGGTGTGGTTGCCGGCACACTTTCACATGAGGCGACCATCATAGTCCTCGGGAGTAGCAACGCGTCTGTGATTGACTTCAGATAGTACCTATGTTCTATATGAAGTTGTCCATGAGCGACAGTGACCACTTACCATCAGGTGGACTGCATGCTCGTTTGCTACTTCAATTAGATAAAAAAAATAAAAGCGCTTTTTTTGGTTACACAAGTTGGCGCAAATGAATAAGTCCCACCATTCGAGACACCCCCCCTCTTTCTTACTACAGCATACAAACTAGACCTGTTTTCTCCCACCAGGTGGCGCAATCCATTTACTCCCAATACGGTTTTTTACACCCCACCCCCCCGTTTTGGTACGGACTAAATACCTTATCTCCCGCCAGGTGGCGCAGATCAACCAGTCCCAGATGGAGCTGGTGGACCACATGAAGGACAACATCGCGAACCTCCGCCAGCTGCAGAATCAGGTCTTGGACGAGGAGTTGATCAAGTGAGTATTATGAGTATTAGCAGACTGCATTCTCTACATTGTCTAAGGCAGTGGTTCCCAACCGGTGGTCCGCGGACCACTGTTGGTCCCTGGAAGCACCTGAAGGGGTCCGAGAAGTCATCAAAAATATAAATAAGAAATATTGTAATATAAGAAGTTATCACAATGACAGTCAAGTAGCGGACAGCCGTGCCTGAAACAAGGATCAGGAATTAGTAAAGAGAATATAGAAAGCGTATGAAATATTGTTTGCTTTGAAGAACAATGTGCGCGTGATTTATTAAAAAAATAATAATCCCATATTAATTTTGAGATTTATTTTTATCTTTAATTACACCCTCATACCGGTGGTCCATGGGTCGACAGATATTTTGCCAAATGGTCCTTCGTCATCAAAAGGTTGGGAACCACTGATCTAAGGACTAATATACGTAAGAAATAGGTGTGGCGATGGTAAAACTACACTGTTTCTATCAATTCATAGGATTACCGGAACACCCGTCTGTGACTTTGAGTCAATTTATTATTAATTTAATTTATTTATCGTTATGAAACATCTTAGGGGCCATCCATTAATCACGTGATGTTTTTTTTTGGCATTTTTTGACCCCCTTAAGACACAATAATATTATAGTACCCGTAGTAATATTATAGTAGACACAATATATTATAGTTTGACGACCCGCGTGGCGCAGCGGTCTGACACGCAGTGGGTCCCGGGTTCGATTCCCGGCCAGACAGGTATCTGAATGATGAGTTTAGATTCTTGTTCTGGGTCTGGGTGTTTGTGTATTCGTCTTGTGTGTGTTCATGGCAACCACGACACAGGAGAAAATTCTACTGTGGGGCTATGAGTGTAGAAAGCGTTTCAAGTATTGTAAATCCACATGAATATTATATGGGACTATGCAACCCCCAAAGAGATAAACTTGGTAACTACTTAATGTAAGTACCAACCAACATGCGATACGTGAGTGGTATACATCACAAAACGGACCCTTTTCAGCATTATGCTGGTTGATTATTTTCAGCCAGCGCTGGTTTATCGAAGGATCCGAATGGTGAGGTCGCGTCTGGTCAAGAACAGTAAAATAGTGCAATAGTTTAAGAAAAATATCATATAACACAATTGTATTGTACTATGATAAAAACTACAACAATTTATTATTTATAATTATTATAATAATTATAATTGTAAATAATTATTTATTTAATTTATTTGCTATATGCAAAAAGTAACTTAATGTCTAATTTCATCTTTTGCTACTCAATCTTGGGTGATAGCAATAATGGTATAAAATCTATTATATAAATATATTATATCTAATATATAAAACTAGTCACCCGTAGCATCGGTCGAAATTCGACCGTAATTTAAATTAAAATTCTAAACTTCATATTGTCCAAAGCAGTACGAATATTTCTCAAATTCAAATCAAATGTAAATCAAAATTTTTAAGTAATTTTGAACGCGCTCGTTAAATATAAAAAGAGGTTTAATTATCTAAGCCGCATTTAAAAGCAATAGCGGTATTTTGACAAAGACATCTGTCATTTTTGACGTTATGTGTTTTCATAGTAAGACATTGAATGTTCTATTTCATTTACTATGTACCTATGTGTTTGTGACAAATGCACGTTAGTGTGTGTAATGTTTTTAGTTGATTTTATGTATGATATATGCATTATTTGAAAAAAATATTAACATTCTGCACTCCTTCTCTACGTCCACTATAACCGTGCAAAATTTCAGACTAATCCGTCCGCGGCATAATACTTAAAAATCCGTCACAAGTTTTTGCTTCACGTATTAATATAATAATTCTCGTGTCACAGTTTTTGTTGCCATACTCCTCCGAAACGGCTTGACCGATTTTTACCAAATTTTATATGCTTATTCAGTAGGTCTGAGAATCGGCCAACATCTATTTTTCATACCCCTTAAGGGTTGTCCACCCTTAACATTTTTTTTTTATTTTTTATATGACAAAACAACGTTTGTCGGGACAGCTAGTAGTGTATAAATATATTCATCAGAGTTTTTCGACATACCCTCATATCGTGCATTAAGCAATGGTTCAATTATGAATCCAGATGGAAACGCGAGCAGCAGCTGAGCGGCAACGGCGTGCCGATGCAGGCCAACCTCAACAGCATCCAGGAGTGGTGCGAGCTGCTCGCCGAGCTGGTGTGGAGCACGCGCCAGCAGGTGGGCAACGTGGCGCGCATCAACGGGAAGACCATCGCCGAGCTGCGACAGCCGCACCTCGCCGAGATGCTCGACGACATGGGCAAGCAGGTGAGCGGGGCCGCGAAGTGAGCTGCGAGTCTCTTAAGCCAGACGATCGGGCCGTGAAGTGAGCTGTGAGTGTCTTAGGCCGGACGAGAGCGGGGAGGGAGGCAGGCGGGGGGGGGGGGGCAGACGATCGGACCGTGAAGTGAGTTGTGAGTGTCTTGAGCCGGACGAGAGCGGGGGGGGGGGCAGACGATCGGACAGTGAAGTGAGTTATGAGTGTCTTGAGCCGGACGAGAGCGGGGGGGGGGCAGACGATCGGGCCGCGAAGTGAGCTGCGAGTGTCTTAAGCCGGACGATCGGGCGGCGAAGTGAGCTGCGAGTGTCTTAAGCCGGACGATCGGAGCATGAAGTGAGCTGTGAGTGTCTTAGGCCGGATGAGAGCGGGGGGGGGGGGGGGGGGGCAGACGATCGGGCCGTGAAGTGAGCTGTGAGTGTCTTTAAGCCGGACGATCGGGCTGTGAAGTGAGCTGCGAGTCGGTTTAAGTGAGACGATCGTGCCGCGAAATGAGCTGGAAGTCGGTCTTAAGCTGACCGGGTCGCGAAATGAGCTGGGAGTGTCTTTTAAGCGGATCGGGCCGCGAAATGAGCTGTGATTGTCTGTTTTAGGCGAATCGGGCCGTGAAATAAGCTGGGAGTCCGTTTTAAGCTGACCGGGTCGCGAAATGAGCTGGGAATCGGTTTTAAGCTGACCGGGTCGCGAAATGAGCTGGGAGTCGGTTCTAAGCTGACCGGGTCGCGAAATGAGCTGGGAGTCGGTTCTAAGCTGACCGGGTCGCGAAATGAGCTGGGGGTCGGTTCTAAGCGGATCGGACCACGAAATGAGTTGAAAGTCGATGTTAAGTGACATGATCATACCGCAAAATAAGTTGTCTGTTAACAAAATGAGCTGAGAGTTGGTTTTAAACGCATCAGGCCACGAAATGAGCTGGAATCGTCGGTATTAAGTGACATGATCGAACAAGGTGGGTTTTAAGCGAGATGATCGGACCACTAAATAAACTGCGAGTATGTTTACGCTTTAAACACACGCACACACATACGCAACGAATGTTAAACGTACATAATATATATACAAAACAAATTCATCTCATATTTTAACCGTCCGGCCGAGGATCGAACCCGAAACTCATAGCGTATCCGCATCCATAGTCCGGTGACCGCTCTATAGATCGCTTATTAGATAGTAGGAATTTACATATCTGTTTGTTTGTACAGGTGACGAGTTTACTGTCGACACTCGTGACGTCCACGTTCGTCATCGAGAAGCAACCGCCTCAAGTCATGAAGACTAATACTAGGTGAGGATATATTTATTATTATTATATCTATATATTGCTACGTGAAGCAAAAACTTGTGGTGCATTTTTAAGTAATATGCCGCGGACGGATTAGTATGAAATTAGTATGAAAAAAATTTTTTGAAGTGAAACTTCTTTATCGGGGTTGGAAAAAAATTTAGTGTAACATTTTTTCGTTACGCGCCATCTTTTTCTGTTACGCGCTATCTTTTTTTTTCCGTTACGCGCCATCTTTTTCTTATCCCTACCACGCGTGATATTAGATAGATTATTATAGATTAGATTATTAGATAAAGTTTAATAAAAGCCTTTTATTAAACTTTATCTAATTTAACTTTAACCAATTTCTGTAAAGTTGCATATAGTAAATTATTTTTTGAAAAATAACGTCATAAAGAAGTTTCACTTCTTACGAGTGTACGCTAGTACACGCACACATTTCTTTTTTATTATTATTATATCTATATATTAATACGTGAAGCAAAAACTTGTGGTGCATTTTTAAGTAATATGCCGCGGACGGTTTAGTATGAAATTCAAGGTTATAGTGGACGTAGAGAAGGAGTGCAGAATGTTAATATTTTTTTCAAATAATGCTTAAAACATACATAAAATCAACTAAAACCACATTGCACACACTACCGTGCATTTGTCACAAATACATACATAGTAAACGAAATAGAACATTCAATGTCTTTATGGAAACACATAACGTCAGAAATGTCAGTGTCTTTGTCAAAATACCCGCTATTGCTTTTTAATGCAGCTTAGTTAATTAAACCTTTTTTATATTTAACGGGCCCGTTCAAAATTACTTAAAAAATATTACATTTGATGTGAATTTGAGAAATATTCGCACTACTTTGGACAATATGAAGTTCAGTTTTCTAATTTACGGTCGAATTTCGACCGTTGCGACGGGTGACTAGTATTATTAAAAGCTTTTATTTAACTTACATTGCTCGTGGGTAACATTCACACTGAACCAAACGAATTGTATTTTTTTTGTAACAATGTATAGTGATAAGTCAATGGTATATCTAAATCTAAATAAATAAATAAATGTATGTAAGTATGTGTGCTTAGGTCAAATCTTGTAACATGAATTTAACCCACTTCTCAGTGTCCGATTGAGCTGAAATTTAGATACACGTATAGTTCTGATGACAATTCAATTATATATAACAAATGGCGGCCGCAACAAAATGGCGGGTTACATACTACCCTACCTGATATGGGTATCAATGAAAGGTTTAATGAGTAAAATACAGTACACTACGAAAAAAAAATCAAATTCAAGATGGCCGCCATCAAAAGAATTAAAGATAACATAATAACAAACCCAATACGGGTATCAAATGAAAGGGCACTGTATCTGTATCTGGAAATTTGATGGCGTAATTGTATAAAAAAATACTTTAATTTTCATAGGTTCACGGCGACCGTCCGTTTGTTGGTAGGTGGTCAGCTGAACGTCCACATGACTCCGCCTCGGGTGACGGTGAGCTACCATCCATATTGTTCATATCTTTAATGGCCCGCGTGGCGGAGTGATTACCATACCGGTTTGACAAGCAGTGGGTCCCGGGTTCGATTCCGGAATGATGAGTTTAGATTCTCGTTCTGGGTCTGGGTGTTTGTGTATTCGTTCATTCAACAATCTGATTCTAACGGGGTGATTGGGGCCATCCATTTATCACGTGATGTTTTTTTTGGCATTTTTTGACCCCCCGTCCCCCTTGGTGATACGTGGTGAGGTTTAAGACTACCCCTCCCCCCTCCCCCTTATATCATGTGTATTTTTCGTACCTGCAAAGATTTTTTATATGTATAAAAAAATACTGGTATTACATACGTATCATCTAATTTTATTTTATATTTTGTATGCGTTTGACTAAAAATAAATACATGTAACGCCGCTTTTCGGTTGAGTATCGCGCGCTTGCCGAAAAAATAAGTACACGTGATATATTAATGTACCCCTCCCCTCCTCCCTTGCGATATTTCGTGATTTTTTATGGACCCCCCCCCTTTCGAGCCTCACATGATTAATGGACAGCCCCATTACACATGTCCCCAGGTGGTGATAATATCGGAGCAGCAGGCCCAGCTGCTGATGAAGAGCGACTCGGGGGGTGGACGCGGCAAGCAGCCCGCCGAGTGCGGGGACATCCTCAACAACAGCGGCTGCATGGAGTACCAGCCCACCAGCCGCCAGCTCAGCGTCAGCTTCAGGTGAGGGGGGGGGGGCATAGCCTTAAAAGGTGAGGGGGGGGGCATAGACTTTATAGGTGAAGGGGACCGTAGTCTTAAAAGGTGAGGGAGGGGGGATATAGCCTTACAGGTGAGGGTGGGGGGGGGGGCATAGCTTTAAAAGGTTGGGGGGGGGCGTAGCCTAAAAGGTGAGGGGGGCATAGTTTTAAAAAGTGAGGGGGGGGCATAGCCTTAAAAGGTGAGGGAGGGGGACATAGTCTTAAAAGGTGAGGGGGGATATAGCCTTGAAAGGTGAGGGGGGGGACATAGTCTTAAAAAGTGAGGGGGGGGTATAGTCGAGTGAGGCAGGCTGGAAGGGGGGAGTAGACATGGTCTTAAGTGTGGCTTGAGGGGAGGGTACGGAGGTAAACAGTCTTGAAACAAAGCAATCTTAACTTATAATAGAAAACGTAGCATCGGAGTTAAATATGACAGGCGGCAGAACATTGGAGAAATTATTTAGTATGGATTCCGCTCCAAACGCCCAAAACGTCGTACCACAAGACGAGTGCGGTCGTTGTGGTCGCGGAATACGTCGCTCGTGACGTCATGACTTACGCCCACAACGCTCACGACCACCCATCTAATCAGGTGGGTCGAAGTGATCGTTCCAGTAGAGAATACGTAAAGCTCACACGCTAGTGGAACGGGAAAAATTACGGTCGTGAGCGTGGATCTTGTGAACGTCTAATAGAACGCACCCTTAACCGGCTTCTGTTATATTAAGAGGGGGAGAGGGGTAGGGTTGCCACCCGTATTTTATTACAAAGTATTGTACTTTATTCGGGGCAATTGTACTTTATAGCTTATGAGGAAAATAAAGTACGCGAAAATACTTTATTTGGTATATCTGGGATTTAAAAGTTTGATTATAATCAGTAAACTAAAATTCCTTTAATCACAAGGTTTCCGTAGCTACCTTATTTAGAAAGTAGTAGAACATTTACATTTGGTGACGTTTTTTTTAAAAATATGGGCGCCAAGTTACTATCTACATTTTTTTTGCCTACTATCACCTCACACAGTTCTAAATGTATCCCAGAGCCAAAAATTAAGTAATAATATAAATAGAACTTTATTTTGAAGCTGCGTATTTTTTTTATACCTTTTGTAGCCAATGTACTTTAATCGTTGAAAAAAAGGTGGCAACCCTAGAGGGGGGGGGAGGGTGGCAACGACTGCCTTGGCTTTAAATATGGTAAGGTTCGTGGAATTATGTTATGTCTAATTTGTCAAAATAATAAATGGGCATATATATATATATGTCGGCATTTGTTTTATATGCGACATCAATATCTTCATAGATGGTGTGGGCGACTATGGGTCTCGTGCAAAATAACAAATCTTGGTGTCAATTCTCTTGATATAATTATTACAAATACGGCACCGAATACATTCCATAGTAATTAATTTTATAAAGACCGAAACGGAGAGACAGTTGCGTGTTGTCGCTTTTGAGTGACGTTCACAATAATGTGTCTGCCCGCGGCTGACTTCACTCTGCCAAGACGCGTCGATGTGAAGTTAGCACCGCTCGACGCGCCTTTCCGCTTCGATTCAAAATAACCGAATCCGACATATATATATATATGACGAACCGCGTGGCGCAGCGGTTTACCATACTGGTCTGATGCGCAATGGGTCACGGATTCAATTCCCAGCCAGACAGGTATCTGAATGATGAGTTCAGATTCATGTTCTGGGTCTGGGTGTTTGTGCATTTGGCTTTGTGTGTGTCCATGGCACCCACGACACAGGAGAAAATCCTAGTGTGGGTTTATGAGTGTAGAAAGCGTAATTTGAACCGTGAAAGCGCGTGACATACATAAAGGGCTTTTTATGAGGGCATGTACGTACACCAAAGGGAATTTCGAAATTATCGATAAATCCCCATAAAAATGAAAATCCATAAATTATGACCCAATTACTTCGAATTTTTCCTCAAAATTGTGCCAAGGGATGGAGAAGGAATTACAGAAGTGGTAGAACCAGTGTAGTTCGACGGGAAGTACCACCGCCACACCTATTTCTAGCGTGAAGCAGTTCTTGCGCGAGATGGAAGGGTGTGGTTGCCGGCACACTTTCACATGAGGTGACTATCATAGTCCTCGGGAGTAGCAACGCATCTGTGATTGACTTCAGATGGAACCCATGTTCTGTATGAAGCTACTTATAGATATTCGACGACCTTCGTGGCGCAGCGGTTACCATACCGTTCTGACACGCAGTGGGTCCTGGGTTCGATTCCCGGTCAGACAGGTATCTGAATGATGAGTTGAGATTCGTGTTCTGGGTCTGGGTGTTTCTGCATTTGTTTTTGTGTGTGCCCATGGCACCTACGACACAGGAGAAAATCCTAGTGTGGGTATATGAGTGTACAAGGCGTAATTTGAACCGTGAAAGCGCGTGACATACATAAAGGGCTTTTTATGAGGGCATGTACGTACACCAAATCTAATTTCGAAATTATCGATAAATTGCCATAAAAATTAAAATCCATAATTATGACTCAATTACTTCGATTTTTGCCTTAGAATAGTGCCAAGGGATGGAGCAAGGATTACAGAAGTGGTAGGACCAGTGTAGTTCGACCGGGGAGGTACCACCGCCACACCTATTTCTAGCGTGAAGCAGTTCTTGCGCGAGATGGAAGGGTGTGGTTGCCGGCATACTGCAATATGAGGCGACCATCATAGTCCTCGGGAGTAGCAACGCGTCTGTGATTGACTTCAGATGGAACCCATGTTCTGTATGAAGCTACTTATAGATATTCGACGACCTTCGTGGCGTTCTGACACGCAGTGGGTCCCGGGTTCGATTGCCCTACAGACAGGTATCTGAATGATGAGTTCAGATTCATGTTCTGGGTCTGGGTGTTTGTGCATTTGTCTTTGTGTGTGTCCATGGCACCCACGACACAGGAGAAAATCCTATTGTGGGTCTATGAGTGTAGAAAGCGTTTTTTTTTATAGATGTCGCAGGGCGGCAGTGACCACTTACCATCAGGTGGACTGCAATCGTTTGCTACAAGAGATTATAAAATACATATTTATATCCCACAGGAACATGCAACTCCGCAAGATCAAGCGAGCGGAGAAGAAGGGGACGGAGAGCGTGATGGACGAGAAGCTGACCCTCCTCTTCCAGTCGGAGTTCAACGTGGGCGGCGGCGAGCTGGTCTTCCAGGTCTGTGGCTTTTTGTTTGGGGGGGGGGGGCTTTAACAGTCACCCGACGATGTGGGAGCGACGCAGGGTTCTTTGGGATCGCCCTGTAGTTCCGGGATCTGTATAGGGCTACGGCATCCCCTGCCTGTCGTAAGAGGCGACTAAAAGGGGCTTCCGGGGTTGCGGGCGGCTAGAGTGGGAGCTCGAACCGTTCGGTCAGGCGATCCCGGGAAGGACGGCGGTATAGGTGGTCGCATACCGTCGTAAAGACAAGACGGAGTGGTGGGCCCAGCCGCCCATCTGGGAGGAGCCCGATGGGGCAACGCGCTCGGAGGATTCCGGTTGAAGTCGTTTCGAGATCCCGGAGTCCTAACCCTGCGTCGCTCCCACGGCGTCGGGTACCTTTGGAAGGTTTCCCTCTCGAAAACAAAAAAAAAAAATAGGGGGTTTAGGGGCCGATAAATCGATTCAGCAAGGTTTTATTTTCAGAAAATGTCGTTTTATCCGTGTTTTCATTGCATAAAGACCTCCTACAAAATTATTTACCTATACGAAGAGAAATTTCGTCACCATTTACGAAGTTAGAATAGCTCGGTTGGGAAATCGGACACCTTAAAACGCAGGAAGTCGGGGTTCAAATCTCGGTCCAATTGTTTTTTTTAATTTTTGCTCCTTTTTTTCGAGTTCAATTTGTTAGTTTTATTTTTTATTCTATTTTCTATTTTTTAGCTCTACATGTTTTCTTTTTAGTTCTTCTTTGGTATTTTTGTTTTATTATTATTATGTCGGTAGGATCAAAATATATTATTCATATGATCATCATTAAGAAATTTGCATAGTTATAAAAAATGAAATTCCTAAAAATTATGATGTACTCGTAGTAAACAAAAACACCGAGCAAAGCTCGGTCATCCAGGTACTAATTATGTATAAAAAAATAATTATCTGATATTTCGTAAAGTAAAGTTGTTTAGTGGAATAGATCTTTAACTTAAGCGTAGGACTTCTTTATCAACTCGGGACTTATCAACAATATTTAAAATACTTTGATACAATAATACTGTACAATATTCCTTTAATTGATATTTTTACTATTGTTGATAACGCCTCTGACAGGAGCGTTTATAAACAAAACAAAAATTATGTCTTGTATTTCGTATGTCTAAACTAACAAAAGTAATTAAGGACATCGTTTAAGTAAGGTAACCTTACTTAAAAACAAGTACAAAAACAAACCTTTACAGGAAAGCATGCAGTCCATCTGATGGTAATGTTTCGCTGCCGCCTATAACTAGTGACATAACGAAAGATCGCATTCGCATGTTTTTGATATTAACATTCGCGGGAATTGGTGCGAATGTTTTGCGAATATTGAATGTGATGCTTCGCAACAAAAGGTCGCCAAGTTAGTCTGAATGTAATTTGAACTGAACTTTGACGAAAACGGGTCGCCAAATTAGTCCGAATGTAAATTGAACTGAACTTTGACGAAAACGGGTCGCCAAGTTAGTCTGAATGTAATTTGAACTGAACTTTGACGAAAACGGGTCGCCAAATTAGTCCGAATGTAAATTGAACTGAACTTTGACGAAAACGGGTCGCCAAGTTAGTCTGAATGTAATTTGAACTGAACTTTGACGAAAACGGGTCGCCAAATTAGTCCGAATGTAAATTGAACTGAACTTTGACGAAAACGGGTCGCCAAATTAGTCCGAATGTAAATTGAACTGAACTTTGACGAAAACGGGTCGCCAAATTAGTCCGAATGTAAATTGAACTGAAGATTGACAAAGACAGGTCGCCAAATACAGATACTCCGACTCCATACACTAAAAACTAAAAAAAAAAGTGCGGCACTCGGGGACTGCCGCGGTAAAGCTATTGCATAGCATTTTTGATCAACTTATGCAATTATAATTATTTATTTATTTATGCAGTATTTTTATCTTTGATATTAATTCAAGTTTTTTTTTGTATAGTATATACTTTCTCACAAACAACTGCTTACATATTCGTCCGATTTCCGAGCAGCTCGTCTCGATGCCTGCGAGCTTCGTACTGTCGTACCATATACATACACGTTAAGCGAATGCTCGGCCGCGTTACATGGTAGCCGGAGTGGGGTGTTAGGTTTTTTCGTTACGGAATTTCTTTATTCGGTCGTCGCGCTCAAATCCCGCGATAAAAGCTATGCAATAGCTTTAAAACAATATTCGCATTCGCTAATGTCGGTAATGAATGTTCGCATTGTTCGCATTTAGTAAATTTTTGGGTTCCAATAATATTGATTACATAAGATGTTTAGAAAAGGGCGTCAAAAATTGAATGTGCCGGTTAAGGCGTTCTAAATGTATGGCACTCACATACATTATCAATAAAAGACTTGCAAATGATACTATATTACAAAGCATTGAATGAATGTTCAACTAATGTTTGCTACATCAATAATATGGGCGTATGTAACAGTTTTATAAAGAACAGAGGTTCTGTCTGAAGTCGCGTTACTTTTTTTTGAAGTGAAACTTCTTTAGGCGCATGAGGGTAAAATTTTTACAGATGAAACGTCACGCCGGTATGCAACGGAAGTGTCGGAAAAGAGAGAGAGAGTGATCGAGACCGATTGAGAGAGAGTAAGACAGGGCGAACGTAGCATGAGCAACTAGCCGTGGAGTGAGAGTAGGGAGCAAGCGAGTGAGAAAGATTGAGAGAAAAAGTGAGACAGAGCGAACGTCGTATCACGCCTTTTTCCCTTCCTCTTAATCTTGGAAATTTAAAGTTTTAGATTTGTATAAATATAAACAAGATTTATAAATTAGTTCGCCAAAGAAGTTTTACTTCTGACATGTGTACTTTGTACGCACGCATGTTTTTTTTATCTGACTGAAGTAGCAAACGAGCATGCAGTCCACCTGGGTGAGTGGTCACTGCCGTATGGATATATGTAGTCAACTACATACAGAACATGGGTTCCATCTGAAGTCAAACACAGATGCGTCGCCACTCCCAAGGGCTATGATGGTCGCCTCATGTAAAAGTGTACCGGCAACCACACCCTTCCATCTCGCGCAAGAAATGCTTCACGCTAGAAATAGGTGTGGCGGTGGTACTTCCCCGGTCGAACTACACTGGTTCTACCGCCTTCCAGACTGGTACTACCGAGGACTGTGACGGTCGCTTCATATATAATGCTAAGACAGGAGGGAAAAGTGTCCTCCGAAATACGGCTGTGGGCTAGAGTGAGAGAGGATACTGCAATCTTCGTGAAAGAAAGAGAAGGCAGATAGACTGGCGCCGTTACGCGTTACGAATCCGTTTAACCTCGAATAAAAAGTTATCACTTGAAAAACAACTTGTATCCATTCCCGCAGGTGTGGACGCTGTCCTTGCCGGTGGTGGTGATAGTCCACGGCAACCAGGAGCCCCACGGCTGGGCAACCGTGACGTGGGACAACGCGTTCTCCTCCACCGGCCGAGTGCCCTTCGCTGTTCCTGACAAGGTATGGTGTTTTTGGTGGATATTTTTTTTTGAAGTGAAACTTCTTTATCGGGGTTGGAAAAAAATTTAGTGTAACATTTTTTCGTTACGCGCCATCTTTTTCCGTTACGCGCCATCTTTTTCTTATCCCTACCACGCGTGATATTAGATAGATTATTATAGATTAGATTATTAGATAAAGTTTAATAAAAGCCTTTTATTAAACTTTATCTAATTTAACTTTATTTAACCAATTTCTGTAAAGTTGCATGTAGTAAATTATTTTTTGAAAAATAACGTCATAAAGGAGTTTCACTTCTTACGAGTGTACGCTAGTACACGCACACATTTTTTTTATACTAGCTGATCCGATAAACTTCGTTTTACCTAAAAGTCTAAAATCTAAAATTATCAGTGTTCCTCCACTATATTATGCATGTATTATACACAAAAACCTTCCTCTTGAATCTATCTATTAAAAGAAACTGCATTAAAATCCGTAGCGTAGTTTTAAAGATGTAAGCATACATAGGGACAGACAGCGGGAAGCGACTTTGTTTTACTATGTAGTGATAGGCCTATGGGGGCACTTACAAATTGTCAGTTTCGATATTTTACGGTTCCATACATAAAGGCTAAAAACGGATATACTAAACACAATGAAATAAATATTTAAAAGGGGCTTCCGTACAAGGAACGTAATCTTTGCCGTTTTTTCATAGATAATTGTACGGAACCCTTATTATACGAATCCGGCTCGCACTTAACTCGTTTTATTTTTTACATATATTACACAGGATCAGAACATCATGGATTGAGAAGACAATAAAGTTTGCGTGGTCGTTGTTTGTTCGTATGTCTCATGTGCTATTTTAATTAGATAAAAAAGGAGATAGCCAGAGGAGATAGGCAGTGATAGCCTAATGGTTGAAACTTGCCATCTCGATCGGGAGGTCCGAGGTTCAAACCCAGACGCATGAAATTTTTCTGAAGCTATGTACGTATTGGAAATTAATTTTCAATGCTTTTTGGTGAAGGAAAACATCGTGAGGAAACCGACACACCCGAGAGTTCTTAAAAAAAAAGTTCTCGAAGGCGTGTGAAGCCTAAGAGCAGTGATAACCTATTGGTTGAAGCTTGCCCTCTCAATCGGGAGGTCCGAGGTTCAAACCCAGGCACGCACCACTGATTTATGTGCGCATTATACATTAATTACCACTGTTTTACGGCGAAGGTAAACATCGTTAGGAAACCTACACACCCGAGAGTTAAAAAAAAAAAGTTCTCGGAGGTGTGTGAAGTCCACCAATTCGCACTTGGCCAGCGCGGTGGACTATGGCCTAAACTCTCTCATTCTGAGTCCCGTGCCCATCAGTGGGACAATAATGGGTTGGCACCAAAGAAGGCGATAGCTTTGAGCGTTGTCCATCTTGCAGGTGACCTGGGCCCAGTTGGCGGAGACATTGCGCATCAAGTTCTGCTACGCGACGGGGGGAGATTTGTCTGAGGATAACCTGCGATTCTTAGCTGAGAAAATATTCAGGTACTTAATTTTTGGAAAAATGTTGACATTTTAAAATTTATTTTTGACGTTATATCCTTTCATAGTAAGACATTGAATGTTCTATTTCGTTTATTATTTATGTGTTTGTGTCAAATGCAAGGTAGTGTGTGTAATGTGTTTTTAGTTGATTTTATCTACGTTTTATGTATTGTGTGTTTGTATGTATGTATGTTCGTTACTCTTTCACGCTAAAAGTACCGGTCGGATTTCGCTAAAATTTTGCAACCACACAGTTTATGAGCCAGATTAACACATAGGACACTCGTTACCGTTACACGTGACCGAAGCGGACGAAGCCGCGTGTACGAAGTAGTCAAAACAAATTCATAATTCATTTTTTTTTATAGATGACTGCAGTAGCAAACGAGCACGCAGTCCACCTGATGGTAAGTGGTCACTGCCGTATAGACATCTGTAATCAACTTCATACAGAACATGGGTTCCATCTGAAGTCAATCACAGATGCGTTGCTACTCCCGAGGACTATGATGGTCGCCTCATACAAAAGTGTGCCGGCAACCACACCCTTCCATCGAAACGCAAAAAATGCTTCACGCTATGTTGATTTTTTAAATAGCCGACTGTTTTTGCAGACGGGTTTATTGTTTTAATTCATCATTTATTCAAATTCAAATTAATTTTATTGCAGGAACATAGTAATATACAATAGGTCTTAATTAACAATATTTTTCCTTATGTTCTACCCGTTCAGGTGTGCAAATGTGTATATTCCATTTAAATTGTTAAAAAATTAAATTAAACATTTTAATACATTTTTCTATTGCAAAAATGTCATTAATAATAATTATTATACAAGAGTATGGATTAATTTTTCCCATTGCTTCCAGGACTAGTCTACCACTGAACCCCATGGAGTTGAACGCGATGACGGTCAGCTGGACGCAGTTCTGCAAGGACGCGCTGCCGGAGAGGAACTTCACGTTCTGGGAGTGGTTCTACATGGTGGTGAAGGTCACGCGCGACTACCTGCGCACGCTGTGGTGCGACCGGTGAGTGATGTGGGCGGGACAGTGGGCAGCTTTGCCCAGTGCGATGGGCAGCGCGACCCAGTGTCATGGGCAGTAGCGGACAGTCGTGTAGGTTATGACAGGAGATGCATGGGCCAATATATGTAGGACAATGGGCAGCGCGGCCCAGTGTCGTGGGCAGTAGTGGCCAGTCGTGTAGGTTATAGTAGGAAATGCATGGGGCAATATATGTAGGATAGTGGGCAGCGTTGCCCAGTGTTATGGGGAGTAATGGCCAGTCGTGTAGGTTATTGTAGGAGACGCGTGGATAGGATAGTGGGCATCGTGGCCCAGTGTGATGGGCCACGTGGCCCAGTGTGACTGGCAGCGTGTCCCACTACAGTGTCTCCTAGTGGCCAGTAGTGCAGTAGGTTGTGTAGCAGGTGTCAGTGGCCAGTGCGCTGGGCGGTGGTGTCTCAGTGTCGCCATGGCGGTCAGCTGGACGCAGTTCTGCAAGGACGCGTTGCCGGAGAGGAACTTCACGTTCTGGGAGTGGTTCTACATGGCGGTGAAGGTCACGCGCGACTACCTGCGCACGCTGTGGTGCGACCGGTGAGTGATGTGGGCGGGACAGTGGGTGGCGCTGCCCAGTGCGATGGGCAGCGCGGCCCAGTGTCATGGGGGGTAATGGCCAGTCGTGTAGGTTATGATAGGACAGGCGTGGGGCAATATATGTAGGACAGTGGGCAGCGCGGCCCAGTGTCGTGGGCAGTAGTGGCCAATCGTGTAGGTTATAGTAGGAAATGCATGGGGCAATATATGTAGGATAGTAAGCAGCGTTGCCCAGTGCAGAGGGTAGCATGGCCCAGTGTTATGGGGAGTAATGGCCAGTCGTGTAGGTTATGCGCAGGTAGGTCGCGGCTACCTGCGCACGCTGTGGTGCGACCGGTGAGTGATGTGGGCGGGGATAGTGGGTGGCGCTGCCCAGTGCGGTGGGCAGCGTGGCTCAGTGTCATGGGCAGTAGTGGACAGTCGTGCAGGTTATGATAGGAGATGCATGGGTCAATATATGTAGGACTGTGGGCAGCTTAGCCCAGTACGGTGGGCAGTGCGGCCCAGTGTCATGGGCAGTAGTGGCCAGTCGTGTAAGGTATGCATAATATTAAATATCTTTGCTCTAAATTCCATACATTCAATAGTCTAAACTCATACATGTGGCCTATAAGAGTTGTAAAATGTCCCTGTAAAATGATTAGCTTTAACTTCTTTATCAATTTCTATTGCAGTTTAATAATGGGCTTCATCCAGAAGAAGCAAGCTGAAGAGATGTTGGCCAAGTGTCCGCCGGGGACCTTCCTGCTGCGATTCTCCGACTCCGAGCTGGGCGGCATCACGATCGCTTGGACTGGGGGTGAGTTTGAAGATACCTTGTAATAGATGAAAGTGAAAAAAAAGTTCTCGGAGGTGTGTGAAGTCCACCAATTCGCACTTGGCCAGCGCGGTAGATTATGGCCTGAAACACTCTTATTCTGAGAAATCCGTGTCCAGCAGTGGGACAAAAAAAAATGTGTGCGTGTACTAGCGTACACTCGTAAGAAGTGAAACTTCTTTATGACGTTATTTTTCAAAAAATAATTTACTATATGCAACTTTACAAAAATTGGTTAAATAAAGTTAAATCTAATAATCTAATCTATAATAATCTATCTAATATCACGCGTGGTAGGGATAAGAAAAAGATGGCGCGTAACGGAAAAAAAAAGATGGCGCGTAACAGAAAAAGATGGCGCGTAACGAAAAAATGTTACACTAATTTTTTTTCCAACCCCGATTAAGAAGTTTCACTTCAATAAGGGGTTGACGAGAGTTGGAGGTACGGAAGGTGGAGAAAGAGGTAGGGGATTTCCAATAATTATTCGATATACTAGAGAATCTCTGGTCGAATCTCATCAAATCTAGTACAGAGGAAGGAGGGGGTCACACCCTTCCACCGAAAAGCAAGAATTGGTATACGCTACAAGTAGGGGAGGCTGTGGTTACACCTGTTTACGGACTTTTTACGGACTAGGAGCAGTGATAGCCTAATGGTTAAAACTTGCCCTCTCGATCGGGAGGTCCGAGGTTCAAACCCAGGCACGCACCACTGATTTATGTGCGTATTATACATTAATTATCTGCTTTTCGGTGAAGGAAAACATCGTGAGGAAACCTACATACCCGAGAGTTCTTTAAAAAAAAGTTCTCGGAGGTGTGTGAAGTCCACCAATCCGCACTTGGCCAGCGCGGTGGACTATGGCCTAAGCTCTCTCATTCCGAGAGAAGACCCGTGCCCAGCACAGGGACAGTAATGGGTTGACGACGACGACGGACTTTTTTAATGTTTTTCGACGTTTTTTGACATATCTGAATATTTCAGCTCCTATAGAGAACTTCAAAATTTAACAATCTTCTCTTCCTCTCTTCCTCTCCAGAGGGCAACGAGGTGTTCAGCTTGCAGCCGTTCACCTCCCGCGACCTGATGCTGCGGTCGCTGGCGGACAGGATCCTGGACCTGGCGCAGCTGCAGTTCCTCTACCCCAACGTGGCCAAGGACGACGTGTTCGCCAAGTACTACACCAAGCCGGGTAAGGGGGGCGGAGTGGGGGGCTGGAGGGGTGATGTTGGTGATGTGAGGGCTGAAGCACACGCGGTAAGATTCAAGGACAGATGATGGTGAAGTAGGGCTTTTTTTTGTTTTCGAGGGGGAAACCTTCAAAAGGTACCCGACGCCGTGGGAGCGACGCAGGGTTATGTAGAATTTTACCCCCCGGTGGCCGTCCTCTGCGCTAAAAAGGAGGACTCCGGGAACTCGAAACGACTTCAACCGGAATCCTCCGAGCGCGTTGCCCCATCGGGAGGCATCTGGGTGGAGTCCCAGATGGGCGGCTGGGCTCACCGCTCCGTCTAGTCTTTACGACGGTATGCGACCACACATACCGCCGTCCTTCCCGGGATCGCCTGACCGAACAGTTCGAGCTCCCACTAGCCGCCCGCAACCCCGGAAGCCCCTTTTAGTCGCCTCTTACGACAGGCAGGGGATACCGTAGCCCTATTCTGATCCCGGAGCTACAGGGACGTATCTAGGACGGTAAGAATTAAAGAGTGTTAAGAGTGAGAAAATTGGGTTTCAAGGTTTTTATGTTCAGCGATCCGTGGAAGACGAGGCTGACACTGCTTCTACTGCCGCCCATGAACATCTGAAAGCAAATTCATACAGAACGGACTTGCTATCTGAAGTCGAAGTCACTAATGTGGATTAAGATTTTTTTTTATATAAGATTGAAGTAGCAAACGAGCATGCAGTCCACTTGATGGTAAGTGGTCGCTGTCGCCCTGCGACATCTGTAAGCAACTTCATACAGAACATTGGTTCTATCTGAAGTAAAACACAGATGCGCTGCTACTCCCGAGCATTATGATGGTCGCCTCATGTAAAAGTGTGCCGGCAACCACACCATCTCCCGCAAGAAATGCTTCACGCTAGAAATAGGTGTGGCGGTGGTACTTCCCCGGTCGAACTACACTGAGTCCACCACCTACTATATGGAAGTATTTAGCTGGCAACCACAAACTTCCATCTCGCGCAAGAACTGCTTATCTCCAGAAATAGGTTTGGCCGTGGTACCTCCCCGGTCGAACTACACTGGTTCTACCACTTTTTTTTTTATTTGACTGAAGTAGTAAACGAGCATGCAGTCCATCTGATGGTAAGTGGTCACTGCCGCTCATGGACACCTGAAATCAACTTCATACAGAACATGGGTTCTATCTGAAGCCAAACACAGATGCGCTGCTACTCCCGAGGACTATGATGGTCGCCTCATGTAAAAGTGTGCCAAAATCACCATCAATGTGTATATCACCATCTGAAAGCCTACATTCCACCCTGTAGTACATCATCTACCATCTCTATCGCTCTCTATGAACAGAGAACGAGATGCTGAAGAACGGCTACGTGAAGCCCGTGCTGGTGACCACGCTGCCGCCGTACATGTCGCCGTCGCCCGCGTACGCGCACTCGCCGGACTCGCACCGGAACACGCCCAGCGTGCACAGCAGGTGAGGAGGGGGGGGTGACTGACATACAAACATACATAGACGGGACTGACATATATAGACGGGTAGAGACACACACAAAGAGATAGAGATAGAGAGATATAGACACAGAGAGAAACATACACACGGTGAGAGAGAGGGAAACACGTGTTCAAAGAGACGCATTAACAAACAAACACACACGCACGCACACACACACACACACACACACACACACACAGAGAGAGAGAAACACTTACACAGAGAGAGAGGGAAAGAGAGAAACGTACACACAAACATGTATATGGGGAAATACACACACACACACAGAAAGAGAAAGCGAGACAAACACATGCACACATAAAAAGAGATACGGAAGAGAGAGAATGAAAGTGGAAGAGAAACACGGAGAAGGAGATGCGGCTGCGTACGTGCTCAGCAGGTATGAGGGAGAGGGGGACTAACACAGTTGAAGAGCAGATATATTCACATATATACAGGCACGATCATAGGTAAAGACAAAAGGAGAGACAGAGAGAGAGATAGTGTGTGAGAGAGAGAGATAGAGAGAGCGACGTGGACAGAGACACATAAACACACACATACACGAACACACAAACATAAATATAGTTTATAGGTGTTATTTTTCGATTTTTTGCTCATGTTTTGTTATAAATCATTATAATTTTTAAGCTTTATATTTTTTTTTATACAGGCACTCATAATTTTTAATAAATCAATATTATTTTTTTATTAACTTAATATTTTTTCGGAACTTTTCCAAAAATACTTTAAAGCTATTGCATAGCGTTTATTGCGGGCTTTGAGCGCGGCGACCGAATCAAGAAATTCCATGACGAAAAAACCTAACACCCCCACTCCGCCACGTATCACGTAACGCGGCCGAGCGTTCGCTTAACGTATATGTATATGGTACGACAGTACGAAGCTCGCACGGATAGAGACGAACTGCTCGGAAATCGGGCGAAATGTAAGCAGCTGTTTGTGAGAACGTATATAGAATTAAAGAAAAAAACTGGCATTAATATCGAAGAAAAAAAATACTACATAAATAAATAAATAATTATAATTGCATAAGTTGATAAAAAATGCTATGCAATAGCTTTACCGCGGCAGTGCCCGAGTGCCGCACGTTTTTTTGTGTTGTTTTTATAATTTTTATGATTATTTTTTTTATGTTTTATAATTATTTTTTTCCTTTCTCCCTTCCAAAGGTACATGCTAGATTTTTAATTCCTAAGGAGTTTTACGTACGAGCAAAATGACATCTTTACTATGAATTTATTTTTTAGTTTAATCTTAAGTTAATTAAGTTTAATTTTAAGTTTAATAGTCACATCCTTTTATATATTTTTTTTTACTTAAAAACTTTAAAAAAACGTGCTTCCGCTTAGACTTTTTGATTTTTTGACTTTTTTTTTATTATTTTTTATGTTTATAAGTAAAAAAATATGCGTGTGACATAAAAGCTTCTTATTCGCGGATGTAATGAAATGTCTTTATTTTGTATAGGCCTATTCTTACTTGTATACACTATATCCACGGATAAAGATAAATTTTGCGGAGACTTATAAAAAAATCTGCCAACTATGAGACAGATTCGCGTGAAGGTTTCCGTACTATCTTAATAAAACAGTAAAAAAACCCGTTTGTTGTAAAAAAAAAACGACTACGGTTGCTACGAAACCCAAAAAATTGTCTCAATTTTTTAAGGTGGTAGAACCAGTGTAGTTCGACCGGGGAAGTACCACCCATTTCTAGCGTGAAGCAGTTCTTGCGTTTCGATAGAAGGGTGTGGTTGCCGGTACACTTTCTCATGAGGCGACCATCATAGTCCTCGGGAGTGGCAACGCGTCTGTGATTGACTTCAGATGGAACCCATGTTCTGCATGAAGTTGATTACAGATGTCGCAGGGCGACAGTGACCACTTACCATCAGGTGGACTGCATGCTCGTTTGCTACTTTTGTCAAATAAAAAAAAAAAACACGCGAATGCTGAAACCGTAAATAAGGAGCTTTTAGTGTATAACAATTTTATACTAAGCATTATAATTATACATTATTTCCATCAATTAAATTCTACTTAAAATAATACATTAATTAGGTTTTATTTTTAAGTACATTGCAATATTGTCTTAGGTTTTTTGACTCGTAGGTGAATTTAAAAAATGGTATTTTTTTCAAAAAAAGTATTATTAGGCCTAAGTTTTTTTGACTTTTTTTTTATTGATGTGAAAATTTGTGTGATCCGTTTTTGGTTGAATGTGTTTTTATCTAATGTTGTTTTTCAAAAATTTTGACCTATATTTTGAATCTGACTTCCTCATGCATTTACACTCACAGTCATCGTTATAGAAATACACTAGATACACAGTCTCGAACAAAAACGACACCTAAAACTGTCGTCAAATGTACGCAGTTATTTATAGATGGTCATAACGACCATATTTTTGCAATACAACCTTACGTCCATGATTTAAAGTTGTATTTACAACGCTCTAAGCAATAAAATTTTACTACTTGAAATGAGCGCTTAATTTTGACATTGAGCGCTCATTTTCACAGGACAGTTTTGAGACGCTGAATCTGTATCTTGGGTTTTTCTCTAACGATGCTTACAGTACTTGATTAATTCGAAACATATTATTTATATCTTGTACATGATACTGTACATAAGACGTCATCGGTAAGGCTACATTGAGCTAACCATCCATTGGTTACTATATTTTTTCACTTGTGCACACACAAATAAATCAAATACAAGCATTCTACACTCATTGCCCCACACTAGGATTTTCTCCTGTGTCGTGGGTACAGGGACACACTCAAGACTAATTCACAAACACGCAGATCCAGAACATCAATCTAAACTCATTATTCAAATACGTGTCTGGCCGGGAATCGATCCCGGGGCCGATTGCGCGTCAGACCGGTATAGTAACCGCTACGCCACGCGGGTCGTCATACATCAAATACAAAAAGAGAACTTATACACGTAGATACTATCGTTTAAGTAACTGGTAGATATACGCAAATTTTATATGTTTTGAAATCTATTGAATGATTATTCCAACACATTATAATTAATTGAAATCTATAACAAAAGGGCAAACTGAAAATCAGCGTCACGGCGTGGTCTTCCTAGCTGTGGCATTCGCTGAGTTCGCAGTCACTGATTGTGTTGCATTATATTATTGTCACTTTCTTCTTACTTACTTCATACAATTTATAGCCATTGCTTTTTGTGTTTGTGTTTCTATAAAACACTTTATATTGTGTGCAACATGTAGTTACTGTGAATAAAGCCTTCATTCATTCATTCATTCATTCAAATCTATTGAATTTTTATGCCAACACGTTAAAATTAATTGAAATATATTGAATGATTATTCCAACAGGTTATAATCAATTGAAATCTATTTAATGATTATTCAAACAGGTTATAATTAATTGAAATATCGCACACCTAGATCTAAAGGGAGCTAACTCAAAAATCTGTGTATTTGAGTTATGGTCACCATTTAATTTCCTGAACGGATACCTATCTAGCAATAGAACAGATTTAAAAATAAGTGCAAAGCTAGGCTAGGTGCCTTTGCACTTATTTTTAAATCTGTTCTATTGCTAGATAGGTATCCGTTCAGGAAATTAAATGGTGACCATAACTCAAATACACAGATTTTTGAGTTAGCTCCCTTTAGATCTAGGTGTGCGATATGTTGAATGATTATTCCAGAAGGTTATAATTAATTGACATCTATTGAACGTTTGTCCCAACACGTTATAATTAATTGACATCTATTGAATGTTTGTCCCAAGACGTTATAATTATTGAAATCTTTTGAATGATAATTCCAACAGGTTATAATTAATATTTTCATTACAATTTTTCAAGCTGCGGCACTACGATCCTTCAGCTGTAAGGAATACGGCTCAATTTCATGCATCAGTAAATGTCTCGATAGAATAATTTGTTTCACCGCGAGCGAGTTGACGATGAGCGATGAACCAATTTTGTATCTTATATCGCTTTTTATCAACAATGTGACATATACAAATCGACTTTTTTGTTTAATTTTATAATTATCACTATTTAAATCTTCCGGAAAACTATTAGGTAATATTATTATATATTTATTATGGTCGTGGATGATCTGTGTAAGTTCATTCGTTTTAAGGAATTTTAAGCTATTGTATAGCTTTTATCGTGGGCTTTGAGCGGGGTGTCCGAATCAAGAAATTCCGTAACGAAAAAACCTAACACCCTCACTCCGCCTACCATGTAGCGTGGCCTAGCGTGCGCTTAACGTATATGTATATGGTACGACAGTACAAAGCTCGCACGGATCGAGACGAGCTGCTCGGAAATCGGACGAATATGTAAGCAGCTGTTTGTGAGAAAGTATATATCAAAGAAAAAAAAACTACATAAATAATTATAATTGTATAAGTTGATAAAAAAATGCTATGCAATAGCTTTTACCGCGGCAGTCTCGAGTACCGCGCGTTTTTTGTATAAACAACTTATTAATACCTACTAAAATTGTGACAAATTTGTCATCGCCTTTCGTCTCTCGCTCGCGGCGGAGAGAGACATACGTCGGTCAATTTCGTCTCGATATTGTACAGTTTACGAATATATGATGAATGTTAGATAATTATAAATGTTTCGACGAATTTTGCGACCTGTAGTTATGTATTCTTGTGAGGATTACGCATGTACTGTTATGGGGTTTTTACATTAGAATTCAGTTTTAGGTCAAAATTGTGGTATTTTACGATATAAAAGTGTTAGGTCTTTGGCGGCGGGGGATCTCCCGCCAGGTGAGGTGATCATGCCTGTGCGGCCGTGCTCCGACAGTCGCTGTTCGGAACTTGTATATATGCGGGGTATTGAGAATCCTTCGATAGCGTGTTTCAAAATACTAGTAGCGCCATCTGTTGATGAGTAGCAGGAAGTCGCCACAGGTCAATGTTCGAAAGGTGGTTGACCACTATGGGATTTTTTTTTATCACCACCACCACTATGCTTCGAGGAGTATGAATCAATATGGGTGGTACCACACTTTCTGACATGAAGTATTTTTTGCATATTGGTAGAAGGATATGGATGCCGGCGAGCATTGGATCTAGAAGGGGATTTAAGGAAGGGGGTATGTTTCCAGTACATACAATACGTATGTTTCAGAACTATGAGGTTTGAAACCGCCCCCCCCCCCTTCTCTGCCAATTTAAAAAAGCAGTTTTCTCTTTATCGGAATACCTCTTTTCTATTCGTCCAAATTTTCAAAGCCCACGTTCAACTGATCGAACTCTCAATCCAAAGGAAATTCTTTATATTTTTTTTTGTGAAAAAGTAAAAACGGGGAAATAGTGGCACAGCATCCTACCTTTTTTTAAGTGGGTAATCCTCATGGATACCCAGCCGCGCGGGGCTGCAGCTGGGTTATGCCGGACTCTTACCGGCTAAACCCCTACTGTGTTTTCTCCTCGCACCGTACGGCGGGAACATGCGCGCGCACCGCATCCTAAGTAACCTAACCTAACCTAAACATAATATAGATTTTTACTATATTTAGAATTTATAAAATTAAATTCCATAGCAGTTATATGCGTAATCTTCTAAATTCCTATATAAATGTCAACTATATATCTATGTCAATTTTGAATGTAAGTTTGGTCGCTTGTTTTTCTATGTGTGTTCTTGTTATACTCGATAATATTATATATTATTCTATAGTATTAATATTATAAATGTGAAACTTTTTGATGATGTATGTTTGTTGCTCTTTAACGCAAATCTATGGGATTTTTTTTACCACACACAAAGTTTATGAGCTAGAACCGGGTTTCTCAAACTTTAGGCTCCACGTACCCCCTGTTAGTTTCCATGTGACAGCGAACCCCCTTAACTAATCCCCCCCCTCAAGAAAAAAAAATTGACTGTTGAGGAAAGTAACGTTTTATTTCAATAATATGTAACAATAAAGAGCCGACAGAAATATATTTTACTACTATTAATGTGATGGGTGTGCTTGTTTGTTATCACGAATGGAGTCAATTATTGGAATAATTTTGGACAACTTTTATTCTTTATTCTGATTCGGCATCAAGTCGATATCACACCACCATTACGTAAATCTTGTCGCGAACCCCCTGCCAACGACTGGCGAACCCCTAGGGGTTCACCGTGTTACTTCATATGCATGTATGGGTGTGTGTAATTCCCCGTGTTACTTCATATGTATGTATGGGTAATACAATATAATCTTGCAGGTGAATTTTATTCCAGCTGCCTTTTGATTGAACTGAAATTGAAAATGGTTTCCTTGACAATATATAAGCTTGTTGACGTCATTCTGAATCCAATATGGCGGACGCCCCAAGATGGCGGATCAAATAAACTTGAAGCACTCCCATAATTGTCATATCATGTTATAAAGATTTTTAAAAAGTATACGAATAATAGAGTTAAGTTAATGAAGAGCTTATTTAAAAAATTTAAATATTATTTGATTAATTATATTCTTTATTTTTGTGTAATGTTTTAAAAGTTTGTAAATCGAATGATATAATATTCTTAATAGAAATCCCAAAAAATATACCTTAATAAAATTGACCTTATAAACGTACTTAAGATTGAGAGCTTTTTTAACATATCAGAAAACACAAGAATTTATTTCAGGGTCACGAATTTAAGGCACGTATATTTTAATTTATTTGTGTTTATAAAGATAATGGCAAAATATAAAGTAAAAGTCAGTTTTCATATAAATATGAAGGGAAATTTTAATTTGTTTTTAAATAAACTCTCCGTTTTGAAAAACGGAAATGGTCGGTAAAATAAAGCAAATAGTTAAAATAATAACAATATTTTTACTTGAATTGGCTGTGCCTCGCGGATTCGTCAGTATGTAAAAAAAATAAAATTCACAATAATTGATGTACAATTAAATTAAATCTTATACCGTTAACAGTTTTCGAAAGACCCAACTTGTTGTAATAATTTTTTTGTATTATACATAAGTTCGTATATATTTGAGAGACGAAAAGTACCCTCGCGTCGAAAAACTTTAAAAAATATGTCACAAAACGATGTTCTATTTTAACTCTATTTTGAAAAAAATATGTCACAAAGTTATAAGAAGATGCGTTGATTTAAATATTAGCCGTTTATCATAAACTATACTGTTATTGATAGTAGTTAAAACAAATTTAAATACGTTGTCCTTTCTTTATATTATTTTTGTCGTATGCTGTAACGGTTTATTTTTTTCTTTCTTTCTTTCTTTCATTTGATTCGAATTTCAAAAAAGGAATTGATAAATTTATGTCTTTTTATAAAAAATGTTAATCGATAATGTAGATATATTTTTTTGAATTGACTAAAATTACATTTTCGAATATATATATTATGTTATGTGTTATATAGTTAAAAATGTTGAATAAACTCGACCAAATTGTTAAAACTAATAGATAGGTTTTATAAATACATGTCCGAGGAACCTCACTTTTATCAACATCTTCATTTTTTTTTTATCTGACTGAAGTAGCAAACGAGCATGCAGTCCACTGGATGGTAAGTGGACTTGGATGAATTAAACCATAATTCAAAAAACCTTTAAATCTAAAAGGTCTAATGACATGAAACGGTAAAATTTTAAAATAACATTTATGGCGCAAAAAGAATTATCGACAACATATTGAAACAAAATTTATTTAAATTTAATATACATCTTCTATGTATTAATACGTAAAGCAAAAACTTGGTGGTCCTTTTTTAAGTAATATGCCGCTGACGGATTAGTATAGAATTTTGCACGGTTATGGTGGACGTAGTGCACATATCATACATAAAATCAACTAAAAACACATTACACACACTACCGTGCATTTGTCACAAACACATACATAATAAACGAAATAGAACATGCAATGTCTTACTATGAAAACACATAACGTCAAAAATGTCAGATGTCTTTGTCAAAATACCGCTATTGCTTTTAAACCTCTTTTTATATTTAACGGGCGCGTTCAAAATAACTTGAAAATTATTACATTTTATTTGAATTTGAGAAATATTCGTACAACTTTGGACAATATGAAGTTTAGTTTTTTAATTTAAATTATGGTCGAATTTCGACCGATGCGACGGGTGACTAGTTTATGAAATTGTTTGAAATTATAATATAGACCAAATTTCTAAAATGTACAACTAATTGTATTCGAATTAAATTATTTCTAATCATATAAAATATAATAGAATTCGTTATTTCTAGTGTCGAAAAATATAAAAATATTCTCGGACCGTAAAATGATTAAAGGTTAAAGGTTAAAATAATAAAAATAACTATGTTCAAATCGGTAATTATTATTATTTATGTCGACCAAATTGTTAATTAATATCTAACATTTATAGGATTTAAAATAAATTGACGAACTTTGACCTACAACGAATTTTGAAAAAAAAGAAAGCTTTTTTGAAAGCTAATCGGTAAGGCATGAACAATTATTTGTATATCTATATTTATTTTTTTAAAGACTTATTTATATATATCTTTTCTTTTAGAAAAAAATATACTTTTATGAATAGAAGTGAAAAAATCATTTTGAGCAATTTTTTTTATAAGTTCATATACATATTATTAGGTTTTGTTTCTCTCATTTTTATATTTTTTTTACAAAATATGCTTCTACATAGTAAATTAGAGTATTAGTTTATAAATGATCTCAAAAAAACATAATTATTCAAAAATATACTTAATAAGATTTGAAAACAGAATTTTATACAAAATTATGCTAAGTTTATGGTTAAGACGTATTTTACAGAAAAAAAACTGAATCGTAATCATTGGGGCCATTTCGCATTTACACCTTAGGCATTTAAAAACAGTATTATATGAAATAAAAATAATTTTGTCATAACAACTTTTGAAACAATTATATGTGATTTTATTTTATTGGCAAATTATCAGTGCCGGATTAGTCACATGGCAAGAGTAGCAAATGCTACGGGCCCCGCGACTAGAGGCGCCCCGCGGCCCAACACCTACCTGCTATTTATATTCTACTATCTTTGCTATCCTAAAAATCTTAAACCGAAAGAAGATATAGAAAGTGTCATCTCTGAATTTTCCCAGATTAAATCCAGAAAAGTTTACGAGTAACAGTTTTGTTTTATTCAATACCCTACTTAAGTCAAACTATGGGCCTTCTATCAGAAATTACTACATGCTCCGCGCTGGCTTAATCCGGCACTGCATATTATGATATTTTTTTTTATCTCTTTTTCAAGCGTTTCATATCGCATCAGAATGAAAGGGACCTAATGAAATGTGTAAAAATTGTGTTATTAAAGTGAAATTTCTTTATCGGGGTTGGAAAAAAATTTAGTGTAACATTTTTTCGTTACGCGCCATCTTTTTCTGTTACGCGCCATCTTTTTCTTATCCCTGCCACGCGTGATATTATATATATTATAGATTAGATTATTCGATTATTAGATTAGATTAGAACTTTATTTAACCAATTTCTGTAAAGTTGCATATAGTAAATTATTTTTTGAAAAATAACGTCATAAAGAAGTTTCACTTCTTACGAGTGTACGCTAGTACACGCACACATTTTTTTCTTTTTTGTTATTTTTTTCGTAAGTGACGTAACATTTATGTCTGTCCTTTTGTAGCAGGAAATCCACACAATTTAATTAGAACTATGCTATCAGTAGTTTTAATTATTTAAGTAAATTTATCGAATTTTTGAGTTTGGTTCCTTTCGTTCTAAATGTGATATGTGTAAGAAAGGACGACTCATCTAAAATTAATTAATATGAATGCAAAGAGTTTGCCTGTTTAATTTGTTATAAATTATATAAAGTTATAGAGTTGCATATAGTGCTAATAATGAAAAAAACATATTTTTTGTAATAACAAGTTATGTCAACAAAGACTTTCTGATTTGTAATAAATAAAATTTTATGTTTTTTTCGACAAATAGCATAGCACATCGATAGATTTTAATATGCTTAACAATTTTCGTTAGTATCTTTTTTGAGATAGGAACTATAAACGCTGGACAAAATATCTCTTTCGGCGAAATGTATGTTTATGTAACATTAATATACTATTTTATATTACGTATGATATTTTTAAGCATTCTATACATCGATATAGAAATACACTAGATACACAGTCTCGAACAGAAATGACACTTAAAACTGTCGTCAAATGTACGAAGTTATTTATAGATGGTCATAACAACCATATTTTTGCAATACAACCTTACATCCATGATCTAAAGCTGTATTTACAACGCTTTAAGTTAAAAGAAATAAAATTTGACTACTTGAAATGAGCGCTCAATTCTGAAATTGAGCGCTCTTTTTCAATGTGTATCTTGGGCTTTTCTATATCGATGATTCTATACCTCGATTTTATTGTTTTGGATTTGAACTGATTATATTATTAACTTGAACTGTATGCATGTGCGAAATAAGGGGTTTTTTTTTATAAGGAACGTCACTTATATTGGTATATTTTCCAACTTTTGCCAAGTTTAAGTGTTGCACTATGTCACATTTGTGTTTTCCTTCTCCCTCAATTTTCCTCCTCCCTTCTCCACCTCCTTATTAAATATTGTATCAAACATTATCAATTTTACAGGTAGAACACTTGTTGTACATGGAATAGGTTAGATAAGACCATCAAATGGACTGCATATTTCATTGCTACATAAATTTATTAATTATAGAAAAAAAAAAAAAAAAAACAACGTTTATTCTGCAACCTAATAAAAAATCCTTATTATATGTTCTAAAGATTAAATAATGGCAATGATAATTTAAATCACGTGAGACGCGTTGCCCTTCTCACCCCGTATACCCCTCTCACCCTGTACAATCCCCGTCATCCTGTATATCCCCTGACCCTAAATATGTGACGTCACTTATAAATTACCTCTCAACGTTGTATTATTCTATAAATGTCTGTGCGTACAATTTTCAATTATATATATATGTATACGTGTCATCGAACTTAATGGATGTGACTATTACGAAACCTACTTAATTATAGTTTAGCTAATAAATGAATAAATGTATGTATTATAATATATTTTAAAGGCGTTAGGCGCTGGTGTGTTGTGGTTTCATGAAATTTTACTAGCAAACGAGCATGCTGTTCATCTGATGGGAAGGCACTGTAGTGTAGACATGGTCAACATCAGATATTAAAGTAATAATCTGAGGTAGGTCGTAGGTCGTAGCAGGAGAAGCAAGGGCATATATAGTACGTGCTGCTCATGTAATTAGTAGATGTTATACCCTTAAATTAGGCAAAAGACAATGCAAAGGCTCCGTTTAAGCAAAAGGAGTACAGCCCCCTCCCCCTCATACTAGGTGGACCGATGACCTGAAGAAGACAGCGGGAAACCGTTGGATTCAGAGGGCACAGGACCGATTGGAGTGGCGCCGTTTAGGGGAGGCCTATGTCCAGCAGTGGACATCAAAGGACTGATGGATGGATACCCTTAAATAAGATTATAGCGCTACACTGATGTTACAACACAGTAATAAGTGTGACGGTGGTGCTGCCACTCTCAAACGATCATATCTACCATCCTTCATATGACATGTCCTTTTACGATTTCTCAAGAATTTTTAATAGTTATCGGGTACTCACGATATGTGGTTTTAGAATTCTTTTTGCCGATATTTCCACCGTAATTGTGAGTACCCGTTAAGTATTAAAATGTATCAATTCCGCGATATAATTATGTATTATATAACAGGTATTAATAATAGCAGATATTATTAATACCTGTTATATAAATTATATAACAGGTTATAATAATAGCTGTACATACAGTAGCTATTTTCCATCAGGTAGACTGCTTGTTTGCTACTTGAATTTCAAAAAAAAAACCTGTAACAATTATATATAACTGACGTGCTCAAAATTGTAGATGCTTCTCGCCTGATCTTAATTATTATGAATATTTGAAGTGATGTGTGACGTTTACGTGGGAAAAGTGAAACCATGTCTATTACTAAATTCACGAATATCAAAATGATAAATATATTAGAATATTATGGTTGCTTTACAATGCGACCATGTAAATTTTTGCATTTGATTAGATATGACATAATTGTTAAAGAAATATTTGAAATCTTATTATTAATGTCCATTTAAAAAAGAGCTGTTAAAAACAATTATAATGGAAAAAAATACTTAGTGCCGTTGTAAGCAAGATTTGAAAGCATACGATCAATCAGAAATGAAAGAAAAATAACATTTCATTGAATGTTCATATTCAATTTTATACCCCTAGGGACGAATTTTCAACAATCATTTTTTTGTGTTTGTCTAAGTGATATAAGCTATACATTCTAAATCAATTAGTAATAAAGAGTGTAATGTATGTATGGTTTAAACTAATAGGATAATGTCAATGAAGACTAACTTTTGGAAATTCTTCCCCTAAGGGTCTAAATAGGGTATCGAAACTTTTACTTAAAAACCTGACTGAAAGATAACGCACAGTTTAATCTGGTGGTCTCGAAACATGAACAGATGTAAAGAATGTTGTTATGTAACATAGATGAAGATTAAAAAAGGTTTGACAATTCGTCCCCCCAGGGGCTAAGTAGGAATAAGTGTTTTTTTGAGTTTTTAAGAGTCGTATCTATGTGACGGCTCTCAGGATGTAAAAAAATATTGTTAATATACATGTTGTGTGACCCGGTTATGTCTGTTACACTATTGTTTTGCCGGAGACATACTCTTGACAGTTTACTATATGATATGTACTGATATTGATCTTTTCGAATTGTACATGACAATGTTGTACGTTTGTCCGTTTTGATGTATTTATATATAATTAAAAGTATAATTATGTGACTTGGAAAGTAATCTTTGATTTCGTTAATAGAAAAAAATGTCTTTGTTAAATTTTTGTTAGAAAAATGCGTGCTCCATTTGATGAATAGATTTTTCTGGTCTATATTTTATATGTTTTTGAGATTTGCCAATATTTAAACTTTTCAATGTACATATTTTTGTTCCTACTTTTAGGTTAAAATTCACCACGCACCAAAACATTTTGTTTTTGTACATTATTTTCTTTTTGTGCCTTGAAATGTATGGGAGCTACTGATTTTACGCAAAAAAAGAGCCTAAATATGAGATTTTTTATACCAGTAATTAGGTAAGCAGCGCGCACTGTGAAAATTTTGACAAAGTATGTTTTTTTAACAAAGACATTTTTTTTAACCCTTCGCGAAAATGCAACACAGACGGTCTATTTTGTTTTATACATTCCTATTATCATAAACTGTTATTCCCATTTTTGTTTATTGTTTATATTTTTGTAAAATTACAAAATTTTCATTTTTTGACTTTTGTCTGTGCTGCCATTTTGGCGAATCTTTTGTAATGTTTTTATTTTTATTTTTTCTCTTCCACTGACCGTCTGCTTATGTGTTGCATTTTCTTCTTTCCCGATTCCTGATGACGCTGGTCGACGAAAACACACACACACACATGCATATAAAAACACACATACCACCTTATATATAACACACATAAATATACCTATCTAACTTACAAAAATAATATTTGCTTATGCAAATATTTTCTTATTTCAATTTTTTTAAATTATTTTAACCAAATCTACATGTTTATTTGTGGACGAAACACATGACGAATTATTATTGAACTAATGATTGAATAAATATTTGAAATAAATAACATGCAATAACAACAAAATAAAAATTCCAATCAAACTCGACTTAATCTAACCTATACCAAATCCTAAAATATACAATTTATAAATAATAAATGACATACATGTTAATACACAATGATATAAAATTTACTCACACACCTTTAATACGTAACTTGAATAAAACACGCACATATCCAAATACACAATATCATGAACACACACATACGAACATGCACACACACAGCAGCTACTTCAGCGCGTCAACGCCCGCGCAAACTGAGAACAGTTTCATGGACAGCGACTTGTTCGAGCAGATACGGGCTTTCGAGCCGGGCTTCGACGACTTCGACATGTACGCCGCTAATATGAGCATGAAGTGAGGTGAGAGACACTTGGCCATAGCATTTGTTGTAATTTTGAAGGTGGTAGAACCGGGGTAGTTCGATCGGGGAAGTACCATCGCCACACCTATTTGTAGCGTGAAGCATTTCTTGCGTTTCAATGGGAGGGTATGGTTGCCGGCACACTTTTATATGCGGCGACCATCATAGTCTTCGGGAGGAGCAACGCATCTGTGATTGACTTCAGATGGAACCCATGTTCTGTGTGAAGTTGATTACAGATGTCCATGGGCAGTGACCACTTACCATCAGGTGGACTGCATGCTCGTTTGCTACTTCAGTCAGATAAAAAAAAATCCACGAACCAGAAACATCGATGTTAGGGCATAATATAGACAACGGACAGTAGTCCGACTCAGGCGTGTAATTGAAATGTGTACGTATGTGTGAGTAGGGTTGTGACTTCCCCTCTTGGTAGCGCTGAGGACGGCCACCAGGGTTTAGTGCGGTAAAAATCCCACATAACCCTGCGTCGCTCCTACAACGTTGGGCACCTTTTGAACGTTTCCCCCTCGAGTTACACAAACACACAACAGCTACTTCAAAAGGAGACCACTTATCCATCGAGTACTAGTGAGTCCACTAAGTGACTAGGTGGTGGAACCAGTGTCGACCGGGGAGGTACCACCGCCACACCTATTTCTAGCGTGAGCCAGTTCTTGCGTAAGATGGAGGGGTGTGGTTGCCGGCTAACTTTTGTATGAGGCGACCATCTTAGGCCTCGGGAGTAGCAACTCATGTGATTGACTTCACATAAAACCTTTTTTTCTTTATGAAACTGTTTACAGATAAAATGGATGACAGTGACTTGTTTGCTCCTTCAAACTTTAAAAAAAAGAAAAACTTAATGTAATTCTGTGGTGGTGCCAACCCATTAACGTCCCACTTCTGGGTACAGGTTTTCTCTCGGAATGAGAGAGTTTTAGGGCACAGTCCACCGCGCTGGCCAAGTGCGAATTGGTGAACAACATAGTCCACTGCGCTGGCTAATGCTATTCTGTAATCAACTTAATTTTAGAGTCCTGCATAATGAAGTGCCTCGATGGGCAACTGAATACACACGGATTAGTGCTGGATAAAGTCAATTCAACTTTGTAGCTAGTGTCATTCAATTTCTATACAATAACATCGACAAATCATCGGTGATATGGCCACCAGGCTAGGATAGTTGGTTACTAGTTTTCTAGAGTGCGTTCCATTAGACGTTCACAAAGTTCACGGTCACGATCGCAGTTTTTCCGATCACTTCGACCCATCTTATTAGATGGGTCGTCGTGAGCTTCGCGTGGGCGTAAGTCATGCGTAAGCAACGTATTCGTCGCGACCATAACGACCGCGAACGTCTTGTGGAACGACGTTTTGGGCGTTTGAAACTTTGTGAGCGTCTTCTGGAACGCGCCCTTAGTATACAAAATATCATTTCGTTTGTCTTTTTCAGGTGCCATCAGATTTTCATCAGGAAAATAGTTTTTTATTTAAGATGCATTATTTCGAGTCAATTAATCTTAGATGCTTTTATTGTGCACATTAGTTATACATAAATAAGTTTAATATATATTATATAGTATACACAGTGCCATACATGGAATTATGAAATATACAAAGATTACAATTTAAAATATATGTATATGATATTTAACAAGATTATAACAAGTTATAATAACAAATTATAGGTATAATGTACCAAAATGTGTTTATGTGTTGTAAATGCTATATTTCAGCTTTGTATATTAAATGTACATGTATAATGATATATTTCACAATTTTGTTAGATGGATTGCATCATCGCAAAACTTAGGGGTTGAGAAGGATGCGCCCTCAGGGGGCCACAAGTGACTAAAACAGATTCAATGTATCAACGTTATAAGTAGGGGTTGTGAGGGATGTGCCCACAAAATCCCCTCTAGGGTCCGAGTATATAAAATTTTTAATTTTTACAGAAAATATGAGCGCATCAATGCTGACTACTAACTGTTTTTTGACTCAAAACGATACTTCGTTTAAAGTCATTTAATATTGTTGGTCAATGAAAGATATTATTGATTTCCAAATGAAAAATAGTTAAAATTTTGCTCTAAATTTTTTTTCGTTGCATACACTTCGATATCTATTGATAATAGAACAAAAAATGTCCTACAATATAAAAGAAAATATCAATATCTATGAAAGACTTGGACACCGCCGCCGCACAATGATCAGTGTACCCTTACGCAAAGCAGTCGTCGCTATTTTTTGGGACTACTATCGGAATAGCATCAACCCACTGCTGACTATGACTATTGACCAAATCCCTATTTCGGATGGGGGGAGGGAGATGTCCAAAGTGGTGCTCAAATGTATAATGGTTGGATAGATTACATTATAGTCTGCGCGAACGACGTCGCGTGGATTCTGCAAGTGTATAATATACAATACAATGCAATGTATGGCCGAAGACATGAACAGCTAATATTTTGAGGAAACTCGTATTCGAACTAAGAGCAATAAGGGTTGATAACAGATGGTAAGTGGCGGTGGTCACTCACCATCAGGTGGACTGCATGCTCGTTTGCTACTTCTAAGTAAAATATCAATAATATGTTATATAGTTTAGTGCCATCGCAACGTTCAAATTTGCTAAGATTTTTTATTGTTTTTACACTTATTATAAGGATATGTGTGCTCTCAGTGAAAACGAGCTAAGTCCGATCTTCGCCAAACTATCGGTGCATCGTTTTTTTTTTTTAATATTTCTCCTAAAACTAGAATTATCAGTACTAGTCACCCGTCGCAACGGTCGAAATTCGACCGTATTCAAAATCTAAACTTAATATTTTCCAAAGTATTCACGTATTAATATATAGATATATTTTTTTGTTAAAATAAAAACAGATGTCTATCGTAAAATCTCAATTGTTAACCATTTTTATAGAAGTCAATTTGGCAAAAATCAAGACTATACTCGTTCTCACTAAGAGCACATATTTATTATGTAGTATAGGATATAAATATATTTTATTAAGTCTCTTTCAATTATATATTGTTGTTTTTAATGCAATACATTTATTTTAATACTTTTATTAGTTTTTAAGTGCGTATATGAAAACAATGGCAGAATAATCTGCAAAGAAATCTATAAAAAAATGACAAAATGTCAAATGACAACAAATAGAAATTGTTTGACAAATGAGCTTAAGCATTACTATTTTTTAAGTGGGTATGAAAACTGGTGACAAAAAAGTCGATCAAAATTATGACAAAATGTCAAATGACAACAGGTCGTGCATTTTTGACAAATTAGCTTATCCATAATTAATTTTAAGAGTGACAAAAAAGGTTAAAAGTTTTGACAAATGTCAAATGACAACAAATCGTAACTCGTCAAATAAATTTATTTAAATATGTAAGAATAGAATTCGTTTAAAGTTATTTTATATTAAATAATTGTTATTAATTGCATATGACAGATGTCCCACTTGTCAGTTTTTCAATAAAATTATTATCAATTTGTTACTGAATATATTGTTAACTTGTCGTTGCTAAAACTTATGAAAATATTCATATATGTGTCGTTTTACCCTCCGGGTCTCTCATATGCTACGGTTAAGACAATATAAGGACGGTGGGCAAGAATTTTCGTGCCACGACCTCTTTGTCCGGACAATTCTGTTCCAATTAAATAAATAAATTATCGAGGAGGTTTGGTCCTTGGATCATTAATACTACAATGTTAATAAAACATTGTAATATAATGTATAAAGGTAAAAGATATTGACAAATCCGTTCAGTAGCTGGTTGAACATATAATACATGTACAAATTTGTACCTATTATGTACAAAAGTAAATATGTTAAAATAGTTTTCGAAATTGTTTCACGATAATTTAAGAAAAAAATCATATGTATTTTTCAAGCTATTCCGCAAATGTTTATAAATTATAGTAACATATAAATATATTGCCTGGTTAATGTTGAATTGAGCCACGTAATTCAGTGCGTTTTAATTATAGAAATTATATACAGATATGCACCTTAGTCCAGTGATGATGTGATTGAAGTTAATATTTGAAACTATAAATGTGTTAAAATATAAAGCACTTTTTCAAGTATCTATAAACTGTAAATAAGAGAGTAATTAAGCTAAGGTGGTAATCGCGGTAATACTACTTTGTTATCGTTTAAAAATTGCGTCCGTCTATAAATTTGCCATTAGCTTCAGATCATGTCAGTTTGATATTACTTCTTTGGCAAAGGGAGATCTCCCACCAGGCCAGGTGATCATGCCTGGGAAGCGGCCGTGCTCCGACACTCGTTATTCGGTACTTGTATATGCAGGGTATTGAGAATACTTCGATAGCGTGTTTCAGAATACTAGTAGCGCCATCTCTTGATGAGTTGCGGGAGGTCGCCATACTTCAATTTTGTTCACGAATAAAATAATACAAAATAATAGTGCAATATACCAGTCAACAATTGGGGCTGACTACGATTGGACGGTAGATAGGACATTTTCCCATTAGCTGCTTCGATTTCACAATGCCATATAATAGTAGAAGTTGGAAGTCGAGTGAAAGATTTGAAGGCTAGACAGATCTTTATTTTGTACAATACGTAATATGTGGGATTGGCTCACTACAAGTAGTCTAAAATCGATAATTTCCAGTAGCTAGTAGTAGATTGGTCGCCATTATCTATAACTGCAAAATTAAGGGACATTTACATTTTATTGTATGTGATAAAAAACAAATTTATAAATTCGTCTTATTTTATCATTAAGACATATCGATTTAGAAATACACTAGATACACAGTCTCAAACAAAAATAACACCTAAAACTGTCATCAAATATACGTAGTTATTTATAGATGGTCATAACGACCATATATTTTAGCAATACAACCTTACGTCCATGATTTAAAGTTGTATTTACAAAGCTTTAAGCAAAAAGCAATAAAATTTTACTATTTGAAATGAGCGCTCAATTTTGACATTGAGCGCTCTTTTTCACCAGACAGTTTTGAGACGCTGAATGTGTATCTTGGGTTTTCTATTTCGGTGCTAGGGAGTGCAAGTCTTAACGAAATTGTTGATAATGTATTAATTACCAATCTACATTACATATTGTCGCCGAGACACTAGGATACGATCCTAGGCCTAATCATTTAAATGACTTAGTATTGAAACTAAATTAAAAATCCACTACATTTTTGGAATATAAAGAGAAAACAAAACTAAATTATAAAATGTGATACTCGTGGCCTTACATATTTAGCGGAGAATTTTGAAATTAATATTTTGTAGTGGTATTAACTCATTGCTCGGGTTGTCTTGGCAGTTTAAACCCCTAAGGGTCTCATTAAGAAGATTTTTACATAAAGGGACAAGAAAGAAAATAAAGGTCTCACTGTTCGGATTTTTACAGAAAAAAATTAACTGAAAAAATAAATCTGTTGTCTGTAAAGTCGGTTTACTGACGATAGTTGAACGAAACAACGTCATATGAAAATACTAGAGGAATGGTTGCATTTTTCAAAAGAAAATTTCAATTTTGTTTGTTTGATAGATATTTTCTATGGATATAGATAAGGAGGTAAATGGAAATCACAATGGAATTTATCAACTTACATTTATTTGTACGCATTAATTTTTTGACATAATTGTATTTATGTATATTGGCCAATTGTGCCTCTTTGTCGCTCGTGCCGCGTTCTCGCTTGCACTTCAAGCCTTAAATGGAACGCCTCAGAGCGAGGTAACGCCGCATGAGTCGTGTTTTTTGGTGCGTGCAACCAGCACCAACGAATTATAAGACGTCACGTCAAAAAGTACTAAGGGTTATTAAAACTTAACTCGTAAGGGCTGAAAGGCACAATAAGGGACTCCTAAGGGTTTTATTGTTGGAATTTTCACGGACAAGGGTCCAAGATGTTGATCCCTGGGTCATTTTTTGTTTTACAATATTGCTTTAACTGTAAATTCAACATACCTGAGTTTTTAGTTACGTTAGTTCGTATGAAGTCTAACTTTTTTTTAGTACAGCTCCACAGACAGATCGTCCGTGCCTTTTTTATGTTAGTTTTATTAAATTCTACAGTTCCTCTATACGCATTTGCTGTCATCGCTCTCAACTAAGTAACAGTGTAAGCTGGGTCCCAGTTGTGTGCGGTGCGGCAACGGCGGCCGTACAGAAAACCTTATGTAGGCTTACTAGGTAGGACCTATTTTTTTTAACTGCACACTCAGGTGTAATATAATATATCTAAACCTCAAATTGACTGACGTATGCCCTGTAGTGGAACAATAAATAATGATAGATTTTATGAAGCCCTATTTTTCTTATTACTACTTTTTCGATTCATTATTTTGGAGCTAAAATTTCTTTCAATACAATTTATGCATAATGTCAGCGTGGAAGAGCGTTTAGTTTAGTAAAGAGTTCCGGGTTCTATCCCCGGCGACACAGACACCCGAATGACAAATTACATTTTTTTCTTGGTGTTTTTTTTTTTAGTTCTTTTAGTTCCACGCTCACACAAACACAACATGTCAACAGATGAGCGTGGAACTGAAAGTGTTATTATCGCTAATTGCATTAAAATGAATGCTACATAATTATATTCAAAGTGTTAATAAATATTCGGCGTTGCTTAAGAAAATCAATGTTTTATTATAATCCGTGTTGCACTTTAAGAAAAATGTCGATTATAAATGCTATAATAAGTAGATTTTCTGAAATATTTTAAAATCTAATAGTTCTTTAAAAGTAACGCCTATTTTATATAATGTTAAGAAAGCTGTGTTAACGGACCTAACTCTGGGTCTCTATATGCAAAATGATAATGTATTTCGTCCGTGGTACCTAACTAAAATCTATTTTCAACGTACTAAATGTACTTTCTATTTGCTAATTTTCAAAAAAAAAACCTAGTGTGTAAATTTAATGTCGCTTTTTATTATAGTGTTAGAGCATATGCATGTTACAATAAAAACTTTGAAAATGTCGTTTGACTTAATTTTGTCCATATGTGTATGTCTAGTCCAGTTAGGATGAGATTATTATGTTTGTTCGAAACTATCGTTGTGTACGTTTTCGGCTATCATTGCAAAGTATATTTCAAATTACAGTTAGAATCAAGAACCGATTATGTACGAGTTGTTCTCGCGCCTGAAGAATTCCGTATCTATGAAAACGTCAAAAAATTACATTTGTTGTATTGTCGCCAACCCATTATTGTCCCACTGCCGGGCCCCGTGCCCGGCAGTGGGACAATAATGGGTTGGCGAATCTTCTCTCAGAATGAGAGAGTTATAGGTCATAGTCTACAGTGCTGGCCAAGTGCGAATTGGTGGACTTCACACATCACACAGAACTTTTTTTTTTAAAGAACTCTCGAGGTTTCCTCACGATGTTTTCTTGACCGAAAAGCAGTGATAATTAATTTCAATTACGCACGTAATTTTAGAAAAATCAGTGGTGGGCCTGGGCTTGAACCTCGAACCTCCCGATCGAGAAGGCAAGTTTCAACCATTACGCTATCACTGCTCTTTTATGAATATAAAGTCTTAATCTAAAAGATACTACCTTTTAGAGGTGGTAGAACCAGGGTAGTTTCGGGGAAGTACCACCGCCACACCTATTTCTAGCGTGAAGCAGTTCTTGCGTATCGATGGAAGCGTGTAGTAGCTGGCACACTTTTATATGAGGCGACCATCATAGTCCTCGGGAGTAGCAACGCATCTGTGATTGACTATTCTGTTTGAAGTTGCTTACATACGTCAATGGCCGGCAGTGACCACTTACCATCAGGTGGACTGCATGCTCGTTTGCTTCTCCAGTCAGATAAAAAAATAGGGTTACGTTTCTACCTTTCGGGTATGGAACACTAAAACGTAAGCGTGGAATGTATATTGTAATGATTGGGTGAAAACTTTATAAGGGTTGTTTTGAACAAACACAATAAAGTCGTAACAAGACAGTTTATGAAAATGTATAAACAAACTAATTTGTCAGAATTTTTTCCTATTCCGGCCTTCAATACACTCGACGGAAACAAGCACATAATTTAAATTAAGCAATTTTATGACTCAATAGAATTTTATGTCAAAATAAATGCATATTTTTCTTTCCAATATTATATTTGACTTTTGATTTAAAATATAAATAAGTGATGTTTTTTGTGAGTAAGTAAATAAGTGAATGGTCATTGTCATTATCTGGGCGCGTGACAAAATGATTAATGCTAAAAATGGTTACATTAGTCAAAATGACTAATGTTAAAAATTATTACATTAGTCATGTTGTCATAGTAATATTGTTAGGAGATCTTTATCTTATAAAAAGTCGATTTGGAAAATGTGCACCGATTAGTCAAATATAATGTTATATGTCAATCTCTCTCTTCAGTCGTGCCTCATTACTGAGGACTGTGATTTTGATGCGAAGCATTTTCAATTTGCTATCTCTGCTTATTGCGATCGGCAGCTTGCCGTGCTGATAGGTATCTCCAGGTGTTTAAATACCTGATCCGTCCGTCTCCTGGGACTTCGGCCTCGAGGTCTCTTGTCCTCAATCTTGCTTGTCACCATCAGTTTCTCCATATTGTCGGGAGATCATCTGGCAATGTGCCCAAAATATTTGAGGATTCGGTGCAGGCAAATGCTGGAGAGCCTTGAGGAATACAAGATCCTTTTTTTTTCCCTGACAAAGGGGAAAGGGCTACCCTCCATGCGGGGAGGCTGGTGATGCTCATGCATACCAATACGGCCGTCCGCATTGGTTATATGGGACTCACGAAAGAACCTACGTGCCTACCCACTAAACACCACCAGAGGTTGGCTTTGATCTCTGAGGCCTTAAAGCCTTCATCGATTGTATGCCCCCTATGGGCTGAAAAGGGGGTTTTAAAGACCAAGATTCTTGAGGACCGATACATTGGTCCGGCGCGCAGTCCAGGGTATTCTCAGCAAGCGAGTATCAGTATTCTTTCAAGGTGGTAGAACTAGTGTAGTTCGACCGGGGAAGTACCACCGCCACACCTATTTCTAGCGTGAAGCATTTCTCGCGTTTCGATAGAAGGGTGTGGATGCCGGCACACTTTCACATGAGGCGACCATCATAGTCCTCGGGAGTAGCAACGCATCTGTGATTGACTTTAGATGGAACCCATGTTCTGTATGAAGTTGATCACAGATGTTCATGGGTGGCAGTGACCACTTACCAACAGGTGGACTGCATGCTCGTTTGCTACTTCAGTTAAATAAAAAAAAAAAAAAGCGATGCAGTAGCTCAGCAAGCATGTCAATAATCAAATTCTATTTGCACTTTGCATGAGGCGTTGGTGCCATCAATTAAAGTGTTGTGTTGTCGGTTCGTATGTACTCTCATAAATTGTTTAAATCTGTCTATATATAACTAGCCGTGCCGGCGACTTCGTCCGCGTGGAATGGTTTTCATACATATATTTTTGGTATCTTGAACCGTTTTCGCAGCGCATGCAACGGAAGCCTTTGAGGATGAATAATTTTCCTTGTTTTTTTCACATTTTCCATTATTTCTTCGCTCCTAATACTTGCAGCGTGATGTTATATAGCCTAAAGCCTTCCTCGATAAACGGTCTATTCAACATAAAAAGATTTTTTCAATTCGAACCAGTACTTCCTGAGATTAGCGCGTTCAAACAAACAAATAAACTCTTCAGCTTTATATATTAGTATAGATAAATAAGTATTCATTTATTATTGTTAGTAGTTTTACATTGTATAAGTTACCAGTTGGTATGACATAATTTAAAGAAATGTTAAGAGGGTACTAAATTCGAGAAAAAGTACTGAGAATGAAAGGGACGCAAAATTTCGAAAACCTGAGATAAGTTTTGTAAGGAACTCTTTGTGGTACGACTTTTGTATTTTGGCAAAGGGAGATCTCCAAGCTAGGTGATCTTGCCTGGGGAGCGGCCGTGCTCCGACACTCGTTCAGAACTTGTATATATGCAGGGTATTGAAAATACTTCGATAGCGTGTTTCAGAATACTAGTAGCCATCTCTTTATGAGTTGCGGGAGGTCGCCGCAGAAGCATTTCTTGCTAACAGCAGTATTTAGCACCTCACGTGAAGCATTCCTTGCGTTTCGATGGAAGGGTGCGTTTGCCGGCACACTTTTATATGAGGCGACCATCATAGTCCTCGGGAGTAGCAACGCATCTGTGATTGACTTCAGATGGAACCCATGTTCTGTATGAAGTTGATTACAGGTGTCCATACGGCATTGACCACTTACCATCAGGTGGACTGCATGCTCGTTTGTTACTTCAGTCAGATAAGAAAATAGGGGAGCGTTCAAGTATTACGTAACACAATTTGGGGAGGGGGGGGGGGGGTATTGTCAAACATTACTATTCGTTAACGCATTATGTAACGTGTTTTTTTGAAGTGAAACTTCTTTAGGCGCATGAGGGTAAAATTTTTACAGATGAAACGTCACGCCGGTATGCAACGGAAGTGTCGGAAAAGAGAGAGAGAGTGATCGAGACCGATTGAGAGAGAGTAAGACAGGGCGAACGTAGCATGAGCAACTAGCCGTGGAGTGAGAGTAGGGAGCAAGCGAGTGAGAAAGATTGAGAGAAAAAGTGAGACAAAGCGAACGTCGTATCACGCCTTTTTCCCTTCCTCTTAATCTTGGAAATTTAAAGTTTTAGATTTGTATAAATATAAACAAGATTTATAAATTAGTTCGCCAAAGAAGTTTCACTTCTGACATGTGTACTTTGTACGCACGCATGTTTTTTTTATATTGAGTATAATACCTTATTTTATACCTAAATGCATAGTAAATAATTCATATTCAAAACTGTTCTCTTTCAGAAAATTTATAAATTATATTTTACCGATATTGTCATCAAGTTTATAATAAATCTGTTTTTATGTCTAGATGTTGTGAAATTAGAGATTAATTGCATTAAATTCTCTATAATTATGTGCCTTGAGTCTTAGTGTTATTCTTACAAAAATATCATACATTTTATTCGTTTGAGTGACCATCTATTTCAAAAAAATGTCGTAAAATAAAACTAAAGAAAAGTATGGCGTATTCTTTGTATAGTTAATATTTTTCATATTTAATTCTATCTATGGCAAAGGGACAAACCGCGTAAGTCGAATTCGCGTAAATCGGGGTACAAGAAATACGTAATACAAAATGTAGCTGGCATACAAGTACATAGTCCTACTATTCCACACTCTTATTTAATAGTGTAGGATAGTAAGGCTATGTAATCCATAATAAAGAGATTGTGTGACGCAGCTGGCACTCAATAAAAGACAAATTGAAATTTGAAAACCGCGTAACTAGGAGTTCGCTTAAGTCGGGGTTTCGTAACTCGAGGTATTTCTGTATATGCAAGATTATGAAAAATTCGATAGCATGGTTCAGACAGGGTTACCAAGTCTCAAAATATATTCCCCTAAAGCCTTCATTAAAAGCCCCTAAAATCCCCCACGATGAGTTTTAATTAGAATTCTCCGTGGCAACCTGACCTGAAGATGAAAAAAAATGTCTTCGACTGTAGTGCACGACCTTTTTTTTTCGTCGTGAGGCATGGTGAGTAGTGTTGCCCAAATGCAAGAACAAGACGAGACTTAGCCAGTCTTGGTCTTGGTCTTGCGCCAATACACCTGGTCTTGGTCTTGGTCTTGGTCTTGCGCTCCCAGTCTTGGTCTTGGTCTTGGTCTTGCAGCAAGAGTCTTGCAAGTCTTGCAATTACCTATTAGTCTATTACTATTTATTAAAGTTTGACTAAATGTACAATAATAGTACCTAAGTAATTAGTTTAAAACCATATAAGTAATCAATATTATAATATATACTTACTAGAATGAATTAATATGACATCTACTACCTATCCTTACCATTTTATCCCAATCATAATACTACTTGCGTGATCAGTATAATGTATTCATTTTCATTCTAAGCACTCTGAAACTTATTTATTCTTTGGAACACCTGTAGGTACTCTTAAAATTCGAAATTATTTTGCATGAGTATACCTACGCCCTATGGCGGCAATCAAATAGTGTCAAATGTTCTGATTTCGGCGTGGCGGCAACGATTGTTTTAGATTTCAAAAGAAGCCGCCGGCGCGTTTATCATAACCATGTACTTCCGAAAAGCGGCAAATTTCTTTGAGAAGTAAGTACAAAACCTTTGATGCCGCATTATTAAAGTGCCGATGGTTAAAACATAACTATGCATGCACTCAGTTTGATTTTAATAGATATTTTTTTATTCGCTATGTTTATGGTATTAGTCGTAATGCGCATAGGTCCAGTTTTTCATATTCTTTGATACAATTTTTTGCGTCTCATAGAATTCCTAAGCGTACCTACCTATACACCGAACTGTTACACCTAACTACTCAGTGAAATAGCGCTAAGTCCTAGCTGCAAGACGCAAGAGTCTTGCAGGCTATGTCTTGTTCTTGCTCAAGTCTTGCACGGTCAGTCTTGGTCTTGGTCTTGCTAAAAATACGCGGTCTTGTTCTTGGTCTTGGTCTTGCAAAAACGCAAGAACAAGACCAAGACTGCAAGACCAAGACTGAATTTGGGCAACACTAATGGTGAGCCTGGCGGGGAGATTTCCCTTTAAAAACACCTATAATGTTGAAGTTATACGAACCCCTAAAAATATTACACCCCTAAAAAATCCCCATCCAACTTATTTATCCCCTGAATTTGGGGGAAAAACCCCTAAGTTGGGAACCCTGGGTTCAGAATACTAGTATCGCCATCTATTGATGAGTGGCATCTAACGAGTTGAATGTATGATATAATTATTATTAAATTCATAATTACTTAATATTGTAAGCTGCCTTTGTCTGTACGTGTTTGTTCAATGTTTAGATGTAATTAATAAATATTATGACTGTTTGTATTGTTTTTATTTTGAAACCAAATGATGTCTTACTCTGTTACGTTATGAATATTTATTGAAGTGAAACTTCTTTATCGGGGTTGTTGAAGTGAAACTTTTTTATCGGGGTTGGAAAAAAATTAGTGTAACATTTTTTCGTTACGCGCCATCTTTTTCTGTTATGCGCCATCTTTTTTTATTTTTCGTTACGCGCCATCTTTTTTTTCCGTTACGCGCCATCTTTTTCTTATCCCTACCACGCGTGATATTAGATAGATTATTATAGATTAGTTTATTAGATAAAGTCTAATAAAAGCCTTTTATTAAACTTTATCTAATTTAACTTTATTCAACCAATTTCTGTAAAGTTGCATATATTGAAAAATAACGTCATAAAGAAGTTTCACTTACGAGTGTACGCTAGTACACGCACACATTTTTATTTTATTTATTTACAAAATCCACAGCTTATTACAATAAAATTACGCTCTATATAATGTAGATCTTGAAGCCAATTACGGATTTACAATAATGAATGCGGGAAATGTAGCGGCAGTGTAGGGTGAAGGCGGCGGGCTTACGACCTCGCGCCTGACAGAAATGACAGACACAGGACCTAGCACCATTCGCAGATAAAAGTTTTCTCCAAGACTACGCTTGGTTACCATTCACTAATATACCTATACTCGGGGCAAATTCGATATGGAATGTTTAATAACAAAGCGTTGCCTAGCAACCATTGACAGGCAGGGGAACGCAACTTTTTGTTGTTTTATCAGCCGTCTTTTACCTATTATTAACTTTTACCTGTAACTTATGATAGGTTGCAAATCCCTTCATGGAATTAAGGTTGTAACATCATTAGTTATACAATGACGATAATGGTAAATAAATTTTGTTTGACTGGTTATAACATGTATCTTGCAGTTGGTCATTATTAGTTAATCAACTCTTTTTAATTAAATTACTTTGCGAAAATTTAATGCATACTTTGGTTGAATATACAATGCATTTGTGTACAACCCTACATAGAACTTTTTATGGTTTGTTTACATTTATTCCATATCGAATTTGCCCCGAGTATAGACTAACTAGATTATACAAGGAAGTCTTATCTAAAGATAACACTATAGACCCCTGACAGTGAAAGGAAATTTAAAGATAAACTAACAAAATTATTCAGTGTATAAAATATTAGTTCTCATTACTCTATTTAAACTCACGTAAACTATTTCAACTTTGTTATTGTATTCACTTATTTAATCGCATGTTGTGACTGCCTGTAAGTAGAATTATGTGCATTTCCATACCTTATATTACTTTTCTCTATTTTTGTAGTCCATGTAATTCTGTTGGTGGTTCTAATAAAATAAATAAATAAAGACTACGTGTTGGGACACGGAGGAACTAGATTTGGCGATAAACACTTTTTGGTCCATAAAAAAACACGCTTTCTACACTCGTAGCCTTACACTAGGATTTTCCCGTGTCGTGGGTACCATGGACACACACAAGACGAATAAACTTAAACTCATCATTCAGATACCTGTCTGGCCGGGAATCGAACCCGGGACCCATTGCGCGTCAGACCGGTATAGTGACCGCTCCGCCACGCGGGTTGCAAACAGCAGATTGACTTTAAGCAAAGGGCCTCGCGAATTGCAAATTGCCCACATTAAGTACCTAATACATATGAGCAGTGATAGCCTAATGGTTGAAACTTGCCCTCTCGATGGGGAGGTCCGAGGTTCAAACCCAGGCACGCACCACTGATTCATGTGCGTATTAGAAATTAATTATCACTGCTTTTCGGTGAAGGAAAACATCGTGAGGAAACCAATACACCCGAGAGTTCTTTAAAAAAAAAAGTTCTCGGAGGTGTGTGAAGTCCACCAATTCGCACTTGGCCAGCGTGGTGGACTATGGCCTAAACTCTCTCATTCTGAGAGAAGACCCGTGCCCGGCAGTGGGACAATAATGGGTTGACGAGAGAAGTAATACTCGCCATTGCCTGTGCCCTCTAAATCCAACGATTTCTCTCTGTTTCTTCAGGTCATCGGTCCACTTTTGGGGCGAATTGTTCCCCTTTTATGATTTTATATTAATATTATCGCGGAATTGATACATAACGGGTACGCACGATATGCAGTTTATAAATTCTTATAGAATTCATGAACCGCATATCGTGAGTACCCGTTAAGTATAATGTTATCCTTTTACCTAAATATGGTCGTTCTCAGAGGACTCCGGTTGCATTCCTCTGGAGATCCCGGAGTACCCTGTGTAGCGCCGATAGGGTTGCCACCTTTTTTTTCAACGATTAAAATACTTTGGCTATAAAAGGTATAAAGAAAAAAGTACATAGCCTCAAAATAAAGTACAATTTATTTTATCCCCGTGTTTTTTAGCTCCAGAAACCTTTAGATAGTTGAGAACCTAAAATGGTACGTGGTGGTAGTCGGCGAAAAAAGGTTAAATATACGTAAAATTTGACGAGCAAAAAAAAGGTCACCAACTATACATATTCTACTATTTTCTAAATAAGGTAGCTATGAAACGTGAAATGATAAAATTTTTGTTTCACACAAAACTGCTTATAATTAAACTTTTTTAAACATAGAAAATAAAGTATTTTCGCGTACTTTATTTTTCTCATAAAGTTTACAGTACAATTACTCCAAATAAAGTACGATACTTTACAATAAAGTACGGGTGGCAACCCTAAGCGCCGAGGACGGCCACTGGGGGTTTTACTGCGGTAAAAATCCCACATAACCCCGCGTCGCTCCCACGAAGTTGGGAACCTTTTTAAGGTTTCCCCGAAAACAAATATGGTCGCCACTCTGAATCCTTTTAGACTGGATAAGTTACAGTTAAAATAAAACAATAATCACATTTCTATGTATATTTTATTACAGCCGATCCAATAATACATTCTCAACTTTCCTTAATCTAATATACAGTAAAATAATATACATACATTTACAATAACTCTAAATATATATGGCGTTGGTGAGGTGACCTTTGCAAATGACATGTACTGATATGATTCTAACATTAAATTAATATTAAAATATGCATAGAAGTAGTTTAAATAGAACAGAGAAGAAATGCCTCCAATTGTCCTTGAAAAGACAAACTTTGACTTCTCTGTCTCTCTCTTCTCGCGCGATTACGACAGAGACATACACCGCAATTCTTTTCTTTAAATAACCGTCGGATGTCTCCGCTGACAGGCATCCGTATCTTCCGCACTTTATGGGCGCGTTCCAGAAGACGTTCACAAAGCCCAAAACGTCGTTCCACTAGACGACCGCGGTCGTTGTGGTCGCGGCGAATACGTCACTCATGACGTCACGTCTTACGCCCACACGAAGCTCACGACCCATATATTAAGGTGGGTCGAAGTGATCGTTCCACTAGATAATATGTCAGTAACGCTCACAAATCAGTGGAACGGGAAAAACTGCGGTCGTCAGCGTGAGCTTTGTGAACGTCTAATAGAACGCACTCAATGTATACCTCTATGAACAAATCTATGAAAATAAAAAAAAATACGGGTTTTCGATAATTATATTTTTAAGCGACATTTAGATACCGAGCTGAAAAATAAATGCGATTAAGTAAAATAATCCACTAGAGTGTATTCCATACTCATCACGATCATCTGTTTTCTGTCTTTTAGCGCGAAACAAAAGATTGCAAAGATGTTAATGGTGAATGTTCTACAAGTTATTCGACGAATTGTCCGCGAGTATCAAAATGTTGTGTTCAAATGTATTTAAAATAAATGAATATTAGAAAAAAAGAAACATTTGTTGTTTGAATTAAAAACTATTACGTAAAATGAACAAAGCTTTTAAAAGGATTAATCCTGAAATCATCGAAAATTGATATTAAGTAGGTATCTATTATCAATTTTCGACACAAATTAGAAATTGTGCAAAATATAACGCACAGTAAGAATGAAAGGGACCATTTTTTTTGTAAATAGAGTTAAATACGAAACTATTAATAATGTTATCTATTGTCCAGCGAATTAATGTGACGAGTGCTTAAAAAGTACAAACAAATGGTGTCTCTATATTAACGCTTTAAACTTAAAAATGCTAAATCAATTTTATTTCCAAGAAAATGCAAAATTGTTGAGTCCCTTTGATTCTCATCGTGCGTCACGACACATAGAAATATATAAAGGTAGGCATTCACGTTACGACGGTCGAACAAACTGTCGCAACAACAGTTCGATCACCACACATACTTAACGACCTTGGTCGTACAGTCCGCCTTAGGACCAAGCCATTCACGATCGAATTGTCGCATACGACCGTAGTTCCGTCGTAACTTGAATGCCCACCTTTTTTATTAAGCAATTGATCCATAAACAAAAATAAAAGAGCACATTTACAAAAAAGTACGAGATTAAAACTATTGATAACATTTATTTTTACAAATAAACTTGACGATTTTATGTTTCACAAATAAATACATGTTTTTGGTAAGAAATACTTTTGATGCATCAGAGCTTTACCAAAACAAACATCTATTATTTAAACAGTTTATTGTTTTATCAATTATTTTGAAATTATTTCATTCAAAAACTGTAGTCTGGCAGTTACACATTTTGATAATACTGCTCGCTCGGATACATCAAAAATTATTGTATTTTAATAGACATATCCATGGACAATGATGTTATATATGTGTATGCTTAATAATATTATTATGATAAGTGATAATGATTATTTATATCTGTTCACATTTAGAATTTTCGAATTTGGATCATTCATATATTGTTACACGTTAGTATGCCATGTTGTTAAAATGATTTAAAAAAAAATGTTTCCGTACAAAATCTATACAAAAAAACCGGAGAGATAAACTAAAATAGTAAAAATAAAGATCTAAATATTTTTCACAACGAAATATAAAACAAAATTAGAAAAAAAATTGAAAATAGAAACAGATTTGGAATACAGCTTTTTTGTCACTGGAACGTCATTTGTGCGAAGAAAAGGTTATAACGAAATTTATAATTGGAATGAGAATTTAAATTTTGTAAAAGGAACAATGTGATACAGCCAGTTAGCTAAATTCATGTATTGATTTAATATGTAGTTTAAAATATTGGTTTACTTAATTCTGCACCGACTGATGCATTTTGTGCATAAAATTTGTTGATTAACGTCGACGCGATATGTACTGTTAATTGCTATTTTAGTTTTTATGTGAAATTTATGTATCGAGCCCAAAATTGGTAAGAAAAAAGTTTACGCCAGACAAGGTAGTAAGCACCAAGTAGTTCCGGGACCAGAATAGGGCTACGGCATCCCCTGCCTGTCGTAAGAGGCGACTAAAAGGGGCTTCCGGGATTGCGAGCGGCTAGAAGCTCGAGCTGGGAGCTCGAACCGTTCAGTCAGGTGATCCCGGGGAGGACGGCGGTACGTGTGGTCGCATACCGTCGTAAAGACTAGACTGAGCGGTGGGCCCAGCCGCCCATCTGGGAGGAGCCCGATGGGGCAACGCGCTCGGAGGATTCCGGTTGAAGTCGTTTCGAGATCCCGGAGTCCTCCTTTTTAGCGCCGAGAACGGCCACCGGGGGGGGGGGGGGGGGTTAGTGCGGTAAAAATCCCACATAACCCTGCGTCGCTTCCACGGCGTTGGGTACCTTTTGAAGGTTTCCCCCTCGACAACAAAAAAAAAAAAAGACAAGGTAGTAAATTAACAAATTACATGAAAAATTTATGAATGATCCCTTAAATTATGTTATTATATACTACCACTATATATTTAACGTTGTGAATCAGTCATCATCTAGTAATACTTAGGTAGAAATGGCGTAATTCTACTAAAACTTTGTTTATGGCAAAAATTGTGCTCTAAAAACATAAAACATGTCGTAAGCATTTTCGTAAAATTCATAGTGTTTAGTAGAATTACGCTAGTAGTTTATAGCTCGCCAAATTTTATGAACGTTTGAAAATATATTATTTAAAAATATAAACTAATAAGAGCGGATGGAGTAGTGTGAAGATACCTTAAGAACTTAATATAGAAACGGTCGGACAACCAAGATTCGGTAGTTGTTTTGATTGTATGGTAGCCCAGTCTTGTCTTTGGATTGTCTATGCTTTACGTAATTAAGGTCATAAACTTGTCTATGCTCAACGACATTAAGGCCGAATTATAGACTCATATATAATTACGTTTTTCATCCAGATGTTCCTTCATATTCGCTAAATGTTTCGAACGTTCATAAAATTTGGCGCGTTTAAGAATAGTTTACAGTAGGTATGATTAATGATATTCATTATTATTTTACTAAAACATAATTAAAACATCAATTTCATGACACAACACCAAGAATATTAAATGCTGTTTTTCTATAACATTTCTAGATACACTATTACATATGATTCTAGACAATAAATTAACCGACTAGATTTTTTGTGAAATATTGAAAACTACAAATTGTAGCAATTAAAAAAATCGAAACTTTTTTTTGTTTAATGGCTTTGGCATATATACGCTCAGCCAAATACAAGATAACGGGGAAACGTAAGGATTAAAAAAAAAATCGAAACTAAAACATTGCTTTTCCGTTACGTTAAAGTTGCTACGTTGCACACAGATAGAGCGTACGTATATCAAATCACTAATAAATAAAGTTTTGAAAATGGTTTACGTGTTTTTTTGGTCTATTCCTATCCTCCTCGTCTCCTACAGTACGTTTATTACACCCAGATTATTCATATATACCCTCAGTATGAGTATGTTTTCTCAAATCAAGTATTGTTCTGTTTTCGCTCATAAATTGCAATGTACTTTATAAGCTAATGCGTAGCTTTTATCGCGAGCTCTGAGCGCGGCGAGCGAATCAAGATATTCCGTAACGAAAAAATCAAAAACCCACTCCGCCTACCATGTTGCACGCGTTCGCTTAACGTGTATGTATATGGTACGACAGTACGAAGCTCGCACGGATCGAGACGAGGTGCTCGGAAATCAGAATGAAAATGAAAATGAAAAAAATGAAAATGCTATGCAATAGCTTTACCGCGGCAGTCCCCGAGTGCCGGCAACCATACCCTTCCATCGAAACGCAAGAAATGCTTCACGCTAGAAATGTGTGGCGGTGATACCTTCCGAAACATAAACAATGATTGTTTTGAGAAAACAATAAACTCATACTGAAAGTAATCTCAATTTATATACAACCCACATTTTAACAATATCTTTCAAAACCAAAATAATTCCTGTATATTTTCAATTGAACACATTACTTTAGCAACTGTTTTTAAATTCTATTTTTATCCGAAGTAAGAGTGCTTTCACATTAGGTCGCAAGTAGCGCGGCCGCAGCGCGTCAGCCGCGCGACTGCAACGGATGCTTTCCTATTATTGAAATAATTATTCAGTATTTATTATTTTTTTATATTTCCATTATAAAAGTACAGCGCGGTACCCTAATTAAAAAATCCCGCGGCTATAGTCGTAAAAAGAAAGCATTATCTGCAGTCGCGCGGCTGACGCGCTGCGGTCGCGCTGCTTGCGACCTAGTGTGAAAGCGCTCTAAAAAGGAGGGTTATGATTTTGAACGATTGTTCATAAGGTTTTACGCACTAGTTATGTCTCGCGGTATTATCCGGTTTTAAATAATATGATAATATGATATATTGAATATTTACTTAGATTTTTTTGATAGGTCAGACGGATTTTTATATAACTAAATGATACCATAAGATTCAGCCTTTAAATATATTATTTAAATTAAATTTAGTTGTACTGGTTTGTGTAATGTACGTAATTTGATAAAATTATCGTCGTCTGTATGAAGAATATTTTAAAGTTGATACAAATATCTATTATTTTATTTGAAATAAATTAAATTGACTTTATTTTTGCATCGACCTACGAGGGCACTTACAAATTGTCAGTTACAATATTTTCTTACACTACGACCAGATCGGAACACAATCAACTGAGAAGATCCGGCAAGATCTGTCTTTTTCCTTTATGATATTTTTTTTTGAAGTGAAACTTCTTTATCGGGGTTGGAAAAAAATTTAGTGTAACATTTTTTCGTTACGCGCCATCTTTTTCTGTTACGCGCCATCTTTTTTTTTCGTTACGCGCCATCTTTTTCTTCTCCCTACCACGCGTGATATTAGATAGATTAATATAGATTAGATTATTAGATAAAGTTTAATAAAAGCCTTTTATTAAACTTTAACTAATTTAACTTTATTTAACCAATTTCTGTAAAGTTGCATATAATAAATTATTTTTTGAAAAATAACGTCTTAAAGAAGTTTCAATTCTTACGAGTGTACGCTAGTACACGCACACATTTTTTCTTTTTTGTACAATATTGTTTTCGACGTGGAAATAAAAGTTAGGTCTATTCTCTTGCCTTAAATTTGACTAAACAGAAGAATTATTCGGCAAGATATGCTACATAGCTTATGCTACACTTTGACATATATGAGAATTTCTACGCATGTTATTGCTCAGTCCCAAGCTGTTGTCTGTTCATTAAGTTTTATATAAAAATACATATATTATAAGCTTTCAGCTTTAAATAATAGTTATAAATATAAGCTCCAAAAATGCATGCAAATTAATGTTAACGAATAATGCTTTTGCCATAGATAGAATCCCGCAACATAAAATATGCAGAATATAATTCCATAATCAGCATTATTTTTGTCGTCTTTAGCGTTATTTTAAATACAGAATCATATAAATAAAATAATTATCTGCTAAGCAGTGCAACGATAATTCAATTTAATTGTATTACTTTAGATTATTTATTAAGATAATACCCAATATTTTAAAAATATCACACTTTTTTATCGTCAGAACTAAACCAATCGTAATACTGAATAAACCAAACGGAATAAAGTTAAAATAGTAAATATTCGCTAAGACCCATTTCAAATTATCTTGGTTGTACAACCAAGTACGCCTCACACATACAGATAATGTAGAAAAAAATGAATAAAAAAATAATAATAAAGCGTAAAAAATAATTTAAATTGAATTAAAACGTATATATTTCCCCAAAAATATTTCAGGGAAACCCAAGACGTTTTCATATTTTCATAGCAATAATTTGAAATAACAATATCCTAATGGGCACACCACATTACTCAATTTCATTGACAATTATATTACCGTTTGAATTGGCAACGGTTTAAAGTGAAATTGGCTAGTCATATGCCATATTATAAAGTAACTAAGTAAAATAAATACAAAGGTTGTTTTTATAACAACATAAAATATATTTATATATATAAAATACTGATTTATCGATTAATAATAATTCTAAAAAAAAGAAACAAAAATGCAAAATAATATTTTTAAATTTTTTTTAGAGATTAGCGCGTTCAAATGAACAATTTCTTGAAATTTGTAACGATAATTTATATACTAAAAATATAAACAAATACAGATACCGTTGACCAAAAAAATCGAACACTGTTTTTGATTTCGATTTATTTAATTTATAAAAAGTGGTTTCATTATGATTTTCTCATTGTAATGTTATTTTGTATTTTTTTGCCCTTTTTTTGAAAATTTTGTCATCTACGTAATATATACTTTTATAAAGTTTTTTATTTTGTCTTTTGTGTTATTTTTGAAATAAATCTACGTTATTAATACATTTTCCGTTAAATGAAATTCGTATCTCCGAATTCTGATTTCAATTAAGATGTTAAATCATTATAATTCATACTGGCACTTAATAAATAGTTTTTAACCGGTTTTTTGCATTTATTTAAATAGTTTTTAACCTCTTATCAGTATAATTAAGCAATACTGACCCGATTGATACAAAATTTTGCAAACATTAAGGTAAAATAATTGAGTGTTGACGTTCATTTTTTTTATCTGACTAAAGTAGCAAACGAGCGTGCACCTGATGGTAAGTGGCCACTGTGGCCGCTCTGCGACATCTATAATTCAGTAAAAGTAAGCAATACTGACTCGTTCCTTCCCTGTACGTGAATATTGATACAAAATTTTGCAAAAATTAAGTTATAATAATTAAATGTTGACGTTCCTTTTTTATCTGACTGAAGTAGCAAAAGAGCATGCAGTCCACTTGATGGTAGGTCACTGTCGCCCTGCGACATCTGTAATCAACTTCATACAGAACATGGGTTCCATCTGAAGTCAATCACAGATGCGTTGCTACTCCCGAGGACTATGATGGTCGCCTCATGTGTGCCGGCAACCACATGTGCCTTTCTCACCCCCCCTCGTCATTCCACATCAACAAAATACGCAAGACAAAGACTCCTGAATCACCTGAAGTATTAGTTCAACGACCTAGAACCTTAAATAGGTGTCTTTTTGTCCATATATTTATTTAGTCACACCAACAACTTACAAACAATATAATACATCATAAAATTGTACAAAATATGAATATTACCATGCAAGTAAGCCAATAACAGGCGTGCACAACATCGCTACTTCATATAACGCGTTATTCCACGTTTATTTTGTAATTAAAGTTGATTGACAAAAAATTGTAAGTTTGTAAGTAAAGAGGTAACGTTAGGTAGGTTTGTCAGTAGAGAGGTTTTTGTTTCAAACCAAACCTTGTATCATTAAAGATGTCTATGCCTCCGGCTGATGCACTTGATAGTTTGTATTCGGTTGGTATGTTATCTTTGAAACTATGCTCCAAATGTCAAAATTACAACATTCCATCGGTCCCCTTTTTATGCAACCTCATATTTTGACGTGACATCGTCTTATAATTCGATGGAGCCGGCTGCACGCACCAAAAACCTGACTCATGCGGCGTTACGTCACTCTGAGGCGTTCCATTTAAGGCTGGAAGTGCGGCGAGAGCGCGGAACGAGCGACAAAAAGACACAATCGGCCAATGTCATTTTTTTGACATAATTGTATTTATGCGTACAAATAAATGTAACTTGATAAATTCCATTGTGATTTTCATTTACCTCCTTCTCTATATCCATACAAAATATCTATTAAACAAAATTAAAATTTTCTTTTAAAAATGCAACCATTCCATCTGCATTTTCTTATGACGTTGTCACGTTTAACTATCGTCAGTAAACCGACTTGACAGACAACCGATTTTTTATATATTTTCCTACAAGATTGAAGTAGCAAACGAGCGTACAGTCCATCTGATAGTTGTCACCATGCATTGACATCTGTGACTTCATACAGAATAGAGGTTCTGTCTCCTGCGTTGCTACTCCCAAGGACTTAGCCGCTTCATATGCCAATGAGATCACAAAACACATCTAAAAAATTTGCATATATTTAACATTTTGCTAAATTTTCAACGACGACCATTATTAGATCATAGTTAAGGTACTTTCACATTTAAACGTTGATGATTTAAATGTGAAAGTACCTTAACAGTTCCATTGCAAAAAAGCAAAGACAATATTTCTCCAAAGACAAGTTAATTAATGATACTGCCTTCAGTCCACCGAAGATTCGGCGTCCTCGTTCTTTGTGCACACGTGGAAAGCTATGACCGGGATAGAACCCAGCACCATGCAGGAGCCCATGCCGTAGAAACACCACGAGTAGCCCCCAGTGACGTCACGTACAAGACCTGGAATTGATGTATATATAATTATAAAAACAATATCTATATATTAATACGTGAAGTAAAAATTTGTGATTCGTTTTTAAGATACTTGCCGCAGGCGGAGGAGTATGAAATTACGCACGGTTATGGTTGATGTAGAGAAGGATTGCGCAATGCTAATATTTTTTTCAAATAATGCATAAAACATACATAAAATCAACTAAAAACACATTACACACACTACCTTTCCTTTGAAACATAAATAATAAACGAAATAGAACATTATATGTCTTACTATCAAAACACATATCGTCAAAAATGTCAGATGATGTTGTCAAATACCCTCTATTGCTTTTAAATGCAGCTTATATTATATCTTTTTTTGCCTTTAACGGGTGCGTTTAAAATAACTTGAAAATTATTACATATTTTTTTGAATTTGAAAAATATTCGTGCTACATTGGACAATATGAAGTTGTAGTTTTTTAATTGAAATTACGGTCGAATTTTGACCGATACGACGGTTGACTAGTTGTTATAAAAACAAAATAGAAAGTGTGTGTGTACTCATGTACACGCTTGGCGTGTACACGTTTGGCGTAACAAGATAAAAATCCTTTTAAATTTTTTATCTTTCGCCTTATTCTACGTTTGTAGAAAAAAACGACATTAATATTAGAATAAAACTATAATGTTGACTATGGCTAACTTCAGGGCGTCGGTTTTTCGTGACGGTGTGCGCGCGCATCGTAAAAATTTACTTTCAACATTTTTGCCTACTCGCTAAAGGAAGTACAACGTAAAAAAAAACATGCGTGCGTACAAAGTACACATGTCAGAAGTGAAACTTCTTTGGCGAACTAATTTATAAATCTTGTTTATATTTATACAAATCTAAAACTTTAAATTTCCAAGATTAAGAGGAAGGGAAAAAGGCGTGATACGACGTTCGCTCTGTCTCACTTTTTCTCTCAATCTTTCTCACTCGCTTGCTCCCTACTCTCACTCCACGGCTAGTTGCTCATGCTACGTTCGCCCTGTCTTACTCTCTCTCAATCGGTCTCGATCACTCTCTCTCTCTTTTCCGACACTTCCGTTGCATACCGGCGTGACGTTTCATCTGTAAAAATTTTACCCTCATGCGCCTAAAGAAGTTTCACTTCAAAAATGAAGAGAAAAACAAGTAAGTACTAATAATCATGAATTATGTTCAAATTAAAGTTATTAATGGTTTTTTAGATGTACCCGAACTATTATCAACATTAAATTTTTCCATTCCATCGAAGCATTAAAGAATGTCTAGATAAGCTATTCTACTCAAAAACATGTTACTCTAACCTTGGTCAAAACGCTCCTGTAAACAGAATGATCAAAAACTATAATTCGATCTCTAAAATTCAAGATCTCGATTTGTTTTCAGACAACATAAAAAATCATAAAGAAAAATTGTCACATTCATAACTATTTGCTAAAATAATTATTTCCTTTTATTTAATTTAATTTGATATCCATTTATTTGATTTGATTTGATCCGTTATATATACTATTTTTGACATACTACAATATATTAATTCGATCCGTTTTGTAATTATAAATATTATCTATTATTGTTATTGTGACATGTCTTGAGTCATGTACCTAATGTAACTGCCTAGTTAATTTTGTTCAAAATTTTCAATTTTATTTAATTTACTGTCATTTAATTCTGATTATTACACAATTTATAATAATGTTGTATTGCATGTCGTCGTCACTAGTAATTGTACTGGCGGCGCCTAGAATTATAAGCCATATTATGTTTAATGTTAACCAACGTAATGGTGTACAGTGCGTTAGTGTCCTTAAATAAATAAAATAAAATAAAATAAATAAATTATAATAAATAATAAGGCGCTCCAAACTACAAATGTAGTTATGGTCGAATTTTCGTAATGTTTGTTTTGTTCCTCTCTTATTTTCGCGGTCTCTTCCTATTTTCTGTTCCCCAGCGGCTTATTTAAGAATAATTTATCGTAGGTCACTCTTACAATTGACCATTTCAATAATATTTGCAATATTTGCTTAACCAAATCCTGTTTAGATACGTTTTATTTCTACACGTATTGGCTAGATCTATTTCTATTTCCACACATACTTCATAGATCCATTTATATTTCCACACATCCTGTTTAGGTTAAATTCAATTTTCACACATCCATAACAGATCAGTTTCTATTTCTACAAATCCTGATTAAACCAATTTCTATTTCTACACACCCTGTTTAGATCCATTTGTATTTCCACACATCATGTATAGTTCATCAACTCCTACATATCAACATCATTTCAACTCCTACATATCCTGAACAGATCAATTTCTATTTCTACAAATCCTGATTAAACCTATTTCTATTTCTACACATCCTGTTAAGATCCATTCATATTTCCACACATCATGTATATATTTCCTATCACTCACCAGCAGTCGGAGGCACGGACACAGCAGCCAAGCTCTGGAACATCCTGACGAGGCCGTACGAGGACGCGATGCGTGCCGTCCCGAACGCGTCCGCCAGCAACACAGGAACCAGGAGGAACCAGCAACCGAGGCATAGACCGTAGGCACCTGGAAATATGCGACATACATCGACATAGGAAAACCCAAGTAACACATTCAGCGTCTCAAAACTGTTCGGTGGAAAAAAGCGCTCAATTACAAAATTGAGCGCTCTATACTTGAAAAGAGCGCTCAATTACAAAATTGAGCGCTCATTTCAAGTAGTAAAATTTTATTGCTTTTTGCTTAAAGCATTGTAAATACAACTTTAGATTATGGACGTAAGGTTGTATTACAAATATATGGTCGTTATGACCATCTATAAATAACTAGGTACATTTGACGACAGTTTTAGGTGTCATGTTTGTTCGAGACTGTGTATCTAGTGTATTTCTATATCGATGGCGACATATTAAAATTTTCTTTATAGGATGTTAGTTTTTGCAGGTAGAACCATATTTCTAGCGTGAAGCAGTTCTAAAATTGCGGTGGAAGGTGGTTGTCGCATCAACCCATTATTGGCCCACTGCTGGGCACGGGTCTTCTCCCAGAATGAGAGAGTTTAGGCCATAGTCCACCGCGCTGGCCAAGTGCGAATTGGTGGACTTCACACACCTCCGAGAACTTTTTTTTTTTAAGAACTCTCGGGTGTGTAGGTTTCCTCACGATGTTTTCCTTCACCGAAAAGCAGTGATAATTAATTTCTAATACGCACATAAATCATTGGTGCGTGCCTGGTTTGAAACTCGGACCTCCCGATCGAGAGGGCAAGTTTCAACCATTAGGCTATCACTGCTCTAAGGTGGAAGCAGCTGGAAGGTGGTTACTCACTGTAATATAACACATCTGTGATTGACTTCAGATAGAACTCATGTTCTATATGAAATTGCTTTTTTATCTAATCGAAGTAGCAAATGCATGCAGTCCACCTGATGGTAAGTGGTCACTGCCCTGCGACATCTGTAAACAGCTTCAAGTCCATCAAGGATGCGTTGCTGCTCCCGAGGACTATGATGGTCGCCTCATGTGCAAGGGTGCCAACAACCACACCCTTCCATCTCGCGCAAGGAATGCTTCACGCTAGAAATAGGTGTGACGGTGGTACTTCCCCGGTTGAACTACACTGGTTCTACCACCTGTAAATATTACGGTTTAGCAGAATATCATCAAACGCTTCTCGCTGTCTGTCCCTATGTATGCTTACATCTTTAAAACTACGCTACGGATTTTAATGCAGTTTTGTTAAATAGATAGAGTAACTCAAAATGAAGGTTTTTATGCATAATAAATATATAATATAATAGAGAGACACTGATAATTTTACATTTTTGACTTTTATGCGGATCGAGGTTCGCAGAGTCAACTGGTTTAAAAAAAAATGTGTGCGTGTACTAGCGTACACTCGTAAGAAGTGAAACTTATTTATGACGTTATTTTTCAAAAAATAATTTACTTTATGCAACTTTACAGAAATTGGTTAAATAAAGTTAAATTAGATAAAGTTTAATAAAAGGCTTTTATTAAACTTTATCTAATAATCTAATCTATAATAATCTATCTAATATCACGCGTGGTAGGGATAAGAAAAAGATGGCGCGTAACAGAAAAAAATGGCGCGTAACAGAAAAAGATGGCGCGTAACGAAAAAATGTTACACTAAATTTTTTTCCAACCCCGATAAAGAAGTTTCACTTCAAAAATAATAATTTGAAAATATGGAGGGTATATGAAACTTATTCAATAATGTGTTTTTACCTGAAGCAATGGCCAGTGCCCACCATGATGTCAGACTGGGCAACGTCAACACAGCGGCTCCGGCGACCAAAATGCTGAAAAAAAAATAGTGTGTCAGCTCCGACGCACGACTGGAGTTTACTCGCATTTAAAATAGATGGCGCCATACTCCCACACTAAAGATATAAATTCCAATATATGGTTCATTGTGAAAAATATATCTGTACTAATATATAAGGCTGAAGAGTTTGTTTGTTTGTTTGAACGCGATAATCTCAGGAACTACTGGTTCGAATTTAAAAATTCTTTTTGTATTGAATAGACCATTTATCGAGGAAGGCTTTAGGCTATATAACATCACGCTGCAACTATTAGGAGTGAAGAAATAACGGAAAATGTGAAAAAAACGGGGAAAATTATTCATCCTTGAGGGCTTGCGTTGCGTGGCAACGCGGACGAAGTCGCGGGCACAGCTAGTGTAATATATAAGTACGTATTAAAATATTAATATTGTACATATTTACAGAGTATTTACATTACCTATCATAACGATTTACTATTTTAAATACCGTTGAGATTTCGGTAAAACGTAATCACGAAACCTATGCATACCATCCACGCGTACTGATAAAATAGTTCTAAAGTTTCTACTAGATGGCGTTATACTCAATAAAAAACGTAACGAGGTCATTCGTCAGTGGATTTTACTCCTCACATTTTTCTCATACCGGGCCCTTATATATGCAAATCGATTCTAAAGGAGTTAACTCCAAAAAAATAAAATTCAATTAAACATGGATGTCGTCTGTCATTGATCCAGGGGAAGAATTTGCCGGGATCGCGGAAGGACGCTACAAGCGTACTCATAGTCCCTACAGAAGGCGTATAGAGGAACACCGCGGGGTTTTAGTAGGAGTCCGGCAAGGGTTTGGTTTTGGAGTGAAGAAATATTGATAAGACCTCAAACAATAATTTATTTGTATTTTTTTTTATCATATGTAATAGTAGTACATAGTTAGTATTAAAATAATTAATTCGCACAGTTAGTTAGTTATAAATATTTTTGTTATTTCTTTTTATATTTTTAGCTTTTTAAATGTTTCTCGTATTTCGTGCTATTATTTTATTTTTACTTTAATATTAAAGCTAACAAGCTCTTTTTAGTTGCAATATGCGAAAGCAAATAAATGGTGTGTTGTAATATTATAATGTAAGATAATTATTATATTAATACGTGAAGCAAAAATTTGTGACGGATTTTTAAGTAATATGCCGCGGACGGATTAGTATGAAATTTTGCACGGTTATAGTGGACGTAGAGAAGGAGTGCAGAATGTTAATATTTTTTTCAAATAATGCATTTTTCATACATAAAATCAACTAAAAACACATTACACACACTGCCTTGCATTTGTCACAAACACATATGTACTTAGTAAATGAAAATGAAAAGACAACGTCAAGAATGTCAGATGAGATTTGATTTTTAATTTAAATTACGGTCGAATTTCGGCCGATGCTACGGGTGACTAGTTAGTTTTAATGCACTGTATGTTTTCCAAATAAAATAAAATAAATAAATAAAAATAAATATCCTCTCAGCTGCCCCCGCGCAGAGAGGAACCCACGATGGGGTTTCCCCGTAATAAAACAATGGGGAGAAAGGGGAAGAATCGGAACTCCTATCTCTGCTAGTACACCAATTGGGCAACTCCCACTCTGCAATAAATATTATAGTGTTTTCAAGAAATGTTAAGGGATAACCATTTCTTGTACACGTATTTGTTGTCTACATACGTAGCGCGTGTCAAATGGACATACATACAAACATACATATATACACACATACGTCTACTTGAAAACCAACTCCATCCATCTGACATAAGAAAATAAATCTTTTTAAGCAAAGTATATTTGGAAAAGCACCAATAATTTATAATAAAATACCAAAATCGATACGCAACCTTACAGATATTAAAAAAAAATATATATTAAAAAAAAATCTTAAGTTCTTGTGGACAAATGTTATTATACAAATGATGAATTTTTAAATGACAATAATCCTAATAAGTAATTAATATTGACTAGTAATTCCATGACCCGCTGATGTAAATGTTAATGCAATAATTATAATTTAATTGTAAGATTTTTCTAAATTATAAATATTTTTATATTATATTGTGTGCCCATGTGGCCGGAATACGGCGAACAATATATAATTTATGAACTTTGCATGTACCTACCTGTATTCTACAATAAAGATATTTGATATGATTTGATTTGAAAAACTGAAAATAAGTATTTCTCAAATACTTTTGAACTCACCTGACAATATACGCCTTTCGTCTGCAAAACAGGTGCAGGTCACACAGGTACCCCAGCCCGAGGCGACCGCACAGGTCTAGAACAGCGCTGATTGCGACCAGGTGACCTGGGAAACAAAGATGATATTTTGAAGTGAAACTTCTTTATCGGGGTTGGAAAAAAATTTAGTGTAACATTTTTTCGTTACGCGCCATCTTTTTCTGTTACGCGCCATCTTTTTTTTTTCGTTACGCGCCATCTTTTTCTGTTACGCGCCATCTTTTTTTTCCGTTACACGCCATCTTTTTCTTATCCCTACCGCGCGTGATATTAGATAGATTACTATAGATTAGATTATTAGATAAAGTTTAATAAAAGCCTTTTATTAAACTTTATCTAATTTAACTTTATTTAACCAATTTCTGTAAAGTTGCATATAGTAAATTATTTTTTGAAAAATAACGTCATAAAGAAGTTTCACTTCTTACGAGTGTACGCTAGTACACGCACACATTTTATTTTAATAAATTACTTTCGGATTTCTCTCTCGTCAACCCATTATTGTCCCGCTGTGCACGGTCTTCTCTCGGAATGATAGAGTTTAGGCCATAGTCCACCGCACTGACCAAGTGCGAATTGATGGACCACACTAAACATTAAATACTATTTTATCTTATTCGTATTCTGAACAGCAAAATCAAAAACGTTGCAGCACATAATTATAATAATAATAATATAATATTCATTTATTTCAGACCATGGGGTCCATAGATTCTGTTGGTATTACAATTCTCTTAATAACTATGTTAGTTATAAGATAATAATAGTTACACTGTACAAGTAATTATATGTCCTGTTTCTTTTTTCCTATTATTTTTTTTATTTGTTCGGCATTATTTGTGTCTATTTTTTACTTTTAATTTATGTTATTTTTTTGTATGTGTTGCATTAACGGAATAAAGCTGTTTTGTTTTTGTTTGTTTGTTTGTTTGTTTGTTTGTTTGTTTGTTTGTTTGTTTGTTTGTTTGTTTGTTTGTTTGTTTCTTTCTTTCTTTTGTTTGTATGTTTGTTTGTTTGTTTCTTTTGTTTGTATGTTTGTTTGTGTGTTTGTTGCTTGTTTGTATGTTTGAAAAATCTCACCAGCGGCCGCCTTGCTGTGGCCGACTGCAACGGTGTAAGCCGGCAGGTAGTACAGCGCGTACGGCGAGCCGCAAGACATCAGAGCGACTGACGCGCAGAGCAGCCCGAAACGCCAGGACTTCAGCAGGGACACGTCGAGATATCTGGAATAGAAATTTGTAGAAATCAAATCCTCAATTTCTTGCGTTTCGATAGAAGGGTGTGGTTGCCGGCACACTTTCACATGAGGCGACCATTATAGTCCTCGGGAGTAGCGACGCATCTGTGATTGACTTCAGATGGAACCCATGTTCTGTATGAAGTTGATTACAGATGTTCATGGGCGGCAGTGACCACTTACCATCAGGTGGGCTGCATGCTCGTTTGCCACTTCAGTCAAAAAAAAAATATAGAAATAGAAACTTTATAGAATAGGTACATGCATATAGTGGACGAACACTAATAATTTTGGATTTTTTACTTTTAGGCGGAATGAAGTTCACCGGGTCAAATAGTACAAAATAAATTTAAGAAAAATATTAAAATTAAAATTAATAACGACTGTGAAAGAAGACAAGACGTAAAACACAAGGTAAGACGAGACACAGAGAGTATGTAATACATGAAAAACTTAACATAATGTTATTAACAATATTGTATTTTTGAAGTGAAACTTCTTTATCGGGGTTGGAAAAAAATTTAGTGTAACATTTTTTCGTTACGCGCCATCTTTTTCTGTTACGCGCCATCTTTTTTTTCTGTTACGCGCCATCTTTTTCTTATCCCTACCATGCGTGATATTAGATAGATTATTATAGATTAGATTATTAGATAAAGTTTAATAAAAGCCTTATATTGAACTTTATCTAATTTAACTTTATTTAACCAATTTCTGTAAAGTTGCATATCGTAAATTATTTTTTGAAAAATAACGTCATAAAGAAGTTTCACTTCTTACGAGTGTACGCTAGTACACGCACACATTTTTTAAACTTACTTATGTACGTAAATTAAACTTAGAATTAGGATTTGTACTTTAATTCAAAGGATCATTTAGTTTAATGAATTTTTAAGGTTATAAAATAGGGGTTGCAAGTTTGTTTAAAAGTTCGGCAATTTTGAGGATAGCTCAATGTAATTTAGTATTTGAATTTTAATTTGATATAACAGAACACATATTTGACCGTTTTTGAAAATCAACCCTTAAAAGGGTGAAACAGGGGCTGAAAATATTTTTGGAAGACCGCTCATTATGTAAGCATAGTGAAACTTATTTTGTGGCTTTGTGATTTAATGCAAGGAATAATCTATTTATAATCTCTATATAATCAACTTAGAACAATATTAAAAACGGGATGTAACGCGACGACCCGCGTGGTGGAGCGGTTACCATACCGGTCTGACGCGCAATGGGTCCCGGGTTCGATTCCCGGCCAGACAGGTATCTGAATGATGAGTTTAGATTCTTGTTCTGGCTCTGCGTGTTTGTGTATTCGTCTTGTGTGTGTCCATGGTACCCACGACATGAGTGTAGAAAGGGTGTTTTTTTGTGTAAATTCCAAATTCATTTTGACAGATGAACTGTATGCTCGTTTGCTACTTCATTTAGATAAAAATAAACATATATTTACTTAGATATGGTGCCCATACATCCTCTCTTCTCTTCTTTTACTTCTGCGGTCTCTTCCTTCTGTATTTCCTCTTCTTTTCTCTCATTGGCTTCTGGCTCCGTCAACTTGTTTGGCAGGATTCTGCTCGGTAGTGGGGGTCGAATGTAGAGAGATCTGAAATTGTATTTATATTAATACGTGAAGCAAAAACTTGTGATTCGTTTTTAAGATACTTGCCGCAGACGGAGGAAGATGAAATTACGCACGGTTATAGTTGATGTAGAGAAGGATTGCGCAATGCTAATTTTTATTTCAAATAATGCATAAAACATACATAAAATCAAATAAAACACGTTACACACACTACCTTGCATTTGACACAAACACATACATAATAAACGAAATAGAACATTCAACGTCTTATATGAAAACACATAACGTAAAAATATCAGATGTCTTTGTCAAAATACCCGCTATTGCTTTTAAATGCAGCTTAGTTAATAAACCTCTTACCTTTAACGGGTGCGCTCAAAATAACTTGAAAATATTACAATTTATTTAAATTAGAGGAATATTTGTGATACTTATGTAATTATTAATTGATATAACTCTGAAGGTACCACTGTCACACTTTTTTGTGTCTTATAACAGCAGTGTAGCTTTACTGTGCTCTGGTTTAAAGAGGATAAAGAGGATATAATTCCTCATCCTTCTATAGTAAATCCTTCACTTCAGTGGCTGTGCGCATATGGAACTCCTTACCCGTGCCTGATTATATATACTAGTCGCCCGTCGCATCGGCCGAAATCCGACCGTAATTTAAATTAAAAAACTAAACTTCATATTGTCCAAATTAGTACGAATATTTCTATAATTCAAATCAAATGTCATCTGACATTCTTGACGTTATGTGTTTTCATAGTAGACATTGAATGTTCTATTTCATTTACTATGTACCTATGTGTTTGTGACTAATGCACTGTAGTGTGTGTAATGTGTTTTTAGTTGATTTTATGTATGATAAATGCATTATTTGAAAAAAATATTAACATTCTGCACTCCTTCTCTACGTCCACTATAACCGTGCAAAATTTCAGACTAATCCGACCGCGGCATAATACTTAAAAATCCGTCACAAGTTTTTGCTTCACGTATTAATATAATGATGTCGGATTCGGTTATTTTGAATCGAAGCGGAAAGGCGCGTCGAGCGGTGCTAACTTCACATCGTCGCGTCTTGGCAGAGTCGTGAAGTCAGCCGCGGGCAGACACATTATTGTGAACGTCACTCAAAAGCGACAACACGGAACTGTCTCTCCGTTTCGGTCTTTTATAAAATTATTTACTATGGAATGTATTCGGTGCTGTATTTGTGATAAGTCTTTGTAATAATTATATCAAGTGAATTGTCCTCAAGATTATTTTGCACGAGACCCATAGTCGCCCACACCATCTATGAAGATATTGATGTCGCATAAAAAACAAATGCCGACATATATATATAGCCACATAGCAAATGCTACGCGCCCGCGACTAGAGGCACGCTGCCCAACACCTACCTGCTATTTATATTCTACTATCTTTGCTATCCTAAAAATCTTAAACTGAAAGAAGTTATAGAAAGTGTCATCTCTAATTCCCAGATTAAATCCAGAAAAGTTGACTAGTAACAGTTTTGTTTTATTGAATACCCTTAAGGCAAACTATGGGCCTCTTGTCAGAATTTGCTACAGGCCCCGCGCTGGCTTAAACCGGCACTACTCTAAAGGTATCACAGTCACACCTATTTGTGTCTTATAACAGCAGTGTAGCTTTACTGTGCTCTGGTTTAAAGAAATGTAATGAAAAGAAATGAAATGTCTTTATTTTGTATAGGCCTGCGGGGGCACTTACAAATTGTCAGTTACATTTTTTTCTCTTACACTACCACCGGATCCGAACACGACCTCAACTGAGAAGATCCGGCAAGAAACTCAGCGGGTTTGTCTTTTTTTCTTATATATATTCATTTTTTTAATATTATTACAATCATGTTTTTTTTACATGGTAATGAAAGTTAGCTCCAGTATCTTGCCTTACAGTTCAGTAAAAGAGAGCCCTGTTTGGCAAGATACACTACACTTTGACATTTATTAAATACTAGCTTTTGCCCGCGGCTTCGCTCGCGTGGAATTTAGTCTGCCACATAAAGTTTGCAAGGCGGTAGAGCAATGGTTCAACCAGGGAGGCATCACCGCTGCACCTATTTCTACCGTGAAGCAGTTATTGTGTTTCATTTGAAGGGTGTGCCTGCCGGCTCACTTTTATATGAGGCGATCATCATAGTCCTCGGGAGTAGCAACGCATCTGTAATTTACTTCAGATTGAACCCTTGTCCTACTTCCTAAGGCGATTAACATACGGTACCGCTCACTGCCACGGTAGGCGGTGAAGCGGATCTCATGTTGTATTGGGGTTTAATAAATCCGTTGATGCCTCACAAACGTACACCGACTGGCCGCGCGGTCCAGCGGTGTTCTCATCACCACCGTGTCTCCGCGCGAACGACAGTGGTTTTTTTTATAAGGTTATATTATAACCTTATAAAAAAAAACCATTACAAATTATAGCCCATGTGTTATTCTGATGTATAACCTATACTACTGTAAAGTTTCAACCTAATCCGTTGAGTAGTTTTTGCGTGAAAGAATAACAAATACACATACATCCTCACAAACTTTCGCATTTATAATATTAGTAGGATAGGATACTATAGTAATGCATATTATTGTTGCTCAGTCCCAAGGGACAACATTAAAAGGGATAATGGGGATATAATTATAGAGGACGTTATAACTTGCACTGATGACCGCAATTTAGGTAAGTCTTTAATGTTATTTTGAGTTAAATGGATGTGCATGGTCGATTATGGCGTACCATCGCAAGTATTTGGTTCGACCAAGGTACCATCGTCATACCTGTTTCTATCGTGAAGCATTTCTTGCAGGAGATGGAAGGGTGGTTTCCGGCACACTGCAAAACGACGCGACCATCATAGTCCTCGAGAGTAGCAACGCATCTGTGATTGCACTGTGATTGACACATATCGCCGTCCTTCTCAGGGTTGCTTGTTGGATATCGAGCTCCCACTCTAGCCGTCCGCAACCCCAGAGGCCCCGTTAGTCGCCTCTTACGACAGGCAGGGCATACCCATAACGTAGCCGTATTCTCCTCCCCGACTACAGGGTGAAAGTGACCACTTACAATCAGATGGACTGCATGCTCGTTTGCTACTTCAATCTTATATCCATCCATCCATCAGCCTTTTGATGTCCACTGCTGGATATAGGCCTCCCCTAAATGGCGCCACTCCAACCGGTCCTGTGCCCTCTGAATCCAACGGTTTCCCGCTGTCTTCTTCAGGTCGGTCCACCTGGTGGGGGGGCGACCTGTACTCCTTTTGCCTAAACGTGGTTGCCACTCGAGGTCGCCTTCCCCATCGGTTATCGGTCCTTCGAGTGATGTGGCCGGCCCACTGCCACTTCAGCTTGCTGATTTTGAGAGCTATGTCGGTAAGCTTCGTTCGTTTACGGATTTCATCGCTGCGAATCATGTCTCGTAGCGAAATTCCGAGCATAGCCCTCTCCATAGCACGCTGAGCGACTCTGAGCCTTCGAATGAGGCCTGTAGTGAAGGACCACGTTTCGGCGCCATAGGTCATCACTGGCAACGCAATCTTATATACTCACCGACTAATCTTCCGTCTGCTGGCCTTGTACACACAGGTACTGTCGGTGGAGAGGTCTTCCACCGAATGCAGGATTGACGAGGACCTGGTAGGCCGAAGACGCAGCCGAGCGACCTCGCGCGGTAAACCTGGAAACGTCGTCAACCTATTATTGTCCCATTGGGCACGGGTCTTCACTCAGAATGAGAGTTTAGGCCACAGTCCACCACGCTGGCCAAGTGCGGATTGTTGGACTTCATCTTCTCTCAGAATAAGAGTGGCCATAGACCACCACGCTTGCCAAGTGCGAATTTTGGACTTTATACACCTCCGAGATCATTTTTTTAAAGAACTCTCGGGTGCGTAGGTTAGGTAGGTACGCAGTGGGTGCTGGGTTTGATTCCCGGCCAGACAGGTATCTGAATGATGAGTTTAGTCTTGTTCTGGGTCTGAGTGCTTGTGTATTTGTCTTTGTGTGTGTCCATGGCACCCACGACACAGGAGAAAATCCTACTGTGGGGCTATGGTTGTAGAAAGCCTTTTTTTTTTTTTAAGTATTATCAGTTAGTTTTAACCGAATCTTAAGTATCAGGTACATGGTATAAGATCCACATGGTACCCACGACACAGGAGAAAATCCTACTGTGGGGCTATGAGTGTAGAAAGTATTTTATTTTACTAGAGGAGACCTATATTAAGCAGTGGGCTTCAATGGGCTGGTAGATAATATATTGAAGTGAAACTTCTTTATCGGGGTTGGAAAAAAATTTAGTGTAACATTTTTTCGTTACGCGCCATCTTTTTCTGTTACGCGCCATCTTTTTCTGTTACGCGCCATCTTTTTTTCCGTTACGCGCCATCTTTTTCTTATCCCTACCACGCGTGATATTAGATAGATTATTAGATAAAGTTTAATAAAAGCCTTTTATTAAACTTTATCTAATTTAACTTTATTTAACCAATTTCTGTAAAGTTGCATATAGTAAATTATTTTTTGAAAAATAACGTCATAAAGAAGTTTCACTTCTTACGAGTGTACGCTAGTACACGCTCACATTTTTTTTTCTATCACAAGAACTCACCAACCACGCCGAGAACGTCCATGCCTTCAGAATCTTCTGAATCTGACATCTGCGATGGAAAAGGTGGTCTGGCAACCTGAAAATACGTATGAAGATATAAATAGCATTTTTCAAGGGGTAGAACCAGTGTAATTCGACGGGGGAGGTACCACCGCCACACCTATTTCTAGCGTGAAGCAGTTCTTGCGCGAGATGGAAGGGTGTGGTTGCCGGCACACTTTCACATGAGGCGACCATCATAGTCCTCGAGAGTAGCAACGCATCTGTGATTGACTTCAGATGGAATCCATGTTTGAAGTTGATTACAGATGTCGCAGGACGACAGTGACCTACCATCAGGTGGACTGCATGCTCGTTTGCTACTTCATTGTAATAAAAAAATTCGATTGCTATAAGTAGATTGCAGTAGGTAGTTTCGTTTTTATTAATTTGTTTATGTTAATCCTTGTTGGGAGTTTGTACCAAAATTAAAACTTAAAAGTACCCCCTTATTCTAACGCAGTAGGATAAAAACATTGCACAATGCGTATAAAACATAAAAATAGGGATTATCGTATGGTATCTTAAACACCAGTGCCGCAGTGTGGAGCGTTGGGCGGAGGTGCAGTCCACCCCACATTCATTTTTTTTTGTTTGTTTTGTGGGCAATTATTGTTTCGGTTAATGGTTGGAAATTCAATTTCCGCCACAGATTGGGCGGCGGGAGGTCTCCCTGGAGGCGAGATGATCATGCCTGGGGAGCGGCCGTGCTCCGACACTCGTTGTTAGGAACTTGTATATATGCGGGTTGAGAATACTTCGATAGCGTGTTTCAGAATACTAGTAGCGCCATCTCTTGACGAGCGTTTCGTGCTGTCTTACTATAAAACACGTTAAGCGAACGCTCGGCCGCGCTACATGGTAGGCGGAGGGGGGTGTGAGGTTTTTTCGTTACGAAATATCTTGATTCGGTCACCGCGCTCAATGCCCGCGATAAAAGCTCGATGGGTGACAAATTCTGCCTTAATCCCGGGCGGCAAAACCCATGCCTCTGTTGTAGGGATTGCAATCCGGAAAACCGGATCCGGTAATCCGGCGGATCGGGCACAAATTTACACAAACCGGATCCGGTACCAATTCACCACCGGATCCGGACCTCCACCGGATCCTTAGATTGTATATTTTGACAAAGATTTCACATTACAAAAATAATTACCGTTAGAAATCGATCTTTTTTTTACACTGGTTGATTGAGAAAAAAATTGCCGGATCCGGCCGGATTGCAATCCCTACTCTGTTGGTACGTTGTGCTAGTTGCCTTTTTTATACTTTAACCTAACGATAAGGTAGACGGGCTACCTGATGGAAAGTAGTCACCGTCGCCTGGACATTCAACACCAGAGGAGTCACCAATGCATCGCTTAGAAGGAGAGCCTTCGCACCTTTCTTGAAGAATCCCATGTCATAGCAGGAATACCTCAGGAGGAAGCTCGTTCCACTTACCTCAATCAAGCTGGGATGTATGATTTCCGAGAGCAGGTTAGCGGCCTTCGCGTCTTCGTTGATGAGGGAGTTCTTCTGGTTCAAGGCCAGTGTTTCGGAGTCAGGCTGGAAGAGGTTCTGAAGGCGGTTGTCCTTGTCCACTTTACCTGAAATGGGTATCAGTGGTATGGTATTAATATTGACGACTACGATTTTAATTGACGACCATGCGGGTCGTTAAAGGATAAATAATGTTTATACAGCTTAAAGATTATTGAAGTGAAACTTCTTTATCGGGGTTGGAAAAAAATTTAGTGTAACATTTTTTCGTTACGCGCCATCTTTTTCTGTTACGCGCCATCTTTTTTTTCCGTTACGCGCCATCTTTTTCTTATCCCTACCACGCGTGATATTAGATAGATTATTATAGATTAGATTATTAGATAAAGTTTAATAAAAGCCTTTTATTAAACTTTATCTAATTTAACATTATTTAACCAATTTCTGTAAAGTTGCATATAGTAAATTATTTTTTGAAAAATAACGTCATAAAGAAGTTTCACTTCTTACGAGTGTACGCACGCACACATTATTATTATAATGCTGGCGCCAGACATGTGCGCACACATGTGATCAAATAAGTGTTCACATGTATGGCACGGGCACAGGATGATGTTGTCACATATTTGATCACTGAATTGCGCTTTGACATTTCGTGTCGGTTTTTTAACGCACATCAAAGGGATAAGTGTTCAAATGTTTGAGTGCCCGCCACACTTGTGCGTAGCTCAGTTGCACCAGCATCGCCACAGAAAGCCGTTGTGCGTTAACAACCCAATGAACGAATAATGGACTGGGATAGTGAAATCGATTCCGAATTTAAATTATATTATTGTTACATCGATTGACGTATACATTTTAGCTGTTTTTAATTATATGTTTCCAGGTCAAATAATTACACAAACACAAATAATATACGCAAACTGCGTCGACAAAATCGTCCATGTTTTCTGAAATGTATTAAAAACTGTGAGCACACAGGAGTGATCACATCTATGAACTCTTATCTGGCAGGTACTGTGTGAACAAACGTACGAGCAAAGAAGTGTACACTTCTGTGAGCATAATATGTTTGGCGCCGGTGTAAGGACTGTTGTACAACATGGCACGTTTTTTGAGCCGTACGGCGTCTTTACCTTACCGTGAATAAACCGAGCTAGCATGTACTATCGAACAAATTGATTCATGACCCACCATATGCTTATTTTCCTCCAGCCATTCAAACGCATTTAGGTCGAAATTTGCGTCAACATTTGTTGTCTGGGAAACCGACTTGTTATTATTTTACATGACACTGACAGTTACTGATTTCACTGACCGTACATTCTTTATAAATATTTTTATTGTCTTGTGTGACACAGCTAAAATGAAAAATTAGTTAACATTGCCAATACCCAATAATAATTATCTTTATAAATATGTAACTGTGAAATATCCGTAATTTTCGTTGTTCATCCCACTAATCATATTTTGCCGTATTGTATTAATAATAATATTTAGATTGATAATATTTACAAAATTTTGGTAATTTCCTGAAATGTCTTATGCCGGGTTTGTCGCTAACCTTGCCTTCAAAAATAAAATAAATATCCGTACTCTAAAGGCGCTCCCTCATAGGGAGCATTCGCATGGAATGTAACGTTATACAGATTGTAACGTTATGCATTAATGAACGAGCAGAATCGAACATTGTAATGTAATGCTCAAAGTGGAATCTATAATGTTACATTACACGCGAATGCTCCCGGTGAGGGAGCGCCTTAATTTTCTTTAAAAGTCATTCTGAGTGATGTTTCTGTTATTATTAAAAACGTCATAAGTGCAACGCCACGTCCGACATGAAAACGAATTTGTCTTTGCCAAAATTACAAACGAACTGTCAGGAAGGTGGGCATGATTCAATTTGGTCGATAGTACATGGCACGGCATAGATCAGTGCACGGCAGTGATCCATACAACACTGACAACCGTGCCTACACACGGCGAATTAACCGTAGATTACGCCGAAAAAACGTGTGTCTACAAGAGGCCTAAGGGGTTCGTTGATAATTCTAATACGTCAGAGAAAAATAACCTTTTGTAGAGCGGTTATCATACCGGTCTGACGCAACGGGTCCCGGGTTCTATTCCCGGCCAGACAGGTGTCTGAATTAGTTTAGATACTTGTTTGTTATTTTAAGGAAAAGGCAAAAAAAATGAGAACGTGCTGCCTTTGACAACAACATGAGACAATAGAATGTTTTATTATTTTTTTTTTGTTGTTTTAATTCTTTTTAATGTGATTGTCTGTTGTGTTTTATTTTGTTAGTTATTTATTTTATATTATTTTTCTATGTGTGTACTAACATAGGTTAAGTTTAAATTGTATATTAACAATAATATGGACAATTAGTTTGAAATAAATTAATTATTGTTATTAATATTATTATTAATTCATTTGTTTTTACATTCTTTTTCTTATTTCAAATGATACTTGCTAAAAATAGGTTATACATTTTGAGCTCAATTATAACATTGTTCTGGGTCTGGGTGTTTGTGTATTCGTCTTTGTGTGTGTCCATGGCACCCACGACACAGGAGAATCTCCTACTGTGGGGGTAAAAAATTACTTGAAATTTGTTACATTTTATTTGAATTTAACAAATATTCGTACTACTTTGGACAACATGAAGTTTAGTTTTTTAATTTAAATTACTGTCGAATTTCGACCGTTGCGAGGGGTGGCTAGTGTAAATAATTATAAAGTATTTCCATGTACCTATTTGACATGAATTGCTTGTGTCCCTAAAACGTAGATGAATAAACTGTTTTAAAACTCATATTTCTAACTGAATTCTTTCATCTTACCACAGTAAAGCAAGGTTATAAAACGTGTGGTAGCTCACCATCAGCCAAGTCCAGCAGCGTGGTGGTCTCGGTGGTGGGGGCCTCGCGGGGCGGCGGCGCGCGGTACAGCGTCGCTGACACACACACGTGCAGCATACCACCACCTGGGGGAACATCGACAGTGCTGGATTCTCGACAACTTATTGTCCCACTGCGCACGGGTCTTCTCTCAGAATGAGAGTTTAGGCCATAGTCCACCGCGCTGGCCAAGTGCGAATTGGTGGTCTGCACACACCTCCGAGATTTTTTTAATAAACTATCGGGTGTGTAGGTTGCCACGATGTTTTCCTTCGCCGAAAAGCAGTGAAAATTAATTTCTAATACGCACATAATTTTAGAAAAATCAGGTGCATGCCTGGGTTTGAACCTCAGACCTGCCGATCGAGAGGGCAAGTTTCAACCATTAGGCTATCACTGCTCTGTTGGAGGGGAGCTTTATGCTCCACGCGGAGAGGGGCTGCAGGAGCAGCCATGCAACGGCGTTAGTTTTTATCTGACTGAAGTAGCAAACGAGCATGCAGTCCACCTGATGGTAAGTGGCCACTGTCTCCCTGCGACATCTGTGAGCAACTTCATACAGAACATGGGTTCCATTTGAAGTCAATCACAGATGCGTTGCTACTCCCGAGGACTATGATGGTCGCCTCATGTGTAAGTGTGCCGGCAACCACACACTTCCATCTCGCGCAACAACTGCTTCACACTAGAAATAGGTGTGGCGGTGGTACTTCCCCGGTCGAACTACACTGGTTCTACCATTTATAAAAATATAAATTTGGCGGCATGTTTTTTTGGTCGACGAACTGTGGTGGTAAATAAATAAATAAATAAATAAAATAAATAATTTGGATAGATTTGGCGACCTTTTGAAAGACTGTCAGAGCACATCCGCTTCCTAGGCATGATCCTAGCCTGGCGGGATCACCCGTTTCCACACTTACCAAGAAGAAGCACAGTTCCATGCAACCCGTAAGTGTCCACTAGTTTCTCGATTAACATGGGGAACACGAAGCTTCCAGCAGCCGTCCCACTCACACATATGCCATTCGCTAGTGCCCTGGAAAGAGATAGACGATATGGTATTCAAGTTTATGTTCACAAGCACACATATTCGAGAAAAATATAAGTTAATATGTAAACAAAATTATTAAAAACCAAAAACAAAAAAGTCGTTTGTAAGCATTCGGTTTGTTTCATTAATTTGTATTGTTTTGTTTACGTTAAGTTTCTACTTCTATCGACAGCCTGTTACTATTTTAGTTGAAGTAATTTACCTGTGTTTATCGAAGTACTGAGACACGATCACGATGCCTGGAGTCGTCGAAAGGCCTCCCCCTATACCTGAAAGGAATAAAAGGAAGGAAAATTAATAGAGACCACACTACACTTTCTACACTGATAGCCCACAGTAGGATTTTCACCTGTGTCGTGGGTAACATGGACACACACAAGACGAGTAGGCCAGTAGCAAACGAGCATACAGTCCACCTGATGGTAAGTGGTCATCACTGCCCATGGACATCTGTAAGCAACTTCATATGGAACATTTAATATGTTATTATATTTATTTATATAGTTTAAATATATATTTTAGTTTAACTTAGTTTAATTCATTTTTGATTTCTGATAGGACCCCTTTTCTATATGTAGTTACTGACAGTTATTCATGGGCGGCAGTGACCACTTACCATCAGGTGGACTGCATGCTCGTTGTGAACGTCGCTCCAGCAGGAAAGTAGCACGTAGAGTGATATGAGTGGGACGTATAATTAGTGCCCAATCTGCTGTAAATGTGCGCTAAATAAAAAATTTGTGCGTGTTGTAGTTTTTGAAATAAACGGAAAAAACGATTCCTGCTGGGGTAACGTTGTTCCAGCAGGAAAATTCTAAACGAAAGATCGGAGAGTTAAAAATTGCATATGAGCAGAGAGCTTATATTTGTGCAAATTTGTGCGCTAAAAATATAATTTGTGCGTCTTCAGGTTCTCGAGATATTGCGTTTCCTGCTGCGGTAACGTTTTGCAAAATCGCGTATCTAAAAGACTATTGTATGTGCGCCTGTAGAATAAACATGTACAAATAGCTCTTAATTTGTGCGTATTTGTGACAAAATTAGATTTAAAAAAATACTTATAGTTTTCGAGTAATCACGGTTTTTTCAAAAATCCAAACAGTGTCATAGCTCCTAAATAAGAAAACATATAAGGTCACTGAAAACTGCATTCGGTCCGTCTTGGCGTGGTTAATTAGCACAAAAAAAATCAAAAGTGCACATACGTGCGTTTTTGGATAATATGAATTAAAGTCAAAAAACGACGTCCTACCTTTGACGTCACCGTTCAAGAAACTGGCTCAACCTAAGCTGCTTGGGTATTAACCAAAAATTAGTGCGTTTAGTCAAATAATATGTAAGATAAAACTCCAGTGTGAAATATTTCGCATTAAGTAAATATAAACAAAAAACAAAACAGTAACACAAACGCTGGTTATACGACCAAATTCGAATGACTACAAAAAAGCGGGGGTTTCATATATACTAATGACCTTTCTTTCTTGAAAGTATTATTGCAGGTACTGTCACGCTCAAACGTTTATTGGTGATTAATTAAACGACCTTTAGGGAAATAATTACAAAATATAATAAATGGATCGTGTAATTATCAAATGAAAGACCTAGTATGTGTGAAAATTCTTATTTATATTTTCTTTAATTTTGATTCTTAAATAAGATCACAGAAAAATCTTAAGTAAAATATTCGAACGCAAAAAGTTCCTGGTTATTAAAGTTATACTTCTTTTGGCGCGCTAGGTAAAAATGATGAGAGTAAATAGAGTCTTACGAAGAGTCCTACGATGCGCGCGCACACCGACAAGTAAATCCGACACCCTGAAGTTAACTATAGTGAACATTTTAGTTTTTTCTACTGTTAATGTCGTTTTTTCTCCAAGCGTAGAATTATGCGAAAGATAAAACTTTTAAAAAGATTTTTATATTATATTAAGCCAAAGAAGTATAACTTCGAACGCGTGTACATAAACACACACACACTTTATATTTTTGTATCTTGTATAATTTAAAATCACATATCAGTTTCCAATAAAAAAATTAAGACTATTATCATATTATTAATGTAAATGTCCTAATGTATGCTGAATTGTAGTGCTGAATGTATTTTAATTAAATTTGGAATGAAGATAACTAATAATATTCCAAGTAGCAATTAAGCTCCTTTTTTATTATGTACTTCATCGTGTACAAATCTACCGCACAAATAAAAAGTTTATTTTCTATTTTCTACTTCAGTGTACTCGAGTATACTAAGTTTTAATCGGTTAGTGTGTAAAGTTAAGAAGGTCATTAGCATGTATAAAATCCCCGCTTTTTTATAGTCATTCGAATTTGGTCGTATAACCAGCGTTTGTGTCTGTTTTGTTTTTTTGTTTATATTTACTTAATGCGAAGTATTTCTCACTGGATATTTATCTTACATATTATTTGACTAAACGCACTAATTTTTGGTTAATACCCAAGCAGCTTAGGTTGAGCCAGTTTCTTGAACGGTGACGTCAAAGGTAGGACGTCGTTTTTTGACTTTAATTCATATTATCCAAAAACGCACGTATGTGCACTTTTGATTTTTTTTGTGCTAATTAACCACGCCAAGACGGACCGAATGCAGTTTTCAGTGACCTTATATGTTTTCTTATTTAGGAGCTATGACACTGTTTGGATTTTTGAAAAAACCGTGATTACTCGAAAACTATACGTATTTTTTTAAATCTAATTTTGTCACTAATACGCACAAATTAAGAGCTATTTGTACATGTTTATTCTACAGGCGCACATACAATAGTCTTTTAGATACGCGATTTTGCAAAACGTTACCGCAGCAGGAAACGCAATATCTCGAGAACCTGAAGACGCACAAATTATATTTTTAGCGCACAAATTTGCACAAATATAAGCTCTCTGCTCATATGCAATTTTTAACCCTCCGATCTTTCGTTTAGAATTTTCCTGCTGGAACAACGTTACCCCAGCAGGAATCGTTTTTTCCGTTTATTTCAAAAACTACAACACGCACAAATTTTTTATTTGGCGCACATTTACAGCAGACTGGGCACTAATTATACGTCCCACTCATATCACTCTACGTTCTACTTTCCTGCTGGAGCGACGTTCACATGCTCGTTTGCTACTTCACTACATAGTATCAAACAAAGTCGCTTCCCGCTGTCTAGGTATGCTTAGATCTTTAAAACTACGCTACGGATTTTTATGCAGGTTTTTAACATACATAGGTACTTACATAATAAACGATATAGAACATTAAATGGCTATGAAAACTATGAATATACATGACGTCAAAAATGTCAGATGTTTTTGTCAAAATACCCGCTATTGCTTTTAAATGCAGCTTAGATAATAAACCTCTTTTTACCTTTAACGGGTGCGTTCAGAAAAACTTGAAAATTATTACAATTTATTTGAAATTGAGAAATATTCGTGCCACTTTGGGCAATATGAAGATTTGTTTTTTAAATTCAAATTACGGTCGAATTTCGACCGTTGCGACGGGTGACTAGTATAAAACAAAGTCGCTTCCCGCTGTCTGTCCCTATGTATGCTTAGATCTTTAAAACTACGCTACGGATTTTAATGCAGTTTTTTTTATAAATAGAGTGATTCGACAGGAAGGTTTTTATGTATAACTAGCTGTAATCAGCGCGCGTTGCTACGCCATCACAAAAGTACACGAGCAACCTTCGCGAGCTTATGAATAACAACTTTGCTAAAGATCATCACATGATCATATGAATTACGATTCTATAGAGGACATACAGACAAACATTCATTTTTATAAAGGAGAGATACATGTGTGTCGGCGGGACACCGAATAATTATGAAAAACACGCTGCCGAAAATAATTATTTAGTTAGTTTAAAGATCGAAAATTGTTTGTTTATTAAATTAGCAATATTTAGTGAGTTCTAAAAATGTTAATTTAGTTTACCCTCCATAAATTTGTTATTGTCACCTAACTTTATTATAAAAAGGCGAGCGCCTGCCGGTAGAAAGAGATTCTTGTTTAACCGTTGAAGCGATCGGACCTCCTCAAGTGTGAATAAATCGAAGTTTACTCCTGTGTTTTACTTGAAATCTTCAAGAATGGACAGTAATGAAGACCCTGGCCTTCCTGACGTCACTCGTCTACTTCGTTATGTATAATATAGTGGAGACAGACTGATAATTTTAGATATTTGACTTATAGGCAGAACGAAGTTCGCCAGGTCAATTACTTTTACTTCTAAATGTTTAACAAAACTTTGTAAAAGAGAAAGGGAGAATTTTTTTTTTTAATTAATTTTCTCACTTAAAAAATACAATAACTCATACACTTATGTCTGCCAAACTGTCCTACAGTTTAACGGCAGCGTTCCCGTGGATAAGGACCAATTCACCCTAATTTTACAATACAATACGAGTACATATAATCATAATCAAAATCAAAAGAAAAAAAAAGAGTATAATATAATACAACAAACATAAAGAGTATAATATAATCTCTCCAACCATTATACATTTGAGCACTACTCCTGGACATTATTTATTCTATTATCAATAGGTACAACATTATTTTGAGCAAAATTTTTGACACCCTGAATCACATCACTCAAGTTACCAAGACGCCTCACACATTCTAGTAATAAAAATAGCCCATGTTTCTCAGGGATAATGTAGCATTCTAATGGGTAATTCTAATAAGTTTGCGTATAGCTCACCAGTCATAACGCCGAAACTGAGCAGCAAATGGAAGAGTCCGGTGCTGAAGAAGGACAACGCGAGGCCTGTCCCGCAGAAGAGGCCTCCGATGAACACCACCAGCCTGCAGGAGTACTTCTCACAGAGCGCCGACGATAGCGGAGCTGGAATTGTATGAAGCTAGAGTAATGTTGCAAAGTTTCTTCTTTAATCTTTAAAACTACGCTACGGATTTTAATGCAGTTTTTGAAGTGAAACTTCTTTAGGCGCATGAGGGTAAAATTTTTACAGATGAAACGTCACGCCGGTATGCAACGGAAGTGTCGGAAAAGAGAGAGAGAGTGATCGAGACCGATTGAGAGAGAGTAAGACAGGGCGAACGTAGCATGAGCAACTAGCCGTGGAGTGAGAGTAGGGAGCAAGCGAGTGAGAAAGATTGAGAGAAAAAGTGAGACAGAGCGAACGTCGTATCACGCCTTTTTCCCTTCCTCTTAATCTTGGAAATTTAAAGTTTTAGATTTGTATAAATATAAACAAGATTTATAAATTAGTTCGCCAAAGAAGTTTCACTTCTGACATGTGTACTTTGTACGCACGCATGTTTTTTTTTTAATATGACGGAGTGGGTGGTTCTTTTTCGCTCATCGTATCAGGATAACCTACTGTGGGCTCTGATAGGGAATGTTAGCACGAGGTAATTGCAGACTTGATTTTAACACACAGTATATTGCCGAATTAAACTTGTTACAATCACTGAATTAATCAAACTAAATTAAGTAGGCAAGTAATCGTAGCACTAAGAACGCGGGATGATTTTAGAGTCGTCTGCTTCGGCCGACCGTCAACGATAGACTGAGGTGTCGGCCATTAAACTGGTACAACCCTAACTTCATCGAACGCCACTAGATGGCGCTGGCGTTCCGGTGTTGCCAGAATACCGCCATTTCCGACAAATAGAGTAATTCGAAAGGAAGGTTTTTATGTATAATACATGTATAATATAATAGAGATAATATAATTTTAAATTTTTGACTTTTAGACTTAACGAAGTTCGCCGGGTCAACTAGTATTTTATGTGAGCAGCCTAATGGTTGAAACTTGTCCTCTCAATCGAGAGGTCCGAGGTTCGAACCCAGGCACGCAACACTGATTTATTTGCTTGTTGCAACACTGATTGATTTATTATGAATTAATTATCACTGCTTTTCGGTGAAGGAAAACATCATGAGGAAACCTACACACCGAGAGTTTTTTTTTGTTTGTTTCAGAGGTGTGTGAAGTCCACCATTTCGAACTTGGCCTGCGCGGTGGGCAATGGCCTAAAACACTCTCATTCCGAGAGCCGTGCCCAGCAGTGGGACAATACTGGGTTGACGAGATGTGTGTAGGCACGTGTGAATCTGTGTGTGTGTGATTGCATGCATGTGTGTTTGCCATGTTAATTTCAGAATGACGTCATAAATTGTCATCCAAACCAAATTGCTAACTTAAATATGTGAATATTGAGGGGTTAAGTGAGGGGAAGTGGGTGTTTATGTGTGTTAATGTATGTGTGTGCACTTGTGTGTGCGTGCGGGTATATGAATACGCGGATTGTAATGCGTGTGAGTTTGTGCATGCATTTGTGCGAGGTCAGTATGTTTACGTGAGTGTATTCGTTTGTGTATTTGTTGGCGCTTGTGTGTGCATATGCACGAGTGAGGATGTGTGCCTTTAAAATCTAATGAAATGAAATGAAATGTCTTTATTTTGCATAGGCCTACGGAGGCACTTACAAATTGTCAGTTACATATATATTTTGTTACACTACCACCGGATCGGAACACGACCTCAACTGCGAAGATCCGGAAAGAAACTCATAACCTTTATATGTACGTGTAATGTAATTATCTATACTAATATATAAAGCTGAAGAGTTTGTTTGTTTGTTTGAACGCGCTAATCTCAGGAACTACTGGTTCGAATTTAAAAATTATTTTTGTATTGAATAAACCATTTATCGAGGAAGGCTTTAGGCTATATAACACGCTGCAACTATTAGGAGCGAAGAAATAATGGAAAATGTGAAAAAAACGGGGAAAATTATTCATCCTTGAGGGCTTGCGTTGCGTGCCATGCGGACTAAGTCGCGGGCACAGCTAGTCAAGTCATATGTGCCAACTTACCAAGTGCCAAGCAAAGTGTGGAAAGAGCTGCAGGAATCCAAGAGGCCACAGACTCGCTGGAGTCCGGGAACGTCTCCATGATCTCCACGTACAAAACTCCGTAGGACTTGAAGAGGCCCGCCACCCAGAACTGGACCATGAAGGCGCCGAAGACCACCACCCAGCCGTAACCACCGTCAGGCGGGTTGGAGAGACTAAATACAAGAAATTTGAGTTTTTTTTGTGTCTGACTGAAGTAGTAAACGAGCATTCAGTCCACCTGATGGTAAGTGGTCACGCCCTGCGACATCTGTAATCAACTTCGTACAGAACATGGGTTCTATCTGAAGTCAATCACAGATGCGTTGCTACTCTCGAGGACTGTGATGTGAAAGTGTGCCGGCAACCACACCCTTCCATCTCGCGCAAGAAATGCTTCACGCTGGAAATAAGTGTGGCGGTGGTACTTCCCCGGTCGAACTACACTTGTTCTACCACCTTCACCTTACATGTCGATGGGCTGATGGGCTGCTGGGCCCACCACTCCATCTAGTCTTTACGACGGTATGCCACACATACTGCCGTCCTCCCCGGATTGCCTGACCGAACGGTTCGAGCTCCCACTCTAGCCGCCGGCAACCCCGGAAGCCCCTTTTAAGCAACCTCTTACGGCAGGCAGGGGATGCCGTAGCCCTATTCTGATCCCGGAACTCAAGGGACGAACCAAGGGACCTTAGTAGACTCCGGCTAGTGGCGGTACTCGTACCGTGCTTGGTCTATTATGGTAACTTACTCAGTAGACTCGGAGGACGGGCGCAGCTTCCTGGACGCGGCCAGCAGAGGGCGCGCGGTGACCGATGAGAGGGTCAGCAGCGAGTCCTCCTCTTGCTCCACCGGCGACATCGCTGTGAGGTACGCACCCACTTGCTGCACAGCAAAAAAGTTTCAAATCAATATATTTATACGTGAAGCAAAAATTTGTGACGTGTTTTTAAGATACTTGCCGCAGGCGGAGGAGTATGAACGCATGGTTATAGTTGATGTAGAGAAGGATTGCGCAATACTAATATTTTTTTCAAATAATGCATAACAAAAAATAATACATACATACATACATAAAATCAACTAAAAACAACAACTTTACACACACTACCGTGCATTTGACACAAACGCATACACAATAAACGAAATAGAACATTCAATGTCTTACTATGAAAACACATAACGTCAAAAATGTCTGATCTCAAAATACCCGCAATTGCTTTGCAATTTATTTAAATAAGAGAAATATTGGTGCTACTTTGTACAATATAAGGTTTAGTTTTTTAACTGACTTCCCAAAGGAAAGAGGTTATCTATTCGTCACGTATATATATATATATATTTTTATGTATGTTCGGGCGAAATGGCCAGAAATCGTTTACCTACCGACACGATTCATACGACATTGTATGCAGCTAGTTTTACAGGCAGTCCCATATTGAGGAAAATGAAAACCTTCCGGCAGTTTTCCCGGAAAATTGGAAAATATCGGTTTCTATAATCTTGAATAACTTGGGTGTTTCTGAACCGATTTTGATTTTCTTTCTTTCATTTGATAGGAAATTTCATCACGCAACTTTTTCTCTTGGACATGGGTATGCTGTGATGCTTAACTCTTTGAGTTATGGGGTAGAAACCACCACCACTCCTCGAGTTTTTTTAGATAATTTGTGATAACTCGACTTCTGCCGATTCGATTCTTATGAAACTTGAAATATGTATTATATATCTACGCTTATATAGGTTGACGAAAATTTGACCTTCAACTCCTTGATTCTGATGATGCAGGGTTACTGCTATCCAAAACTACAACAATGTAATTAAATTATTTTTTACTTTTATGTGGCATGGAAGTCGGTTGTATTTTTTTGTTTAATTTTTTTTTTTCATTTAAATTAGTGTCGAATTTCTACCATTGTTACGGTTGACTAGTCGAAAGTTAAATCAAATTAAATTATGAGTTTAGACTAATATTATCCCGGAATTGACACATTTTAATACGTAACGGGTACTCACGATATACGGTTTTTGAATTCTTTTCGAATTATTTTTGCCGATATTTCGAGCCAGTTGCATGGATCGTGGTCACGGCGAAACTGCGGCGGCGGGGAGAAACCGTTGACAATCACTAGTGATAGATTAACCTATCTACCCTACGTTTATTTCGTCTACGTCTGGGTCGAAATTTCGACAAAAAGAATTCAAAAAGAATTCATAAACCGCACATCGTGAGTACCCATTAAGTATTAAAGCAAACCAATTTATGTAAGGTAGCTTTATTTATTTATGAACTTTCTTTATTATATTATATATTTATGAACAAGGTAACTTTTGGTTGGTAAACTTTTTTTACTTAATAGATATATCTCCCGCCAGCTAGGTATGCCTGGAGCGGCTGTGCGCCGATAGGCTCTGTTCGGAGCTTGTATATACGCGGAATATTGAGAAAATTTCGTTGGCGAGATTCAGAAGCGCTATTTTTTTATGAGTTGCGGAAAATCGTCACTAGTTTCCAAGGTGGTAGAACCAGTGTAGTACCGGGGAAGTACCACCGCCACACCTATTTCTAGCGTGAAGCATTTCTTGCGTTTCAATAGAAGGGTGTGGTTGCCGGCACACTTTCACATGAGGCGACCATCGTAGTCCTCGGGAGAAGCAACGCATCTGTGATTGACTTCAGATGGAACCCATATTCTGTGTGTAGTTGATTACAGATGTCAATGGGCGGCGGTGACCACTTACCATCAGGTGGACTGCATGCTTGCTACTTCAGTCAGATAAAAAAAATAGTGTCGCCATCTCTTGACGCGTTGAGGGAGGTCGCTACTAGCGTAATGTTCCTCGATAGTATGTATGTTTGTATGTGTATATGTTTGTTCATTTCTTTATCTATTTATTAAAACTTTATTGACCACAGAAAACAATGGACAAAAGGCGGACTTAGTGCTTAATAGCATTTTCTGCCAGTCAACCTTAGGGAGTTGAGCTGTGATAGCCTAATGGTTGAAACTTGCCCTCTCAATCGGGAAGTCCGAGGTTCAAACCCAGGCACGCACCACTGATTTATGTGCGAATTAGAAATTAATTATCACTGCTTTTCGGTGAAGGAAAACATCGTGAGGAAACCTACACATCCGAGAGTTCTTTAAAAAAAAAAAAAGTTCTCGGAGGTGTGTGAAGTCCACCAATTCGCACTTGGCCAGCGCGGTGGACTACAACCTAAACTCTCTCATTCTGAGAGAAGACCCGTGCCCAGCAGTGGGACAATAATGGGTTGACGACGAACCTTAGGGAAGTGCAGAGAAAATTGAAAAAAAGTCTCGGCACTCGGGTTTCTTCGGCACTCGTTACAGCCCAAATCGCTTAACGGATTATAAAATGTACATCATTGAATTGGAATGCTTTCCAATTCCAATTCTGTTGTCGGAACGGTTGTTGTTGGAACTGTTGTCAGAGTGACATCATTACATAGGATTAAACAAAGTCGCTGTCTGTCTCTATGTATGCTTAGATCTTTAAAAGTACGCTACGGATTTTAATGCAGTTTTTTAATAGATTGATTCAAGAGGAAGGTTTTTATGTACTAGCATGTATAATATAGTGAAAAAACACTGATAATTTTCGATTTTTCCCTTTTAGGCCGAACGAAGTTTGCCGGGTCAGCTAGTAGGTTTTGCTTGCCAAACAAATGGATATACATATTCTAGAAAAAGTGGAATCAGTATGGAAATGTCAAATATAACCACGGCCCCGAGTGTCTGGCGTCCCTTTGATGGGACAGGGGTGCTAAGAATCTCCAGGCGGCCATTTAAAATTGGAACCTGGAATGTACGAAGCTTAATCAATCCAGACAAAATTTTTAATGTATGCAAGGAAATGGATCGGCTTGAAATTAGTAAGATGGAGACAAAACCGTAAACATCAAATCGATAATAACCACTTCATGTATTATGATGGGCAAAGTTCCTGGAAAAAGGAAAGTCGGAAGGAGAAAGAAGTCGTGGTTGCGTAACATCAGGGAGTGGACCGGAATAGCTGGTGCAGCTGAGCTTTTCCGCCGAGCAAACAATAAGGACGACTTTAACAAGCTGATTGCCAACCTTCACTAGTTGGAGAGGCACTCTAAGAAGAAGAAAAAGTGTCCTTCTGTTACCCTCGAGTAATAAACACACACATTTGACCTTATGTCACTTACAGTAGCTAATGGCAGTTCCAGCAGAAGACTAACGGGACGCTCTCTCTGCTCCGGACGTTCCCTCTGCTCTGGTGGCGCGGACTGGATGGAGAGCAGCGAGCCAGCCTGCTCTGAGGAAAGTATGGCCTGCAACAACACCAGAAAAAGGTTAGGTTAGGTTATGTTTTGGGGGCTTTATTTATTTATTTATTTTATTGAACGCCAACATAATGCACATTAATACATTTCACAAAAACAGAAAGTACATAAAGGGCTAGCCTAATGTGATTACAATTATAGGCGTAGACTTCATGCTAGTTGTAGAAACATAATAATTAATAACTAATATACATATTTTAGCATAAAAAGAAGAGGAAGGACCGACTTTAAGTTGTTTAAAGTAAAGTAGCTTAAATAACAAACAAATTTAGATATCTACTTTCCCACCCCTATGGTTTATTTTTTTCAAAATTAATAACAAACTATGAGAACGCAAAGAACCATAGGTCACTGAAAATAGAACGCCAAGTAACTGTCGTAAAAAGGTCAAAAACATAAGTAATTAAATTAAACTGTAGTGTTACAATTATAGTGATTTGTTGTTAAGTAGTGATTTGAGTTTATGGATGCTAGTAGGCTTTGGAGGGAAGGCGCGCCTTTGTGTTTTCTGGCTCGCCTTGCTGATGGAGGGGAGCTCCATGCTTTACGTGGAGCGGCCAGGCACCGGCGGGTTCGCGGAAGATTGCGATAGCGTGCCCGTGTTCACGGCGTACGGTGCGAGGAGAAAACACAGTGGGGGTTTAGCCGGTAAGAGTCCGGCATAACCCAGCTGCTGCCCCGGGCGGCTGGGTATTCATGAGGATTACCCAATATAGAAAAAAAGGTTATGTTAGGAGATTGATGTAGAACGAGCGTGCAGTTCTTTGACGGTAACGCGCTAGTTTGTTCGTTGCAGATATGGGTAGGTTTAATGAAATTGTCTGTGGGGGAAGGGGGTTATTGCAAGCAGCCTCCGCTCATACTTAACAGTGGTGGACCTAGATAGATCACCCATTTGTTTTGATGTACTAGGACAGGGCTGTTTCGTCCCTGTAGCCTCGGGGTCAGAATAGGGCTACGGTATCTCCTGCCTGTCGTAAGAGGCGACTAAAAGGGGCTTCCGGGGTTGCAGACGGCTAGAGTGGGAGCTCGAACCGTTCGGTCAGGCAATCCCGGGAAGGACGGCGGTATGTGTGGTCGCATACCGTCGTAAAGACTAGACGGAGCGGTGGGCCCAGCCGCCCATATGCGAGGAGCCCGATGGGGCAGCGCGCTCGGAGGATTCCGGTTGAAGTCGTTTCGTGATCCCGGAGTCCTCCTTTTCAGCGCCAAGGACGGCCACCGGGGGGGTTTTAGTGCGGTAAAAATCCCACATAACCCTGCGTCGCTCCCACGGCGTCGGGTACCTTTGGAAGGTTTCCCCCTCGAAAACAAAAAAACATGCGTGCGTACAAAGTACACATGTCAGAAGTGAAACTTCTTTGGCGAACTAATTTATAAATCTTGTTTATATTTATACAAATTTTAAACTTTAAATTTCCAAGATTAAGAGGAAGGGAAAAAGGCGTAATACGACGTTCGCTCTGTCTCACTTTTTCTCTCAATCACTCGCTTGCTCCCTACTCTCACTCCACGGCTAGTTGCTCATGCTACGTTAGCCCTGTCTTAGTCTCTCTCAATCGGTCTCGATCACTCTCTCTCTCTTTTCCGACACTTCCGTTGCATACCGGCGTGACGTTTCATCTGTAAAAAATTTACCCTCATGCGCCTAAAGAAGTTTCACTTCAAAAATAAAAAAAGGACAGGGCTGTTTAGATCATCCGTGGATACCGCACGATCTCCTTTGAGGGGGCGTGCTTATTGGCGGAGTGCCCTCCGGATTGATCATGCCTGGGGAGCGGCCATGCTCCGACAGTCGTTCAGAATTTGTATATATGCAGGATTCAGAGAATACTTCGTTACATTCAGAATACTAGTAGCGCCATCTCTTGACGGGTTGTGGAAGATCGTCCTAGTGGCGCCATCTCTTGATGAGTGGTCGCCACAAACCCATGTTCTATATGAAGTGGCTTGCAGATGTCTAGGCGGCGGAGACTTACCATCAAATACAGTGCCGGATTAGCCACATAGCAAAAGTAGAAAATGTAGAAAAACACCTACCTACTATTTATATATATCTTTGATATCCTAAAAATTTTAACTTATGAAGATATAGAAAGTGTCACCTCTAATTTTTTCCAGATTAAATCCATAAAAAAAAGGTGTGTGTGCGATTCACACACGATAGAAGTGAAACTTCAGTAAATCGAGAAAAGAATGGTATTAGCTCACGTACTTTTCACATAATAATATACTAACACACGTTAAATGCTCAAATACAAGCAAGTATTAAGCAGTGTGCTCTCTCGCTTTGGCTCACTAATTACAGGCGACTATGCTTAGAAGACGGGAGTGGGGACGTGTGTATATTTCTGTCTCATTCTTTACCGGCTTCATTCTACACATTTTTGTATTTGTGTCTCTTACCTGTCGTTTTTTCCGTTGCATGAGGTTTGAAATCACAACGATTCTAAAGAAGTTTCTCTTCAAAATTAATTAATTTTGTTTTATTTTATACTCTTATTTAGGGCTAACTATGGGCCTCCTATCAGAATTACAGGCCCCGTGCTGGCTTAATCTGGCTCTGATCAGATGGACTGTATGCTCGTTTGTTACAATCTCTTACTTACCTCTGCAATAGCATCGCCAGGGAGATCGACGGAACAAGAAAGTGGTGCGCTAGTTGGCGGAGCTGATGAACCCAGCTGGTGTTGGTTGTCCAGCTTGGACAGTTCCTGGAACAAAGAAGAGGCTTCCTTAAAAACGCTGTCTACACTCATAGCCCCACAATAGGATTTTCTTCTGTGTCGTGTGTCGCCATGGACACACACAAAGACGAGTACAATCACACCTAGACCCAGAACAAGAATCTAAACTCGTCGTTCAGACACTTGTCTGGCTCGGATTACTATTATTATTTATATCTATTCAATCTTATAATTATTATATGCCCGTTCGCGGCGGGAATGTAGACGATATCTAACCTACATTCCATAATAAACGAAATTTGATTTGATTTGGGAATCGAACCGGGAACCCACTGCGTATCAGACCGGTATTGTAACCGCACCGCAACGCGGGTCGTCATCATGCGGGTCGGCAAGAAACTCAGCGGGTTTGTCTTTTTCGTTATGTTGTATTTTTTTCAACCATGTTTTTTTACATTGTAATGAAAGTTAGCTCCAGTATCTTGCAATCAATTCACAAAACATTTGCATAATTCTTCCGAATAATATCTGATGATACGAACATTCGCGAATGCGGATGCATATTCGTTACATCACTATTCTCGTCAACCCATTATTGTCCCACTGCTGGGCACGGGTCTTCTCTCAGAATGAGAGAGTTTAGGCCATAGTCCACCGCGCTGGCCAAGTGCGAATTGGTGGACTTCACACACCTCCGGGAACTTTTTTTTTTAAGAACTCCCGGGTGTATAGGTTTCCTCACGATGTTTTCCTTCACCGAAAGGCAGTAATAATTAATTTCTAATACGCACATAAATCAGTGGTGCGTGCCTGGGTTTGAACCTCGGACCTCCCAATCGAGAGGGCAAGTTTCAACCATTAGGCTATCACTGCTCTTAGTACATCACTATTATATCATCTTATTATCTTCAGTATTAACTTCGTCTTCTCTGTTATAAAATTACTTTTCTTTCCTTTAATCATAAATCTTTTATAAACATTTTAACTTATGCCTTTCCCTTACTTCTCATCGCTATCTTCGATCTTTGATTTGATTTATGATAGAATGTTCACTTCCTTTGTTATCTTGTTTTTTGGCTAAGCTATTCCATAAATTATTTTTCTGCACCTTACCTATTCTTTATATTTATTGTTACTTTAACTCCACACCCAAAGGTTGCCTGGAAGAACTCGCTGTTTAGCGATAAGGCCGCCTTTTGTATCCTTCTTTTAATTTGTATAATTCTATGCTACGTATACTTTATGCGTACAATAATTATTTATTTATTATACGTGATAGTAAGAATTCGAAAAAAGTATGGTACGGCCGTGCCGCTTTTTTGCTCGACTTGGCGGGGGCACTGCCGTGCCCCTAGATACAAAATTCAGTGAGCAGATTAATTGCGAAAGGTTAGGCTATTTTTCACTGACGCATTAAAACTGTTAACTAATCCCTTATAACAATAATCTTTAAGCTGTTAAAACATTATTTATCCTTTAAAGGTATTTTTATCTATATTGAAAGGTCAATTCTCAACGGTCGAATTTCGACGGTAATATAAATTCAAAAACTATACTTCATATTGTCCAAAGTAGCACCAACTTCTCTAATTTAAATAAATTGTAATAATATTCAAGTTATTTTAAACGCACCCGTTAAAGAAAGAGTAAGGCAGAGTAAGTAAGAAAGGCAAAAAGAGGTTTAATAACTAAGCTGCATTTAAAAGCAACAGCGGGTATTTTGACAAAGACATCTGACATTTTTGACGTTATGTGTTTTCATAGTACGACATTGAATGTTCTATTTCGATTATTAAGTATGTGTTTTTATGTTTTAGGCATTTTTTGAAGAAAATATTAGCATTGCGCGATCCTTCTCCACATCAACTATAACCGTGCGTAATTTCATACTCCTCCGTCTGCGGCAATTATCTTAAAAACGAATCACAAATTTTTGCTTCACGTATTAATATATAGATACAAAATTCAGTGAGCAGATTAATTGCGAAAGGTTAAGTTATTTTTCACTGACGCATTAAAATAATCAACGAACCCCTTTAAGCTGTTAAAACATTATTTATCCCTTAAAGGTATTTTTTATATATATTGAAAGGTTATCATTATTATTATTATACCTCGCCGATATGTCATAATCGGTACAGCCCAGCTGTATCGCGTGCCACAGAAATAGACATACCTACATACGAGTATCTATCTTCAAAAAGCATTACCCTACAGCTGATGTAGTCGACAAATCATCAACACAATGTTAAAATCACCCGTTAAAGGTAAAAAGAGGTTTTAATTAACTAAGCTGCATTTAAAAGCAAAGCGGGTATTTTGACAAAGACAACTGACATTTTTGACGTTATGTGTTTATAAAGTAAGTTGATAAATGTTCCATTTCGTTTATTATGTATGTGTTTGTGTCAAATGCAAGGTAGTGAGTGTAATGAGTTTTTAGTTGATTTTATGTATTTATTTACTTTGAAGGTGGTAGAACCAGTGTAGTTCGACCGGGGAAGTACCACCGCCACACCTATTTCTAGCGTGAAACATTTCTTGCGTTTCGATGGAAGGGTGTGGTTGCCGGCACACTTCCACATGAGGCGACCATCATAGTCTTCGGGAGTAGCAACGCATCTGTGATTGACTTCAGATAGAACCCATGTTCTGTATGAAGTTGATTACAGATGTCCATGGACGCCAGTGACCACTTACCATCAGGTGGACTGCATGCTCGTTTGCTACTTCAGTCAGATAAATAAAAAAAGTATGTTTATGCATTATTCGAAAACAATATTAGCACTGCGCAATCCTTCTCCACATCAACTTTAATCGTGCGTAATTTCATACTCTTCCGTCTGCGACAATCTTAAAAACGTATTACAAATTGCTTCAACAGGATTGAAGCGATAAATTATTAATTGAAGGTCTCTCGTATCGATTCTACACAACCTTCAAACCGTAGACATTGAACTAAAAATCGATGTCTAAATATTTAAAAGCGTAAGTAATTTTGAATCTGTCCTTCAGAGCCCACAAAGGCCCTAACACATATCTATTCGACTGTATCAGAAGTAGGGATTGCAATCCGGCCTCATTTTCAATCCGGCCGCATCCGGCCGTTTTTTTGTCGATCCGGCCGGATCCGACCGGATCCGGCGGCATTATTAATCGAACGGTTAAAACAGTGTAAAAAAAGGATCGATTTCTAACGATAATTATTTTAGTAATGTGAAATCTTAGTCAAAATATACAATCACATTTGGTACCGGATCCGGTTTGTGTAAATTCGTGCCGGATCCGCCGGATTACCGGATCCGATTTTCCGGATTGCAATCCCTAATCAGAAGGGTACCTGATGGTTTTTTTTGTGCGTATGTGTGTGTGTGTGTGTGTGATTGTATATATATATATGTAGTAAGTATGTATGTAGTACGCTCACGCTTTCTACACTCACAGCCCGACACTAGGTTATCTCCTGTGTCGTGGGTACTATGGACGCACACAAACACCTAGACCCAGAACAGGAATTTAAACTCATCATTCAGATACTAAACTACTTTCAGATACTTTCTAAAGGTAGAACCAATGTAGTTCGACCGGGGAAGTACCACTTCCATACCTATTTCTAGCGTGAAGCATTTCTTGCGTTTCGATAGAAGGGTGTGGTTACCGGCAATCTTTCACATGAGGCACATACTTCCCCGTCGAACTACTCTGGTTCTACCACCTTCAAAACATAGTATAAAACATGTTGTGTACGTACAAGTACGCTTAAACATCGTCTTCTCCATCAGAAGGATGGCAATTTTCGTCTCGACAGTTCTGCTGTAAGAGACATTAAACGGATGCGGAAGTCTGTATTGATCAGCTCCACTGCGCTGTCTGGGGTTCAACGACCTTCATAAGGCTTTATGAAAGATCTTAACGATTTATTATAAGACCCGCGTGGCCGAGCGGTTACCATACCGGTCTGACGCACAATGGGTTCCGGGTTCGATTCCCGGCTAGACAGGTATCTGAATGATGTTTAGATTCCTGTTCTGGGTCTGGGTGTTTGTGTGTTCGTCTTGTGTGTCCATGGTACCCACGATACAGGAGAAAATCCTAGTGTGGGGCTATGAGTGTAGAAAGCGTGTGTGTTTTTTTAAAATTATAGACTAGTTGACCAGGCGAACTTCGTTCCGCCTAATAGTTAAACATCTAAAATTATCAGTGTTACTCCACTATATTATGCATGTATTATACATAAAAACCTTTCTCTTGAATCACTCTACCTACTAAAAAAACTACATTAAAATCCGTAGCGTAGTTTTAAAGATCTAATCATACATAGGCAGACAGCGGGAAGCGACTTTGTTTTACTATGTAGTGAAGTAAATCATGCATTGATGGTAAGTCGTTGTCTTCTGTCGATATAACCCCAATTATTTAAGGTGGTAGGACGATGGTTCAAAGAGGTGGTACCACCGCCACACCATTTTTTTTATCTGATTGAATTGCCCACTTGATGGTAAGTGATCACTGCAGCCCTGCGACATCTGTAAGCAACTTCATACAGAACATGGGTTCTATATGAAGTCAATCACAGATGCGTTGCTACTCCCGAGGACTATGATGGTCGCCTCATATAAAACTGTGCCGGCAACCACACCAAACCATACCGGGCCCTTATATATGCAAATCGACTCTTAAGGAGTAAAGTCCAACAAAACCTCCCGTGTAACATATATTTCCGTCTTTCCAAAGAGGGGACTTACCCCTGTCCGTGGCAAACCGCCAAATGCAGGTATTGATTGGATCTGTCTAGGCCAATGACCTAGGAGTACTCGGTTAAACGGGTTTTAGCATATCCTTTAAATACTAGGCTCTTCCCGCGGCTTCGCCTACGTCGGTCTATGACTACAAGGTTAATGAGTAAGGGGGTACAACCTATTAGACTATTAGATTAGTCCTACTGCTTAGACACAAGAACTCTTGGGTGTGTAGGTTTCCTCACGATGTTTTCCTTCGCCGAAATCAGTGATAATTAATTTCTAACACGCATTTAAATCAGTGGCGCTGGCCTGGGTTTGCACGGACCTACCGATTGAGACGGCAAGTTTCAACCATTACCATACTTGTCGTAGGCGGAGGAGTATGAAATTACGCACGGTTATAGTTGATGTACATCGTGAGGAAACCTACACACCCGAGGGTTCATTAAAAAAACAGACCCGTGCCCAGAAGTGGGACAATAATGGGTTGTATCCCCATACTCAGGCGATGCCGCGGAAAGAGCCTAGTATTTAAGGATGCAATGAAACCCGTTTAATCGAGTACTCCTAGGTCATTGGCCTAGACAGATCCAATCAATACCTGCATTTGGCGCTTTGCCACGGACGGGGGTAGGTCCCCCCCTTTGGAAAGACGGAAATATATGTTAGACGGGAGGTTTTGTTGGACTTTACTCCTTAAGAATCGATTTGCTAAGAACCCGGTATGAGAAAAATGTGAGTAAAATCTACTGATGAATGACCTCGTTACGTTTGTTTATTGAGTATAACGCCATCTAGTTAAAACTTTAGAACTATTTTATCAGTACGTGTGGATGGTATGCATAGGTTTCGTGATTACGTTTTACCGAAGTCTCAATGGTATTTAAAATAGTAAATCGAAGATAACTAATGTAAATACTCTGTGAATACGTACAATATTAATATTTTAATACGTATATATAATATATAAGATATTAGATATATTTTTTCAAAATGAACCATGTATCGGTATTGTTTATATCTCTACTGTGGGAGTATGGCGCCCTCTATTTTAAATGCGAGTAAACTCCAGTCGTGCGGCGGAGCTGACACACACTCTTTTTGTTTATCAAATCAGAGGCAGCCATGATGATTGTCCCTGTAGCCTCGGGGTCAGAATAGGGCTACGGTATCCTCTGCCTGTCGTAAGAGGCGACTAAAAGGGGCTTCCGGGGTTGCAGACGGCTAGAGTGGGAGCTCGAACCGTTCGGTCAGGCAATCCCGGGAAAGACGGCGGTATGTGTGGTCGCATACCGTCGTAAAGACTAGACGGAGCGGTGGGCCCAGCCGCCCATCTGGGAGGAGCCCGATGGGGCAGCGCGCTCGGAGGATTCCGGTTGAAGTCGTTTCGAGATCCCGGAGTCCTCCTTTTCAGCGCCGAGGACGGCCACCGGGGGGGTTTTAGTGCGGTAAAAATCCCACATAACCCTGCGTCGCTCCCACGGCGTCGGGTACCTTTGGAAGGTTTCCCCCTCGAGAACAAAAGAAAAAGCCATGATGATTGCCGAAAGTGAAAACTTAGAAAAATAATAATTAGAATCAAAACTAACAATATGTTATTACGGATTTAAATACAATTTGATATCACATACTTAAGACTACGTCGCAGGATGTCTGTGACGCAAATAGCTAAGGTTTTCCTCTAAAAAAAATCGTTCAAATCCATACTTCCATACTAATATTATAAATGTGAAAGTGTGTTTGTTTATTCCTCTTTCACGTCGCCACATAGCTATTATATGATATGGTTTATATGCTGGAAGATAGGAGGACGGAGAGTGATGTAGGCTACTTTTTCGCCCGCTCTCTCATTCCCATGAGAATGTCGATGTTTTGTTATGTGATACATATTTAGTAGCTCCAGACGTTGTTAATAGATGGCGTTAGTAAAATTTATTTGAATATTCTGAATCATGCTATCAAATGCTAATGTTAATTTCCTTTGACCGTGCGGGCGAAGCGGGTAAGAGTTAGTAGAAGATATTACTTAACAAAATTAAAATTACCCACTTAAGTAAGACGCTCCCTAAAATTTGTACAAGTGGCAGCCCTTTCTTTTTTGTTTTCGAGGGGGAAACCTTCAAAAGGTACCCGACGCCGTGGGTGCGACGCAGGGTTATGTGGGATTTTTACCGCACTAAACCCCCCCGGTGGCCGTCCTCGGCGCTGAAAAGGAGGACTCCGGGATCTCGAAACGACTTCAACCGGAATCCTCCGAGCGCGTTGCCCCATCGGGCTCCTCCCAGAGGGGCGGCTGGGCCCACCGCTCCGTCTAGTCTTTACGACGGTATGCGACCACACATACCGCCGTCCTTCCCGGGATTGCCTGGCCGAACGGTTCGAGCTCCCACTCTAGCCGCCTGCAACCGCGGAAGTCCCTTTTAGTCGCCTCTTACGACAGGCAGGGGATGCCGTAGCCCTATTCTGATTCCGGAACTACAGGGCGACGAGTGGCAGCCCTAAAGAGACACCAGTTACGGAGTAGCGTAGATAATAATCAATACATTTCCAAATCTGGCACATTGCAGAAGACTCGGTTCGCTAAAGTTCTCTGCCCTCGATGGCGTTTTTTAGCTAGCACAGCTTTTAATAAGGGCTTTGAACGCGGCGACCGAATCAAGAAATTCCGTAACGAAAAAACCTAACACCCACCACTCCGCCTACCATGTAGCGCGGCCGAGCGTTCGCTTAACGTATTATGTATTACGACAGTACGAAGCTCGCATGGATCGAGACGAGCTGCTCGGAAATCAGACGAATATGTAAGCAGCTGTTTTAGCGCAAATAGTATCAAAGAAAAAAAAAATGAATTAATGTCAAAGAAAAAATACTTTATAAATAAATAAATAATTATAATTGCTTAAGTTGATAAAAATGCTATGCAATAGCTTTACCGCGGCAGTCCCCGAGTGACGCACGTTTTTATTTGTTAGAATTAATATAGAATTACAAGAAAAATGAGAAAATGGCGCTATTAAAAGAGGGGACATGAAACAATGATATAATATCAATGATATCAATATAATGAAACAATAATATCCACCAATTCGCACTTGGCCAGCGCGGTGGGCTATTGCCTTAAACTCTCTCATTCTGACAGAAGAACCGTGCCCCGCAGTGGGACAATAATGGGTTGCTAAGGGGAAAATTCGTCAAAATTTCACGTTAGGGGCGCCATGCCCATAAGTGCGTTGTTGGTAGGCATTGCAATCCGGAAAACCGGATCCGGTAATCTAGCGGATCCGGCACAAATTTACACAAACCGGATCCGGAACCAATTCACCACCGGATCCGGACCTCCACCGGATCCGGTGATTGTATATTTTGACAAAGGTTTCACATTACAAAAATAATTACCGTTAGAAATCGATCCTTTTTTACACTGTTTTAACCGTTCGATTAATTAATTAACCGGATTGAGAAAAAAATGGCCGGATCCGGCCGGATTGAAATTGAGGCCGGATTGCAATCCCTAGTTGTTGGCAACCCTAAAGAGACACCAGTCACGGAGTAGCGCAGACAATAATCAATACATTTCCAAATCTAGAACATCGCAGAAGACGGTTTAGGCTACAGTTCTCTGCCCTCAATAGCTAAGGCTAGTAAAACAAAACGGGGATAATATTTGAATGAACCAAATGAAAAACTAATCACAATATATAAGTAAAATAATTACGTGTTGAAAGACAAAACGGGGAAAAATATATTAATGAACCAAACGGGAAACTGTTCACAATATTTATTCAAATCAAATCAAATCGTTTATTATTTGTGCAACATGGGTACAATAAAAACTATGACAAAGAATTTGAAGTCTTCCACATTCCCGCCACAGGTGGGCATACAATCGTCGTCAACCCATTATTGTCCCACTGCTGGGCACGGGTCTTCTCTCGGAATAAGAGAGTTCAGGCCATAGTCCACCGCGCTGGCCAAGTGCGAATTGGTGGACTTCACACACCTCCGGGAACTTTTTTGTTTTTAAGAACTCTCGGGTGTGTAGGATTCTTCACGATGTTTTCCTTCACCGAAAATTATACAAAATCATAAGACGCTAACATTTTATAATATACTTTATTTTATAACATAAATTTATAATATACTAGCTGTCCCGACAAACGTTGTTTTGCCAAATAAAAAATTAAAATTCGATCCGATTGTGCCTTTTTGTCGCTCGTTTCGCGCTCTCGCTTGCGCTTCACACCTTAAATGGAACGCCTCAGAGCGAGGTAACGCCGCATGATTCACGTATTTGGTGCGTGCAGCCGGCTCCATCGAATTATAAGAGGTTGTCACTTTAAAAATCGTGAGTACCCGTTAAGTATTAAAATGTTTAAATTTCGTGATAATATTAAGCCAAGGATACACTAGGGGACAAATGTCCCACGACATGTCTAGCCAAGCCAGCCGATTTCGCCTGACATATATGGCGACAACGCGCGACTTATGTGCGACTTATGTGTCAGATATTGCCAGCCATGGTCCGGCAACGTCGCGCTACTTCACCCAATATCGCTAGCGACACGTGTCGCAGGACATTTGTCCCCTAGTGTATCCTTGGCTTTAGTCTAGAATCACGTACCGGTTCTAACTTTCTTTTGTACTTAAAACTGTTTTTCTACGTTGATCCGCTATACCCCAGGTCACAAAGCTTCAACAAAATCTGACTCAGCTGTGAGTCACACCTTATACAAATATTGCGCAAGGTTTTTGCGCTTCCACCAACGCAAATAATAAGTGAAAACAATGTTTTATATAGAATTTCGATATAAAGTTCATGTTTAACACAATCCCAGCTTATGTTTATCCTGGCCTTTCAGCCATTCAAAATTTAATAAAGAAAAAAAAACGTGCGGCACTCGGGGACTGCCGTGGTAAAGCTATTGCATAGCATTTTTTATCTATGCAATTATAATAACTAGCCACCCGTCGCATTGTTCGAAATTCGACCGTAATTTAATTTAAAAAAAGTTAACTTCATATTGTCCAAAGTCGTACGAATATTTCTCAAATTCAAATAAATTGTTCAAAATATTTTTCAAGTTATTTTGAACGCAGTTTGTAGAAAGAGGTTTATAAACTAAGCTGCATTTAAAAGCAATAGCGGGTATTTGACAAAGACATCTGACATTTTTGACGTTTTCATAGAAAGACATTGAATGTTCTGTTTCGTTTATTAAGTATGTGTTTGTGTCAAATGCAAGGTAGTGTAATGTCTTTTTAGTTGATTTTATGTATGTTTTTACGCGTTATTTAAAGAAAATATTAGCATTGCGAAATCCTTCTCTACATCAACTATAACCGTGCGTAATTTCATACTCCTCCGTCTGCGGCAGGTATGTTAAAAACTACGAGTTTTTGCTTCACGTATTAATATATAGATTAGTAACTTCCGGTAACATTCCGCTATATAATCAATATATTCTTTAATAAATAATAGTTTAAAAAAACTAAAAAACACGCTTTTTATAGAAAACCGAACTAAATAATTTTATCAAATTAGTGTATTGTCATCGGTCCTCAATAGATCTACAAAGTTTGAACGAAATCTGGCCGTTTAAAGTGGGTCAAAATCGCGCCCAAAGGACTCGGTTGCAAACATACACACAAACATACCGGTGAAGCTAATAAAAAGCGTGTAAAAATACCCAAGACACTTATTTAATATCAATAATTAAGTTATATCTGGGTTAAATAACTGCTTATTCAATCGCTCGACTTGTAAGTTTTAAATTACTATGGTTTCCTTAGTTTCTTTACAAACTTTCATAAATATTGAAGTAGCAAACGGGTATGCAGTTCACCTGATGGTAAGTGGTCACTGCCGTCCATGGCCATCTGTAATCAACTTCATACAGAACATGGGTTCTATCTGAAGTCAATCACAGATGCGTTGCTACTCCCGAGAACTATGATGGTCGCCTCATATAAAAGTGTGCCGGCAACCACGTAAGAAATGCTTCACGCTAGAAATAGGTGTGGCGGTGGTACTTCCCCGGTCGAACCACACTGGTTCTACCTTCATTATTACCACATTAATTAAGGTTAAAATGCGTTGCTATTTCTGATAACCGGTGAAGGAAAAACATCGTGAGGAAACCTACACACTCGAGAGTTCTTTAAAAAAAAGTACTCGTAGGTGTGTGAAGTCCACCAATTCGCACTTGGCCAGCGCGGTGGACTATGGCCTAAACTCTCATTCTGTGAGAAGACCCGTGCCCAGTGGGACAATAATGGGTTGTCGACACTTCTGAGGACCAAGATAGTCGCTTCTTTAGAAAGTGACTGAGCGACCATACCCTTCTAACTCTCGCAAGAACGCGCCCATGGACATCTGTAATCAACCATATACAGAACATGGGTTCCCTCTGAAGTCAATCACAGATGCGTTGCTACTCCCGAGGACTGTGATGGTCGCCTCATGTGAAAGTGTGCCGGCAACCACACCCTTCCATCTCGCGCAAGAAATGCTTCACGCTAGAAATAGGCGTGGCGGTGGTACTTGGCCTCTTTGTCGCCCGTTCCGCGCTCTTGCTTGCACTTCAAGCCTTAAATAGAACGCCTCAGAGCGAGGTAACGCCGCATGAATCACGTTTTTTATTGCGCGTAGCCATCGAATTATAAGACGTTGTCAGGTCAAAAAATGTAACTATCAGTCCACGTGTATGTCTGTCTGCATCCCCCCCCCCCCCTCACCTGCTTATCAAACTCGTCTTTACTACAAGGGCACTCGGGGGCCAGTGCCCAGGGCCCCATCCTCAGAGGGCCCCGAAGGGCACACAATTTTTCTCACATTTAATATCAAAATATGGTCGGGCGCATTACACTTTTCTCGTCGCACGAAAGTATTCGGGCCCTTTTGGATAGTAGGTACATCATACTTTCTTGCCATTAAAAGGCCCCGAATTGTGTGCTAAAGGGCCCCAGCATAGTCTAAGACGGTACTGGGCGTTGGTACCTCCTCGGCTGAACTACACTGGTTCATCCTTTTTTTTTTGGCTTACGAGGGAAAAACCTTCATAAGGCACCCGACGTCGTGCGAGCGACGGGTTATGTGGGATTCTTACCGCACTAAACCCCCCCCCCCCCCCCCCGGTTGCCGTCCTGTGTAGAGGACTCCGGGATCTCCAACGAAAGACAGCCGGAGTCCAGCGCGACGCCCCTTTCGGGCTCTTGGTGGTGGACGTGAAACGCTCACCGCACCTTCTGGTCTTTACGGCATGCGACCACACATACCGCCGTCCTTTCCGGGGTCGCTTGGCCGGAGCGAGCTCCCACTCTTCCCGCCCGCAACCCCGAAAGCCCCTTTTAGTCGCCTCTTACGACAGGCTTAGGGTGCCGTAGCCCTATTCTGGTCCCGGAACTACAGGGACAACTGGTTCTTCTACCTAGTAAATCTGCTGTTAATTGCGTAAGAGGGCTTAGATCTTTAAGACTTTTTCCTTTTTTTCTCGTGTTACAACACATAGCCGTCCTCAGGTAGGACGTCCTAAGAACTTTAACAGAGCAGGTGTATGCTTTTTATAATATAGATTATAGATGATCAAAAAGGTTTAATTAATAAAAACATTAGTTTTATTCAAAAAACTAAGGAAATACAACATTTTACTAACTTATACGTGTGTTTCGTGGCATTTTTTAAAAAACGAATTGAAAAAAATATAATGTTCTGTATAATTTTAATTACATACGTATTTCTTAATTAAACCCGTAAATATTGTAGAGGTAGGTTATTTACAATAAACATAAAGAAACTCTCTATTGACTTTCGAAAAAATAATGGCACTTATGCAACGTGATGACTCATATTTCCGTTTCCGGCATGACCTTTTTACTATCTGTCATTTTATGAAAATTAAGACGCTTTTCATTTGAGGATAGTCTTTTTAAAGTAATCTTATCGATATTTATTTATTTTAGTTCATACATATAATTTTCATTTTTATTTTTAATATATTTTTTTACACATCTAATTTTTTAATATGCAATTTTATCTGGTATTAAAAAACATGATGAAGATTTTGAAATTGGAACAGCTAAACAAAAATTGTTTCTAAAGAATATGATGAATTTTTAAATATTGACTTAGAAATTTACAAATTAATAAAGGTTATTGTTTCATACAGCCAAGTGTAAACATTTAAGAGTAATTAAAATAAAAAAAAAATGAAACTTACCTTTTTGAAGATGAATTCCCTGGGGAGAGACATGTCCTATAGATGTCGGGAGGCGCTGGTAAAGTTATGGAACTAAAATGGTCTTCGGATTCCGTGGATTCAAGCCTGTTTTCCTGTTTTGTTAAGGGAAAAACGGCATCAGCCGTCTTATACATTGGTTTTGCGTCAAAATACACACTTAAGGAAGCCGTTTTAACAATTTTTCTTTTACTTTTCGTACGAGAATTCCGCCTTAATTTAATGTTTACAGACTATAAAACTTTGTTTAATCTGTACAAATTACGGTTCGTAAACCAACATTTTTGGCGCGAACTAATAAGGAGTATAATTTTATTCACAGAATAAAGTATGTAATTGTTTTTTTTTTTAGAGAATATTTAGAGCACGATTGCGCGACACACAGCGTCGACTGAGAGTAACTTAAAGTTCATTTTAGGGCGCATGCGTGGAAATATAATCGATTGTAATGAAATGCGCATGCCTGAAAATGTTTCAGGGTTGGTTCCCACTGTGGTTCTGTATACTAATATTGCCCTGCAGTGTCAACAGCTTAGATTTTTGTATTCGATTTAAGTAGCAAAGCATGCAGTCCACCTGATGATAGTAGTCACTACCGCCCATGGACATCTGTTAGCAACTTCGTTTTAATAGAAAAGTCAATCCTAGATGCGCCTGAGGATTGTGATGATTGCCCCAAATCTATAATTATAATAATACGTGAAGCATAACTTGTGAAGCATTTTTAAGTAATATGCCGCGGACGGATTAGTATGAAACTTTGCACGGTTATAGTGAACGTAGAGAAGGAGTGCAGAATGTTCATATTTTGAAGTGAAACTTCTTTAGGCGCATGAGGGTAAAATTTTTACAGATGAAACGTCACGCCGGTATGCAACGGAAGTGTCGGAAAAGAGAGAGAGAGTGATCGAGACCGATTGAGAGAGAGTAAGACAGGGCGAACGTAGCATGAGCAACTAGCCGTGGAGTGAGAGTAGGGAGCAAGCGAGTGAGAAAGATTGAGAGAAAAAGTGAGACAGAGCGAACGTCGTATCACGCCTTTTTCCCTTCCTCTTAATCTTGGAAATTTAAAGTTTTAGATTTGTATAAATATAAACAAGATTTATAAATTAGTTCGCCAAAGAAGTTTCACTTCTGACATGTGTACTTTGTACGCACGCATATTTTTTTTTTAAATAATGCTTATAACATATATAAAATCAAGTAAAACCATATTACACACACTACCGTGCATTTGTCACAAATACCTTAATAAACGAAATAGAACATTCAATGTTCACGAAAACACATAACATCAGAAAAAAATATTAACATTCAGCACTCCTTCTCTACGTCCACTTTAACCGTGCAAAGTTTCATACTAATCCTTCTGCGGCATATTACTTTAAAATGCTTCACAAGTTTTTGCTTCACGTATTAATATACTTATAGATTCCCCTAACATTGCTTAGATTGCCAAGCCAGCTGGACTCTATCATAACAAGTACCTATGGTTCGTCTGGGCCAGTACCACCGCCACACCTATTTTAAGCGTGAAGTAGTTCCTAGTTCCTACGTTTCGGTGGAAGGGTGTTATAAATGGGGCGACTATCTATCTTAGTCCCTGGTAATAGCAACGCAACTGTTATTGACTTCAGATTGAAACTCTATTCTATATAAAGTTGCTAACAGTTATCCGTGGGTGACAGTAACTTTACTTTCAAGTGGACTGCATGCTCATTTTACTGCGCTCTTGCATGTATAATATTACAAATTTTAGTCTCTCTATATTCTACCCATGGAGGCATACAAAATACAAACATTACATAAAATACATAGAATTGGAATTATTACAATCTACAATACATAATTTACAATTTAAATAAGATTATTTCCACGTAGTCAATGTTATGTATAATAAAATATTACTATCAGGTGGAGACAATTTTTAAAATTTACAATTATTTATTAGATAAGTCAATTTAATCCACCGTTATTATTATTTCATTTAATTATACCTTCTTCTAAGAACTTTTTCACCGAATAGTACTCGTTTTCTATCGTCGGCGTCCTCATCCCATTATTGTCCCACTGCTGGGCACGAGTCTTCTCCCGGAATGAGAGAGTTGTAGGCCACAGTCCACCGCGCTGGCCAAGTGCGAATTGGTGGACTTTACACACCTCCGAGAACCTTTTTTTTTAAAGAACTCTCGGGTGTGTAAGTTTCCTCACGATATTTTCCTTCACCGAAAAGCAGTGATAATTAATTTCTAATACACACATAAAATAGTGGTGCGCGCCTGGGTTTGAACCTTCGACCTTCCGATTGAGAGGGCAAATTTAAACCATTAGGCTATCTCTGCTCTCTTTTTCCATAAGATAATAAATACCTGATTAAGTAAATCTAAGAATTACTCACCTACAGTGTGAAGAGACCTCGACTACTCTGTAACTATATTTTCTCTATCTTACTTTATAAATACGCAATAAGCTATCTCTCTTGTAAAAATACATCTAATGTTACCAGTTTAGGGCAATCAAATAATAAAACTTGTTTCGGTACAGATAAATTATAGAAATATGCACAGTTAGATCCTTTTTACACGACTGTCTCGGAAAGAGGGTAGTTTTTCGTAGGTGTATGTTGTCAACCCATTAGTGTGCAACAGATATATCCTTTTTACACGACTGCCTCGGAAAGAGGGTAGTTTTTCTTTTCGTAGGTGTATGTTGTCAACCCATTATTGTGCAACAGATATATCCTTTTTACACGACTGCCTCGGAAAGAGGGTAGTTTTTCGTAGGTGTATGTTGTCAACCCATTATTGTGCAACAGATATATCCTTTTTACACGACTGCCTCGGAAAGAGGGTAGTTTTTCTTTTCGTAGGTGTATGTTGTCAACCCATTATTGTGCAACAGATATATCCTTTTTACACGACTGCCTCGGAAAGAGGGTAGTTTTTCGTAGGTGTATATTGTCAACCCATTATTGTCCCACTGCTGGGTACGAGTCTTCTCTCAAATTGAAAGAGTTTTGGCTATAGTCCACCGCGCTGGCCGCGAATTGGTATACCTACTGCGTCGCTTACGGGACGCTCTTCCTTCTAGTAGAAGTAGGTAGTGGTCCCCCCAAGTGGTCAATTGTGTAGGAGCGTGAACCATTAACATGTGAAATGATATAGTAGTGCAGTGAGCTGTTGAGTTTTAAAGAGTGTAGTAGGCAGGACCGTATTGTCCTTATATTTCAGGGATCAGAGAAGGGCTACAGTATCCTCTACCTGTCGTAAGAGGCGACTAAAAGAGGCTTCCGAGATTGCTATTGTGGCTGCTTTTTTTTTATTATAACACAAAAACTCCACAGACTGATCGTCCGTGCCTTTTGTCACAATAGTTCTTCTTTTTTTAACAATAAGTCTTTATTTATTAGCTCCACGTTAGGCCATCGCTGTCATCATCACACTGTCGTGTGCGGTGGTGACAACGTTGGCAATTAAAGAAATCATATAATTACGCTTAATATATATAGGACCATTTATCATTTTTATTTACGGGGTATGTATAAAAGACCCCGAATGGGGTGGAGGTTCAGATGGAATCCATGTTCTGTATGAAGTTGATTTCTGACGTCCATGAGCGGCAGTGACCACTTATTTGGCGACATTTTTTGGGTCGTCTAATCGTCAGGTGTTAAAGATCCCGAAGCCTTTTTCGACTTCATTTACTACAAAGGCATAGGTATGTGCTTGGTTTCACATTAAATTTCATTGAAACTCGATTTGAAAACGCTATTTTATTTGGAAACTATTTGAGGAGGTGAACTCTTTTAATCACCTGAGGCCTCCAGCATTCTTAATCCAGAAGTTAGGTAAGTAGTTGTTGAGAGCGCATCAAACACTGTTCTTTCGTTTGCCGGCTTACTTTTAATTATGAGGCGACCATAATATTCCTCGGGAGTACCTACACATCTATGATAAATGAAGTTGCTTACTGCAGTAACCACTTGGCTGGCATAAGGTGGAATGCTCGCTCGTTTGCTACAATCCAAATGAATCCCGCCCACAAGAATATAAATTCATTTATTTTATTTTATAAATAACATTACAACACATTATAAAACAAAAGTCTTAAGTATTAACGAAGAAATGACTCCACTACAAAAATAATTGTCATGAGGGTAGGTTCACAATTTTTTGCAACTTGTTTTTGCGACCACTAAAACTATAGACTAAATCAACTTTAAAACATTTTTGAAGTGAAACTTCTTTATCGGGGTTGTTTTTAAATTTAGCGTAACATTTTTACGTTACGTTACGCGCCATCTTTTTCTTATCCCTACCACGTGTGATATTAGATAGATTATTACAGATTAGATTATTAGATAAAGTTTAATAAAAAGCCTTTTATTAAACTTTATCTAATAGATAAAGTTTAATAAAAAGCCTTTTATTAAACTTTATCTAATTTAACTTTATTTAACCAATTTCTGTAAAGTTGCATATAGTAAATTATTTTTTGAAAAATAACGTCATAAAGAAGTTTCACTTCTTACGAGGGTACGCTAGTACACGCACACATTTTTTTATTGTTCTGTAGTTTTAAGTATAATTTTCAGATCTAAGACTATTGTTTTTACTATTAACTAAACTAGGCTGTCTAAATGAAACAAAATTATTCCAAATATATATATTTATACACAAGTATCATTCTTAAATTATTACGTTAAAAAACCCGCCTGCTCAAAAATATGTTTCTTCAGTTTCAGATTGTTTTTAAGCAGTCGGATTTTATTACTTTATATTTGTTTTTTTATTTGTGTGTCAAAATAGAAACATTTTTTTATATATTGAACTGAAGTCCACCAATTCACGCTCGGCCAGCGCGGTGGACTATGGCCTAAATACCATTCTGAGAGTAGACCCGTGCCCAGCAGTGGGACAATAAGGGGTTGACGAGTATATCAAGTAGCCATTTGTACGGGAGTAATTCCCGTCCTGATTAAAAACGCTTTCTACACTCAGAGCCCCACAGTAGGAATTTCTCCTGTGTCACGGGTGCCATGGACACACACAAGACGAATACACAAACACCCAGACCCAGAACAAGAATCTAAACTCATCATTCAGATCAGTCTGGCCGGAAATCGAACCCGGGACCCACTGCGTGTCAGACCGGTATGGTAACCGCTGCGCCATGTGGGTCGTCTAATGTTAGTTGATTTGGCCACCCAGTCTCCAGAGGTCCTCTGACGCTACCTCGGCATAGGTTTCCTTTGACGGTCCCCTGCATGAGCAAAAAAATACTATCTGATCCACGTTTGCAAGTCCACCATGAAGTGTCCCACCACTCCCTATTAAAGGTTCACCATGCTTATTGCAAAAAATCCGATAAGACGTGTATATCTTGTATCTTTTGAAATCCCCCTTCCAACACCAAGTAGACCTAAAAGACCACGGAACCGTGCACTTTTTCAGTTCCCTTCTGAACCCATATCCTTCTATCTCTAAATAAGGTCTTTTTTTTGTTTTCGAGGGGGAAACCTTCAAAAGGTACCCGACGCCGTGGGAGCGACGCAGGGTTATGTGGGATTTTTACCGCACTAAAACCCCCCCGGTGGCCGTCCTCGGCGCTGAAAAGGAGGACTCCGGGATCTCGAAACGACTTCAACCGGAATCCTCCGAGCGCGTTGCCCCATCGGGATCCTCCCAGATGGGCGGCTGGGCCCAACGCTCCGTCTAGTTTTTACGACGGTATGCGACCACACTTACCGCCGTCCTTCCCGGGATTGCCTGACCGACCGGTTCGAGCTCCCACTCTAGCCGTCTGCAACCCCGGAAGCCCCTTTTAGTCGCCTCTTACGACAGGCAGGGGATACCTTAGCCCTATTCTGATCCCGGAACTACAGGGCGTCTAAATAAGGTCTATCAGATGCTTCCATTGCATTGTAGCTTTGTAAGGCTCACCCTCTAGTCACCCATAAAGACCAATCAGAGCTCGATTCATTTAAGCAAATATCACAAATTCTTCAACTCATCAAAGCATGTTTGCGTTTCCGTGGTGCTAAAGCTTAGCAGCACATCTGTCATGTTGTGCTTCAGGTCCGCAGTTTGAGTCTCCGTTGAGGTAAAGTTCATGCTGGGACTTGACGTGACACTATCGACGAATCGATTCGACTTTGGAGAGTCATACAAGCACAGGCAAGTCTGTGTGCCTTTGAGACTTAGGTCCGGTGACTGGGTCTCTGATGTGATCGTTTCTTTATGGGATCTACTTAAACCAAACTCTAATGGAAAGGTTTGGGTTTGAATATCTGATAAAGAGACGGTTTCTGAGCAGAAGATAGACTCCTCATCAGACTTCAAGGACAACAGGTCTTCAAAGACCGTCTGTGTCGAAATCTCGTCTTTTCTCGTATCTTTCTCCGTCCAGGAGGGTAGAGTGACGTCGTTCTTGATGTTCTCCAGCGTTTGCGTCGCAAAGTTTCTCTTCGGACTGTCACAGATGTAGAACTTCTCATTAATTCTCGCTTTCTCTTCAACCATTTTGGCTTTCCGCTTCTCCGCTTTCCGCTCCTCCTTGTACTGCTTGTGCAGCGCTGGATGCCGTCGCAATAAATGAACTAGAAGCTTCTCCTTTGTCGTATAAACAGTTTTGCAGACCTGGCATTCGTAAACCCTGTTGCACGTTTTCAAATGCCTATCAAAATCGCTGATCGAAAAGTTTAATTTGCAAACGGTACATGTTTTTTTCTCTTTATGAACTTTATTGTGATGCTGATTCAACTGTTTCCGTCCAATGAAATGCTTATTGAGACCTGAATTTAGGTTATAAGAGCAGTCCTCAACAGAGCAATAATACTGGAGATTTATAGAGAAGCTCGTATCAACGTTATGGGTTTTTATCATATGGTGTAGAAGATCGGGTTTTTTGTGAAAGTTTTGGCACTTATACGGGCAAGGTAGATGTATCTTAGTCTCTGGGTCTGGTGCGACTATGTTTATGTCCAGATTACGTTCAAATAGCAGACAGGTTATGGTCGGTTCTGTTTTTCTATCTCCCGTGCTTTCCGCTTGTTTCTGCAACATAAAATACACACATAAAAGACATTGAATTTTTTATCTGACTGAAGTAGCAAACGAGCATGCAGTCCACCTGATGGTAAGTGGTCACTGTCCATTGCGACATCTGTAAACAACTTCATACAGAACATGGGTTCTATCTGAAGTCAATCACAAATGCGTCGCTACTCCCGAGGACTATGATGGTCGCTTATGTAAAAGTTTGCCGGTAACCACACCCTTCTATCGAAACGCAAGAAATACTTCACGCTAGAAATAGGTGTGGCGGTGGTACTTCCCCGGTCGAACTGCACTGGTTATTATACCACCTTCCGATCGTCGAGGCCTCTATAAGAAAAACTGAAGAATATTATTGACTTTAGATGGAACCCATTTTCTGTATGAAGTTGTACAGATGTCGCAGGGCGGCAGTGACCACTTACCATCAGGTGGACTGCATGCTCGTTTGCTACTTCAGTCAAATAAAAAAAAAATGTAGATTTTTTTCGACAAATAGAAGTTCGATTTAAATTTGTATAGATTTGACGACCTTTTTTTGCATAGTCGGTCGGTCAGCCTACAAGCCGTATATTAGTGACTTAGTTTACTACTATGAAAATTTTAACATGGTTCACATTAGTGACGTAACGTATATTCGAATATAACAAATAATTCGCATGCATTTACACATTCTCAAAAATTGTGCATTAAATCGAATAGCAATTTGTCGACCAAAAAATAAAATCTACATCCACCTGCATGCGAAAACACACGATATCAGCGCGCCCCCTGATCCTTGTGCCCTAGGCTGCAGCCTAGTTAGCATAACAGTACAACAATGTGCTGAGCGCGGTGTTGAGGAAACCTCGGTACTGTAGCGCATCCGCCATGTTCGCGGAGGTGAGTGTGGTTGACTTCTACGCACTCATTCGCAAACGTGTAGCGTCGATGATGAGCCGGGTAGTAGAGAGTACCACTTTCATCAGCGCTTTGGCGTACAAGTTAGATAGCCCACTATGGTTCGCCTGGAATAGGATACACACGTTCCCGAACAAGCGTGTGTGCATATAGTTATTGTTAGATATACCTACTAACATAGATTAAGTTTGTATACTAACACAAATGTATTTTTTTCCTTGCTAACATAGTTTATAAGCTTTTTTGTTATATACTAACAAAATGTATGGACACAACATGGTCTGAAATAAATATATTATTATTATTATAAGGGTTGCTCAGGCCATACTCCTTATAGTTAACCCATTATTGTCCCACTGCTGTATACGGGTCTTCTCTCGGAATAAGAGAGTTATAGGCCACAGTCCACCGCGCTGGCCAAGTGCGAATTGGTGGACTTCACACACCTGAGAACTTTTTTTGAAAGAACTTTCTGGTGTGTAGGTTTCCTCACGATGTTTTCTTCACCGAAAAGCAGTGATAATTACTTTCTAATACGCACATAAATCAGGTGCCTGGGTTTGAACCTCGGACCTCCCGATTGAGAGTTTACAACAAGCTCCCCGATTTTATAAAAACTGAGAAAGGATATAAATTTTAAAAAATACTCAAATCATACCTTGCAGATAGCGTGTTTTATTCAGTTAAGGATTTTGTCGATGCTTAAATGTAATTTATGATATAATGATAATGACGTATAATGATAATGACATTTCTTTCTGAATGACAAAGTGATAAGTAGTCCATTACTTACTCGACATTTTATTTTAATAACAATGGTTTTTTTTGTATAATTTAATTTAATCATAATTTAATTGTAATTTATCAATTGCAATTCAAATACTAGAAATAATATATAAATAAGTTTAATTTTTGCATGCCCTAGAGGTGGAATATAGTGGAGAATTAATTGTAAGAACCGTATGTACCTATATTCAAGCAAATAAATGATTTGATTTGAGAGGGCAACTCCTACACTTACTTTCACGATATTCCGAAGATAATCATCCGACTGCCGGCACTGAGTAATCCATTGGCGCCCCATCACCAGCATCTCCTCACACTTGGTGCAAAGTAGCTGTGATATGCACTCCGAATTGTCTACCTGAAAGTTTTTTCTAATCAACAACAGTCAAATCACTACATATAAAACAAAGTCTCTTCGCGCTGTCTGTCCCTATGTGTGCTTAGATCTTAAAAACTATGCTACGGATTTTAATGCAGTTTTTTTAATAGATAGTGTAACTCAAAAGGAATAAATCCTTTTATGTATAATACTTGTATATAGTAGAGAACTGATAATTTTAGATTTTTAACTTTTAGGTGGAACTAAGTTTGCTGGGTCGACTAGTTCATAGTAAACTACATAACATATTAAAAATGTTAATGTAAGAAAAATAATTACATAGAATGGGGAAAAATATATAAATTACGAAGTTTAAAACAATGTCTATAATAATAACTTAAATACAACCACTTCATTAAGGCAATAAAATATTCGTCCCTGTAGTTCCGGGACCAGGATAGGGATACGGCATCCCCTGCCTGTCGTTAGAGGCGACTAAAAGGGGCTTCCGGGGCTGCAGACGGCTAGACGGGGAGCTCGAACCGTTCGATCAGGCAATCGGAAAGGACGGCAGTATGTGTGGTCGCATACCGCCGTAAAGACTAGATTGGGTGGCGGGTCCATCCGCCCATCTGGGAGGAGCCCGATGGGGCAACACGCTCAGAGGATTTCGGTTGCGTTCGTTAGGAGGTCCCAGAGTCCTCCATATAGCGCCGAGGACGGCCACCGGGGGGGTTTTAGTGCGGTAAAAATCCCACATAACCCTGCGTCGCTCCCACGGCGTCGGGTAGACGTTTTGGTAGGTTTTGGAAGGTTTCCCCCTCGAAAACAAACAAAAAAAAAAAAAACTGGCACTGCGTAAACACACATACATACCCACAAAAATGCTTTTAATAAACAGAAAGAAGGAAGGCTTATAATTGAAGAATATATTTTTACTAGCTGAACCCTGCAGCTTTGCCCGCATTAAAATAATCTCTTTATTTGTGAATACGAATATTGTAAGATTTAGATGTTTACAAGGAAAGTGCTCTATATTCAGCCCATATGGGCATACAAATATGGATAATTATGTTAGTGTCAAATCACTAACTACATTATATAAATCAATAAATAAGTACTAAAATTAAATATGCATGTCAGTTAAGAATGCTTTAATAGAATAATAACATTTGTGAATTAAAAATTTCTTAAATTCTATTTTAAATCTATACTAATATATAAAGTTAAAGCTGAAGATTTTGTTTGTTTGTTTGTTTGTTTGTTTGAACGCGCTAATCTCAGGAACTACTGGTTCGAATTTAAATATTCTTTTTGTATTGAATAGACCATTTATCGAGGAAGGCTTTAGGCTATATAACATCACTCTTCAACTATTAGGAGCGAAGAAATAATGGAAAATGTGGGATGTTGTTTGCAAAAATAAATTATGCCCAAAATAACTATTCCACGTGGACGAAGTCGCGGGCACAGCTAGTTTACAAATATTGTTAATGTCTCGGAGTTCAGGAGGAACTTTATTAAATAAATTATATTAAATAAATAAATTTATGTATTGGTTGCCCCATGGGAATAAGATATTCTCCCACAGTAAAAAGCCTATATGTTAATCCAGGGTGTCAGCTAACTCCCTACAAAATTTTATGAAAATCGCTCCAGCCATTTAGACGTGAAGTAACAAACATACACACTCAAACTTTCGCCATTATAATATCATGTCCTATCTACAGAGTATATATCTATGGTATATTATATTATATATATTATAGTATATATTAAGGTACATTATATATTAAGGTTTTCTGTAAAGCCAATGCTGCTACCACCACCCTCTGGATGATGGTGACAATGGAGGCTTAAATGGAGCTAAAATAACATACACAACAACATACAACATACATGAAAAAAGGCACGGACTTCACAGACTGGTGAAGTTGTAAATTACTTAAGAAGAAGAATATTGGTATAATAATATTATGATTGTTTGAACTTATTTAATTAAAAAATATGAACAAAAAGGATTGTTTAATTTTGTCCATCTGTGAAGTTGTAAATTACTTAATAAAAAGAATATTACTATGATTAGTATGATAATAAAATTAGTGTGATTGTTTGAACTTATTTAATTAAAAGTTATAAACAAAAAGGATTGTTTATTTTTTACCTACCTCTCCTGTGAAATTTTGCTATTTTTAGGAAATTTGCTATTTTTATATTATTCATTCGCAACGATATTATTGTATCAAAAACTTATAAACTACAATCCATTCATCCATCGGCCTTTGAAGGTCCACTGCTGGACGTAGGCCTCACCTAATCTGCGCCACTTCGACCGGTCCTGAGCCATCAGAATCCAGCGGTTACCCGCCGTCTTCTTCAGGCCATCAGTCCACCGGGTCGGGGGGCGGCCTGCACTCCTTTTTTTTTTATAAACTACAATACTAAGTCATAATTGTTTATTTGTTACGCAAATCACCAACGAAACCACATTTTATTTTATGAGTATTTTAGGTAATAAAGAATAAGAACCTGAATATTTGTTATTCTTACAAAGTCTTCTAAAAGGCCCCATTCTACCATGTTTTTCATCTCGCCAGATGATATTAGGCAGCCACGACATAGTAGAGTCGTATGTAGCATCGAGTCGTCTGATTCTAAGCTCGATATCTCCATTTTTCAGTCAAATATTCTTGAAAATAATTAAAATATTTTTATTTATTGATATTGATATTTAAACATTGTTTGATAGTTAACATAGATTGACAACAATGACATTATATGAATGACAGTTGACACTTGACATAAATTATGTTGACACAAATAAGTCAATTGTCTATTATATATTCATGATCTGAACATAATATTTTGTTGTAAAGATAGATATTTTTATACAGCCAAATTAAAACTATGGTGTTAATTTTAAAAATGTAGTTTTTTTTCTGTAAAAATTAATGTCTGTTGAAATTTGATTAGATGGTAACAATTTAAATTGTGTAGGTAAGTGATAAATTGAAAAGTTTAATCCGTAACATCTAAATTTTATTGTAATGCTCGTAAGTTGCAATTTTATTTCAAACGTGGAAACTCAAACATCCGTCATTTTGACAATTGTTTTGGCTCAGCTAAATTTACAAGAGTGTTATTTTCTCATGTACGATAATTTCCCTTTAATTCATACAAATTTCCTAAACAACCGATTTCAGGACCCAAAAAGCCGGTATCAGATACTCCCCGAAGTTAGTTTATTATTCGAGTCAGCTCGCAGGAACTTCAGGTCGGTGGCCATATTGGTTGCGACCACGAAAGCAATAAAGTAAAACGAAGCCTGTTTATCGTATAGGTTATAGTGGAAATTCGCAAGATTTTCGTGCAACGACACAGTTTATTGGAGATAGGAGAACGTGGAATGATAGTTGAGTGAATAAAACGCACACGCAGTGCGTTAGAACCGTAAGTATTGGGTGCATTTCTCGTTACGTATTTGCGATATACTCTAAACACGTGTACATTCGAGTGTAATTTGGCTCGTTTGAATTTCGAACAGGCAAATTCTTAGACTTTGCACTCTATTCTGCTAGATTTGTGATCTATTTATAGTCCCAGAAAGTTGGTAAAAAATTTAATTTGTGTCTACCTAACTAGGCTATCTATTAATAGATAGCTTATAACGTTTTGTTGGTTTTTAGACCAGAACTAGGGTGGCATATTTGTAAACATGTTACGTAGTTATTTTAAATTAGAAAGTATTTTCCTTTCATTTTTTATTGGGACGGTATTTCATAATATTGCATCTAGCTGTGTTGCAGTCGTTTGGAATATAGGCACTATCCTATGACTGGGGTGCTATCCAAGCTGTTTTTCGAATTGTGTGCGTATTGAATATTAATTTTCACTTCAACACATATCTTTTAAAAAAATTCTGTAAAAAAATCTAAGCTTGGCCATATGTATTTATGGCTTAAAATCCTCTCACTCTGAGAGGAGACTGCCCAGCAGTGGGACGGTATAGTGCTATAGACAGACACTAACTACTGAACTTAAACTATCTATTACATCAATATTTTTCTATCTCACTTGTGGTAAAAGTTGGTTACTTTCATTACATTTGACCATTAACTTTGACTTGGTATATTGAACAATTTAAAAATCATATTACACATATATGTTTTAAAAAGTCAACTTTTTCTTAGTGATAAGAAATATCTAAATATTAATATTTGAAGCAAAAACTTGTGTTGCATTTTTAAGTAATATGCTGCGGACGGATTAGTATGAAACTTTGCACGGTTATAGGGGATGTAGAGAAGAAGTGTAGAATGTTAATATTTTTTTGAAATAATGCTTAAAACATACATAAAATTCATTTGTCACAAACACATAAATAATAAATGAAGTGAACATTCAATGTCTTACTATGAAAAACATAACGTCAGAAATGTCAGTATCTTTGTCAAAATACCCGCTATTGCTTTTAAAGGCGGTGTAGCTAATTATACCCCTTTTTATTACATTTTATTTGAATATGAGAAATATTCGTACTACTTTGGACAATTCCTATTGTTTAGTTTTTTAATTTAAATTACGGTCCAATTTCGACCAATGCAACTAGTCACCTTTATAGAGTAAAGCAGGAAAGATCCATTCAACATATTGTGTGAAATCGATTTAAAAACATATCCATGATCTCGTAATGAAGTTTATATATGCACAAAAGATGTTACTTTTTAAAACATACATGTTATGTCTTATTACACTGGAGATTATCAAAAAAGTAATGTAACATTAAGATTTTTTACTTTACGTTCAAACTATGGCCTGCGTTTACTGAAAAGTAAAAAAGCTGTTGGATTTTTTCTGCTTAACAGGACCCAACTTTAGTTGATTGTAATATAAGATTTCTATTGAAATATATTTCATCAGCGCTGTTAAAAAGACAACTTGCAGCTGAAAACTTTGAGCCTACCTATAACAAGTTATTAAATCTAGCTACTAGTTGTTAAATCGAGCTACTTTGTTTAGAAGTGAAAAAACACACACGTGCGCGCACGTTCAAACCTACCCAAACATGACAAAACACACAGAAGGGTCACAACTTCCTTTTTACTTTTTTTACCTTCCGAAATTTATTCAACCTTTTATTAATTACTAGCAGAATCGACGCGACTTCGCTCGCGCAGACTATAATGTAATCTATCCAACCATTATTACATTTTAGCACCACCCCTGGACATGTTTTTATTCTATTATCAATAGGTATTACAGTGTGTGCAATGAAAAAAATTTTTAAGCAAAATTTTAGACACTTTGAAATGAAATGAAATGTTTTTATTTAGTATAGGCCTGCGGGGGCACTTACAAATTGTCAGTTACATTTTTTTTCTTACACTACCACCAGATCGGAACACGACCTCAACTGAGAAGATCCAGCAAGAAACTCAGCGGGTTTGTCTTTTTTTCTTATTTATATCCATTTCTTTTTTATATTTGAATCACATTACTCAAGTTTTAGCAAAGACGTCTTATATATTTTAGTAATAAAAATAGCCTATATTTCTCAAGTATAATGTAGCATTCTAATGGTGAAAGAATTTTTAAAATCGGTTCAGTATTTTTTAAGTTAATTCATGACAAACATACAAAAATACAACATTTTCCTCTTTATAATATTAGTATAGATATGCTTTTTTGTAAATGTTATAATTTGTTAGTCCTACTTGTTTAACTGCTTGTAAAGATTTTTATACAGCTGGACGGTAATTGGGGAACCCATGACTTCCTCCCGCACAACACCATAGGGGGAAGAGGGTGACTGAAAATCAGCGCTGCACAAGATATAATCTTTGTCAGCAAAAGCTGAGTCACATCCCTTTGCTTAGCGGTATTTTTAAGTTATTTATTTGTGGTTTTATTATTTAAAAAGGCAATAAAAAATTATTTGTTCTTCATTACTAGCTTATTCTCACAGCTCTGCTTGCCTTGATTACGTTTACCAGTAATAAGTATCCTATGTGCTATCCTGGTCATAAATGTGTGTGCCTAATTTGAGCAAACAGCAATCGGTAGTTTTTGCATGAAAAGTAGCAAAATGACATAAACTTTCACAAATTTTTCAAAAAATGTATGCCTTATAATTATGAAATTTTAATCTGTTTGATGTAACAAACGAGCATGCAGTCCACCTGATGGTAAGTGGTGACTGCCGCCCATGGACATGGTGTCGATGGCCCATTACCATACCGGTCTGACATGCAGTTGGTCCCGGGTTCGATTCCCGGCCAGACAGGTATCTGAATGATGAGTTTAGATTCTGTTCTGTTCTGGGTCTGGGAGTTTGTGTATTCGTCTTTGTGTGTGTCCATGGCACCCAGCCAGGAGAAAATCCTACTTTGGGCTATGAGTGTAGAAAGTGTTTAAAGTTTTATTTAATAAAAAAAATATTTCGTTATTATATGTGTATAAGATTATATCTTAGGGTTTTGGAAAATAAACAAATGTGTTGCTTTTGAAAATGAGAAACGACATTTCAAGTTTATTATTCCACCAAATCTATCTTTCTTCACAAAATATATTCTGAAGTTTTAAAAAAAAATTTTAAACAAAAAATACAACCGACTTCCATGCCACATAAAAGTAAAAAATAATTTAAATACATGTTGGTTTAGAGCAAACACAGTTCTTAGTACATAGTCCCGAAGTCGGCGCTTACCATATTTTGCTGGATCATGACGAAACTACATGTATCTTATATGAGCGCCGACTTCGGGACTATGTACTAAGAACTGTGTTTGCTCTAAACCAACATGTATTTAAATTATTTTTTACTTTTATGTGGCATGGAAGTCGGTTGTATTTTTTGTTTAAAATTTTTTTTTTTCACGCTTTTCAGTCACGATAAAATCAGTTATGGCTGTTGCTAGTCGTCCGCTAACTGGATGAATAAAATTAATTATTCGTCCGATTTTCGGATGAATAAAATTTTGTGCTGACGTCATCATATAAAAATAGACTTCTTTGACACAACCGGTCTGGGGCGCTACCGCGCCCCCTCCCTTAGCTTCTGAATTGGAAAAATCTGTTCGAACCTAACCTAACCGAATAAAATAACTTTTTCTGAGTAAACATTTATTTAAAGAATAGACCTATAATTATCAATATTTAAAGTAGAAAAAGTAATATAAACCTTATAACTAAGAGTATAATTCAACTGATACTGATAAAATAACCCATCCAATTTAAAAAGGTTGGTAGTACTCTTGCATCTTTCAGGTAATTGTATTCAAAGTGGAATTTTTGATCATAATTATATCCTCTCCGAAACTCATTGTTGGTATTGTGAACAACAACATTATGTATACGTAAGCACAATATGGCCGATGCCTACGGTTTAAACTTGAAGGACCCCAGCATTATCAGGGTTGAGGAGTTGAAGGTCAAAATTATCATGTCATATCTTTGCTTAGTAATCTCATTACATATACGTAAGCACCATATGGCCGATGCTTATGGTTTAAACTTGCAGTACCCTGCATCATCAGGGTTGAGGAGTTGAAGGTCAATTTTCTTATCATACGTCTTTGCTTTGTAAATATATTACATATCCATAAGTATCAAATGGCCAACGCCTATGGTTTAAGCCTGAAGTACCCCTGCATCATCAGGGCCGAAGAGTTGAAGGTCAAAATTATCATGTCATATCTTTTCTATGTAATCTCATCGCATGCACGTAAGCAACAGATTCCCAACTTCTATGGCTTGGGCTTACAGTACCCTGCATCATCAGGGTTGAGGAGTTGAAGGTCAACTTTTTTATCATACATCTTCGCTTTGTAAATATATTACATACCCATAAGCATCAAATGGCCAACGCCTATAGTTTAAGCCTGAAGTACCCCTGCATCATCAGAGTTGAGGAGTTGAAGGTCAAATTTTTCATCTTATATCTTTGCTTAGTAATCTTATCAGATATACGTAGCGATCATGTAGCTAACGCCTATAGTTTAAGCTTGAAGCACCCCAGCATCATCAGGATTGAGGAGTTGAAGGTCCAATTTTCCACCGTATACAACCATTTTTCTAATGTTTTACTTTACATTTTTTTAAATATCATTTTGAATGCGTAAGATTGAAATAGCTAAGTTTTATAGCTTAGGCATTCAATACCCCTGCATCATCAGGATTGAGGAGTTGAAGGTCCAATTTTTCGTCGTATACCTTTGCTTAGCAATGTTATTACAAATCCGTGAGCAACAAATGTCTAACGTTTATGGTTTAAGCCTGCAGTACCCCTGCATCATCAGGGTTGAGGAGTTGAAGGTCAAATTTGTCATCGTACATCTTTGCCTTGCTATCTTATTATATATCCGTAAGCACTAAATGGCCATCACCTACGGCTTGGGCTTACAGCACCCTGCATCATCAGGGTTGAGGAGTTGAAGGTCATTTTTTTTATAATATGTCTTTGCTTAGTATTGTTATAACATACCCATAAGCACCAAATGGTCAACCCCAATGGTTTAGGCTTGAGGCACCCCTGCATCATCAGGATTGAGGAGTTGAAGGTCAAATTTTCATCACATGTCTCTGCTTAGTAGTCTTGTTACATATATGTAAGCACCAAATAGCTAATGTTATAGTTTAGGATAGCTGTAACCCTGCATCATCAGGATCGAAGAGTTGAAGGTCAAATTTTTCGTCAACCTATATAAGCATAGATATATAATACATATTCCAAGTTTCATAAGAATCGATTCGGCAGAAGCCGAGTTATCTCAAATTATCTAAAAAACTTGAGGAGTGGTGGTGGTTTCCACCCCATAACTCAAAGAGTTAAGCATCACAGCATACCCATGTCCAAGAGAAAAAGTTGCGTGACGAAATTTCCTATCAAATGAAAGAAAGAAAATGGAAATCGGTTTATAAACACCCAAGTTATTCAAGATTTTAAGAAACCGACATTTTCCAATTTTCCGGGAAAACCGCCGGAAGGTTTTCATTTTCCTCAATATGGGACTGCCTGTGAAACTAGTCGCATACAATGTCGTATGAATCGTGTCGGTAGGTCGACGATTTCTAGCCATTTCGCCCGAACATACATAAAAAAAAAAAAAAAAAAAAAAAAATATACGTGACGAATAGATAACCTCTTTCCTTTGGGAAGTCGGTTAAAAATTAGACAGACATGTCAAATTAAAAAAAGAACTAAATAATTAAAGAAAACCTATTTTCTTTATATGTGTTTGTGTAAAATGCATGGTGTGCGTAATGTGATTTAGGTGATGTTATGTATGCTTTATGCATTATTTGAAAAAAATATTAGCATGTGTAATCCTTCTCTACATCAACTATAACCGTGCGTAATTTCATACTCCTCCGTCTGCGGCAAGTGTCTTTAAAACGAACCACAAATTTTTACTTCACGTAATAATATATAGATTATATTTTAAGGTGGTAGAACCAGTGAAGTTCGACCGGGGAAGTACCACCGCCACACGTATTTCTAGCGTGAAGCATTTCTTGCGCGAGATGGAAGGGTGTGGTTGCCGGCACACTTTCACATGAGGCGACCATCACAGTCCTCGGGAGTAGCAACGCATCTGTGATTGACTTCAGATAGAACCCATGTTCTGTATGAAGTTGATTACAGATGTCCATGGGCGGCAGTGACCACTTACCATCAGGTGGACTGCATGCTCGTTTGCTACTTTAGTCAAATAAAATATATATATATATATTGAGCTGGTCAGAAATATTGGCTAATTTCGGAAGTGAGTTACTGTGGGAACTTATTGTTATAATTGTGTGTTATAATAGGGAATATCGTATATATTAGTGGGTAATACCCAAATACACAGGAAAAAAATATATCTGTCGTGATAAGGCATGCTTTAAATTTGAATATCATTGGACAAATTATAACTAAATATTCTGTGATATGTGTGTAATGAGCAGTGATAGAATGGTTGAAACTTGCCCTCTCGATCGAGAGGTCCAAGGTTCAAACCCAAACAACAGATTTTTCTGAAATTATGTACGTATTATTTAATTATCATAGCTTTTTGGTGAAAAACATAATGGAAACCTACACACCCGAGAGTACTAAAAAAAGTACTCGTAGGTGTGTGAAGTCCACCAATTCGCACTTGGTCAGTGCGGTGGACTATGGCCTATAACTCTCTCATTCTGAGACAAGACCCTTGCCCAGCAGTGGGATAATAATGGGTTGACGAGAGATTCTGTGTTAATAAACAGTACTTACTGGTAGATTTTAGATCTTAGTTAAGAAGTAGAGGGGAAGAGGGGGTTCAGTAGCCTTTAAAATTTTGTGGTGATAAAAATGTTGTTCTAATAAAGGAAATGTGCCTTTAGGCGTTAGTCTAGCTCAAGTATCCTCCAATCTGTAACTTTGACACCCCTGAAGTGCCATGCACACTCACACATACACATCATCTCTCGCGTGCACACACACGTATACAACCACACACACCTACTGCGCGCACACACACACACACACACTACTGCTCACACACACTTACAGAAATCAACACAAACACGCCTAAACATACTAAATACAACATACACATTGAATAGCGCACGCACGCATACATGCACATCATCTCTCGCGTGTACATACACATATACACACCAACTGCGTGCACGCACACACATACACACCAACTTTGCGTGTACGCACACACACACACACCAACTGCACACACTAACACACACCAACTGCACACAAACACCTACAGAAATCAACACAGACACTCCTAAATATACTAAATACTAACATATACATTGAATAGTGCACGCAGGCACACATACACAGCTTTCGCGTGAACACACACATATATACGCACACACATTTACACACACATCTGCGCACACACACACACATCTGCACACACACATGCACCCATGGTGATAAAACCTCACTCGTTAACATTATTTTTGTTTTTGTTCCAGTCGCAGAGCTACCAGAGATGAATATAGTCAGAAGGGCGATCAAGTTTGAAGTTCTTATGAAAACAGTGCCTCAAGATTTGAACATAGACATATTGCATTACTAAGTTTTAACGAGACGAAATTACAGTGAAAAGTGGTTAACGATAACGGTGTATGGATTCTGAAAGTGGGTAACGTTTCACAATCGACAGTCTAGCAAGAATGAAAATACCAGAGGCACCAGCACCACCGAATGTAGGCGCTTACTATGGCAACGAGGAGAACGGGCAGTGGCAGGTGAGAAATATATAGCATTCTTTTACAAATTGTCACGATTAATTGGATAGTACACGGATGACCGAGCTTTGCTCTGTGTTTTTGTTTACTACGAGTACATCATGTTTTTTTGGAATTATATTTTTTAGAACTATGCAAATTTCTTACTGAAGATCATATGAATAATATATTTTGATCTGATCGACATAATAATAATCATAATAAAACAAATATACAAAAAGTGACTTAAAAAAAATGTAGAGCTAAAAAATATAATTAAAAATAAAAAAAAATAAAACTAACAAAATAGAACTCGAAAAAAAAGAGAAAAAATAAAAAAAAACAAGGACAGAGATTTGAACCCCTACTTTCTGCGTTTTAAGGTGTCCGATTTCCCAACCGAGCTATCCTAACGTCGTAAATGGTGACGAAATTTCTCTTTGTATTCTAATAATTTTGTAGGAGGTCTTTATGCAATGAAAACACGGATAAAACGACATTCTGAAAATAAAAGCTTGCTAAATCGATTTATCGCCCATTGAAAACCCCCTAAGTACAAAATTTCAAGAAAATCGTTGGAGCCGTTTCCGAGATCGTTGATATATATTTACATATATATATACACAAGAATTGCTCGTATAAAGATATTAGATGGATATAGATTGGTGCACGGAAATCTCTCTGCTTTTTAAAAAAATAGTCTGTGGCACAGTTTTTAAAAGACACTGTCATGATAATAAAAAAAAATACGGGTACACAGAGATGTCTTTTCTATTTTTTTTTATTTGACTGAAGTAGCAAACTAGCATGCAGTCCACCTGACGATAAGTGGTCACTGCCCATCAACTACATACAGAACATGGGTCCATATGAAGTCAATCTCAGATGCGTTGCTACTCCCGAGGACTAGCAACGCATCGACGAGGCCGCTATGGGGTTATCTCGGTGCTTCAGTAGCGCGAGAACCCCATAGCGGCCTCGTCGATGCGATGTTTGTGTGAGTGTGCCGTTTTCGAGCGCTTGTAGGCAGTTTCCCTACTGGGCTTATATGTCTACTGTGACTAAGTAATATTTGGGTGTTTTTCAGCCAAACGGCGTGATAATAGACAGCGGAGTCGGCGGCGGGGTGGTCGGCAGCGGCGACGCGGGAGTACACAGACCGCCCGTCTACCCTGTGCACATACCTAGAGGGCATATACCTGGTGAGTTTTGCTCTTGGGGCCTCTCCCCAAGCTCCCCCACCTTGGGGGTCGCCTTGAACTGTTGATAAAGGGACAAAAGAATGTGGGAACGTGGGAGGGGAGAAAAGGTAGTTAAGGGGAGAAGGGGAAGGGGGACAAAAAAACGGGGGAATAGGATCTTTTTTTTTTTGGTTTCGAGGGGGACACCTTCAAAAGGTACAGTCAGCAGCAAATTGTTAGTGACATTCAAAGTGTCCACATTGTTAGATACAACCAAAGTGCTCAATAATATCGGCACAACCTACGTGTTCTAATTGTTGATAACATCTTAAACTCCCAAATGACAGGACGTTCCTATACATAATCTTAATACCACCCAAATTGTCACAAATATAATAGCTCCGGCGTCAGTGGTAACCTAGCAACGAGACTGTTCGTGAATATAGGTATATTTTATAATATTATACTTTATGTTGCGAATATGTTGTAAGGATCACTTACTGTGCGAGCAATGATAATATTAATATTTGTTTATCTCATTTAAGGTTTAAAATTTAATGAAGTTACTTTTCATCACTTTTAAAAATGAGAAAACCGTAGAGGTAACAGAAAAACTAATGTATTTTAGCTAAAATATATTGTTTGTAAAAATATACAACGATCTTTAATTTTTTTTAAATATACATCCTTTGAAACCATTTGAACATCCTTGCTAGTAACGATCGAATAACTTTAAGCTCGTATGTGAAAACTAATTTCTGAGGAACTTCTTTTTTGTACATCAAATAATTGTGAACAATGTTGTTGTAGTGACTCAGCATCAGATAATGTCACTGGCAAACGTTGATTTCCGGAGAGATCAGGAAGAAGAATAAAAAAAACACGCTTTCTACCACCAGTAGCTTAGCCCCACAGTAGGATTTTCTCCTGTGTCGTGGGTACCATGGACACACACAAGAAGAAACACTAACACCCAGACCCAGAACATGAATCTAAACTCATCATTCAGATACCTGTCTGGCCGGGAATCGAACCCGGGACCCATTGCGCGTCGGACCGGTATGGTAAACACTCCGCCACGCGGGTCGTCAAAAATCAATCGATTGAGCTTGTTCTTTTTCAAGTGTGTTATGGACGGACTTAGGCCTTCTTTTTCTTGACGAGGGTAGGTTTGTAGAACTTGACGTGGTAAGTATTTCAGCTGCAATATATGGGTATGTTTTCATATACTGAACATTAACAACACTTGACGCACTTAAGCCCGTATGAGATACTAACTCTGTCGATAGAATTATTAGAATGTAATATAATGGTGTATCCCATTGTGCCCCGTGACATTTACGCATCTTGCCCCAATTACTATGTTAAAAGAAAATATTAAATAACGGTAACACTAAAGCAGTGTTAAGTCCATCAACTTTAAGGAAAACGTAAAATAAAGGAGAAAATAATCATCAATTCAATACTATTTCTTACTTGTTTCTGTAGTTATTAAGGATAAAAAAATATTACATCAATTATGCATTTAAACTAAATTTGATTGTAAATCAACTGTCGTGGTTCATTGAGTATTGTTTGAAAGCAGCTTCTGATGGGCTGCAGCACCATCTCGCAAAACCGTTTAGTTTCTGGTATGTGGGCATGACCCGACTTACTCGTCCGTCCTCTCGTCTTGTCTTATCATGCCTCTTGTTCCCCTAGACCGATTCTGTGACAATGACAGTCAATGACGTCATTGCAAGATATGAAAAGGATAGCTGTTAATATAAAAAAGAGAGAAGAGAAGAGTCATTGTTACCATGTCTGATACCGTAAGTGATCAGGAACCTTATATCCGCAACATAAGGTATAATTTTATAAAATGTACCTATATTTACTATCAGTCTCGTTGCTAGGTTACCGCTGACGCCGGAACTGTGACATTTGATTGGTATCATCATTATGAGTTTATGACCGTTCTGTTTATATGAATGTTCTATTTGGAAGTTTAAGATGTTGTCAACAATTAGAACACGTAGGTTGTGCCGATATTATTGAGCACTTTGGTTGTATCTAACAATGCGGATAGTTTGAATGTCACTAACAATGTGCTGCTGACTGTACTCGACACCGTGGGAGCGACGCAGGGTTATGTGGGATTTTTACCGCACTAAAAGTCTCCCCGGTGGCCGTCGGCGCCATGAAGAGGACTCCGGGACCTCCAAAGGACTGATGTCCATGTGCGGCAGTGACCGCTTACCATCAGGTGGACTGCATGACATTTGCTACTTCAATCGTATATAAATAAAATGTTCACAAAGTCCACGCTCGCGACCGCAGATTTTCCCGTTCCACTAACTTGTGAGCTTTACGTACTACTGGAACGATCACTTCGACCCACCTTGTTAGATGGGTCGTCGTGAGCGTTACGTGGGCGTAAGTCATGACGTCATGAGTGAGGTATTCGCCGCGACCACAACGACCGCGATCGTTGTGGAACGACGTTTCGGGCGTTTAGGGGGTTGTGAGCGCCATCCAGAACGTACCCTAAAGGGACAAAGAACGGGGGAACATGGAAGGGAGGGGAGAAAAGGTAGATTAGGGGAAAAGGGGAAGGGGACAAAAGAACGGGGAAATAGGATAGAGATACTCTGTTATAGTAGAAAGATATAATTAAGTGGAGATGTGCGGGGACGCGGGAGTTCACAGATCGCCCGTCTACCCTGTGCACATACCTAGAGGACGTATACCTGGTGAGTGTCGCTCTTGGGGAGAGGGGTCGCCTTGAACTGTTGATAAAGGGAATAGAACGGGGTAACATGAAAGGGAGGGGAGGAAAGGTAGTTTAGGGGAAAAGGGGAAGGGGGAACCCAGCACGCACCACTGATTTATGTGCGTATTAGAAATTAATTGTCACTGCTTTTCGGTGAAAGGAAATATCGTGAGGAAACCTACACACCGAGACACATCAAAACATCAAAGTATCGCCCTCACTATTCCGCCCACCAATTTATGTCAGTGATCTCTTCCCCCAGATCTTTTTTGAAGGTGGTAGAACCAGTGTAGTTCGACCGGGGACGTACCACCGACACACATATTTCTAGCGTGAAGCAGTTCTGGCGTTACGATGGAAGGGTGTGGTTGCCATCACGCTTTATATGATGCGACCGTCATAGTCGTCGGGAGTAGCAACGCATCTGTGATTGACTTCAGATGGAACTCATGTTCTATGTGAAGTTGCTTACAGATGTCGCAGGGCGGCAGTGACCACTTACCATCAGGTGGACTGCATGCTCGTTTGCTACTTCAGATAAAACCACGGCTAGTTGCTCATGCTACGTTCGCCCTGTCTTACTCTCTCTCAATCGGTCTCGATCACTCTCTCTCTCTTTTCCGACACTTCCGTTGCATACTGGCGTGACGTTTCATCTGTAAAAATTTTACCCTCATGCGCCTAAAGAAGTTTCACTTCAAAAAAGTATGGAGGAAAGAGTTTTAAGGGTACGCTTGAATTGGTAGTTCACTAATGAGAGGGGGAAGTGAAGATAATTAGTTGTTTTGTGTGTATATTTGTGTGTGTGAGCGCGTGCGTGTGTGTACGGCAACCCCAAACAGCACATGCTGCGACTATGCGTTAACTCAGTGGCCACCCATTTCCAGGCTACGTGATGGCAGGCGCGTACTACCCCCCGGCGTACCCGCCCGCGCCCCCCGCGCCTCAGGACGACTTCGCGGACTACATGTGGATGGAGAACGAGGAGGAGTTTGATAAGCAGGTGAGAGGGGGGGACATGCATACACTGATAGATACATGTTTGACGTGACAACGTCTTATAATTCGATGGAACCGGCTGCACGCACCAAAAACATGACTCATGCGGCGTTACCTCGCTCTGAGGCGTTCCATTTAAGGCTTGAAGTGCAAGCTAGAGCGTGGAACGAGCGACAAAGAGGCCAAGTACCACCGCCACACCTATTTCTAGCGTGAAGTAGTTCTTGCGTTTCGATGGACGGGTGTGGTTGCCGGCACACTTTTATATGAGGCGACCATCTTAGTCCTCGGGAGTAGCAACGCATCTGTGATTGACTTCAGATAGAATCCATGTTTTATATGAAGTTGCTCACAGATGTCCATACGGTACTGACCACTTACCATCAGGGGGACTGCATGCTCGTTTGCTACTTCAGTCAGATAAAAAAAACGCGGGTCGTCAAAAAAACGCTTAAACAAAAAATGTGTGCGTGTACTAGCGTACACTCGTAAGAAGTAAAACTTCTTTATGACGTTATTTTTCAAAAAATAATTTACTATATGCAACTTTACAGAAATTGGTTAAATAAAGTTAAATTAGATAAAGTTTAATAAAAGGCTTTTATTAAACTTTATCTAATAATCTAATCTATAATAATCTATCTAATATCACGCGTGGTAGGGATAAGAAAAAGATGGCGCGTAACGGAAGGGTGTGGTTGCCGGCACACTTTCACAGAAGGCGACCATCATAGTCCTCGGGAGCAGCGACGTATCTGTGGTAGACTGATATGAAGTTGCTCACAGATACGGCAGTGATCACTTAGCATCAGGTGGACTGCAAGCTCGTTTGCTACTTCGATCGAATAAAAAAGAAAAAAACACGAAGTTCACCGGCTCAACTACTTATAAATATACACGCAATATTAATTGATCACTGCCTTTATTTCCAGGTGATGCAGCAACTGGAGGAGGAGGCCTTGATGGAGCAGTGCATAGAGGCCATGCTCGAGGACGAGCAGCGGGAGAGGCGGGGGCCCACCGCAAACGGTCACAATAATCCCACGTGAGTATAAGTATATGAGCAGTAACATCCGAAAGAGGCTTTTTGAAGTGAAACTTCTTTAGGCGCATGAGGGTAAAATTTTTACAGATGAAACGTCACGCCGGTATGCAACGGAAGTGTCGGAAAAGAGAGAGAGTGATCGAGACCGATTGAGAGAGAGTAAGACAGGGCGAACGTAGCATGAGCAACTAGCCGTGGAGTGAGAGTAGGGAGCAAGCGAGTGAGAAAGATTGAGAGAAAAAGTGAGACAGAGCGAACGTCGTATCACGCCTTTTTCCCTTCCTCTTAATCTTGAAAATTTAAAGTTTTAGATTTGTATAAAACAAGATTTATAAATTAGTTCGCCAAAGAAGTTTCACTTCTGACATGTGTACTTTGTACGCACGCATGTTTTTTTTTATATAGTTGGACCTCTTTTTGTAATGGGGAGAAAACCTTCAAAAGGCATACCAAAGTCTTGGGAGAGACTGTGGGTTATGTGGGATTCTTGGGTTCGGTGGCCTCCCTCAGCACTTTCAGAGGGCCCGGGGCCAATCAAGATACTGGAGCTGACTGTCATTACAATGTAAAAAAAACATGATTGAAAAAAAATACAACGTAACAAAAAAGACAAACCCGCTGAGTTTCTTGCTGGTTCTCAGTTGAGGTCGTGTTCTAATCTGGTGTAGTGTAAAAAAAAATTAACTGACAATTTGTAAGTGGCCCAGGAGGCCTATACAAAATAATTTTGTAATTTTATTGTACTGCTCCTTTTTTCTCTTAAGTATGTAGGTACTACTCCTTTATCTCTTTTTTTTGCTTCCGCTAGTAATGAATTGATAACTAGTGGAAACTTCACTGATCAATGTGTTATCTTTAAGTACTAAACTAACATTATGTAATATGGAATCGTCTGTTTCCTAAATCTATATATTGATATATAAAGCAAAGACTTGTGACGCATTTTTAAGTAATATGCTGCGGACGGATTAGTATGAAACTTTGCACGGTTATAGTGGACGTAGAGAAGGAGTGCAGAATATTAATATTTTTTGTCATATATCATACATAAAATCAACTAAGAACACATTACACATACTACTGTGCATTTGTCACAAACACATGAATAACAAACGAAATAGAACATTCAATGTCTTACTATGAAAACACGTAACGTCAGAAATGTCAGTGTTTTTGTCAAAATACCCGCTATTGCTTTTAAATGCGGATTAGCTAATTAAACCTCTTTTTATATTTAACGGGCGCGTTAAAAATTATTACATTTTATTTGAATTTGAGAACTATTCGTACTACTTTGAACAATATGAAGTTTAGTTTTAATTATAATTTCATTAAAATTTTTTCGCTATTATTATTTCCAGCACAAGCAACGGCATAAGCTCCCTCTCCCTGGAGGAGACGGTCTCCCGGTCCACCCTCAACCCCCTCGCCGCGGAGTTCGTGCCCACGAGGAGACCGCCACCCTCACCCACACAGACAGGTGAGCTCACTAACACTAGATTATAGGGTTTAGTACGTGTAGGTCCGGGACCGGACTACAGTTGTATCAAATTAGTAAGCTAAAGTGGCAATGAAAAGGCCACAGAACCAATGCAGTTCGACCGGAGAAGTACCACCGTCACACCTATTTCTAGCGTGAAGCAGTTCCTGCACGAGATGGAAGGGTGTGGTTGCCGGGACACTTTCACATGAGCCGACCATCATAGCCCTCGGGAGCAGCAACGCACCTGTGATTGACTTCAGATAGAGCCCATGTTCTGTATGAAGTTGATTACAGATGCCTGTGGGCGACAGTGACCACTTACTACCAGGTGGACTGAATGCTCGTTTGCTACTTCAGTTAGATATAAAAAGACAGATAACCGATGGGGTAGAAGAGTCCTCGAGTGGAGACCACGTCTCGGCAAAAGGAGTGCAGGCCGCCCCCCGACCCGGTGGACTGATGACCTGAAGAAGACGGCGGGTAACCGCTGGATTCAGATGGCTCAGGACCGGTCGAAGTGGCGCAGATTAGGGGAGGCCTATGTCCAGTGGATTTTCAAAGGCTGATGGATGGATGGATCCCCTGCTGTAAGTGGTGACTAAAAAGCGCTTCCGGGATCGCGGATGGGAAGAGTGGAAGCTCCAGGCGGTAGAACCAGTGTAGTGCTAACTTTTGTTACCCATGTAAAAACAAGATGGCAAATTAAAAAATTAAAAAAAAAAGATATACAAAGAAAAAAGACAAACCCGCTGAGTTTCTTGCCGGATCTTCTCAGTTGAGGTCGTGTTCCGATCCGGTGGTAGTGTAAAAAAATATATATAAATGTAACTGACAATTTGTAAGCGCCCCCGAAGGCCTATGCAAAATAAAGACATTTCATTTCATTTCATTTTTTAGTTCGACCGGGGAAGTTCTTTGATACTTTCTCATTAACAGCTACTTACATATTCGTCCGGTTTCCGAGCAGCTCGTCTCGATCCGTGCGATCGTACTGTCGTACCATATACATACACGTTAAGCGAACGCTTGGCGCGCTACATGCTATGCGGAGTCGGGGGTGTTAGGTGTTTTTCGTTACGGAATAACTTGATTCGGTCGCCGCGCTCAAAGCCCGCGATCAAAGCTATGCAAAAGCTTAAAAATATACATAACTTCTTTCCACACCACTAGAGTTAATCCACTAAAAAAATATTGTAATCTATACTCGGGGTAAAGTCGATGTAGAATAAATGTAAACAAACCATAAAAATTCCTATGTAGGGTCATCACCAACTTGCACGAATTTGTACACAAATGCATTTTATATACAACCAAAGTATTCATTGAATTTTCGCGAAGTAGTTAATTAAGAAGAGTTGATTAACTGTCGTCAACCCATTATTGTCCCACTGCTGGACACGGGTCTTCTCTCAGTATCAGAGAGTTTAGGCCATAGTCCACCGCGCTGGCCAAGTGCGAATTGGTGGACACTGGTGGTTGATTAACTAATAACGACCAACTGCAAGAAAGACCTCCGAGAGAGACTCGTCCTCCGCACTGGAAAGTCCGGAAAGTTTGCCACATCAAGGGTACGCACATTGGCCTCGATACTAGTAAATGGTTCAAAAGGCAGTTGCAGACGACTATTAGTCGACGAGGTACTCATGAACCATTTCGGAGCCATTGTGATGGCGATAAGACTGACCGGAGCGGAGGAAGTGGTGCTCCTCGGAGATGTTAACCAGCTGCCGTTCATAGAACGCAACAACCTATTCGAACTGCGATACTGTCGACCAAACCAGATAACCAGGATAAGCCAAGAACTGTTGTGCACGCACAGGAATCCGGTGGACGTAGCGTATGCCCTAAGCGAGGTATACAGTGGCATATACTCGTCCACGTCGCGTATGAGATCCCTGAAGCTGAAGAGGTACACCGATGCGCTGATCCCAAAGACCCTCGAGAGGACACTCTACTTGGTACACACCCAAGCCGAGAAGGAGAGTCTGAAGAAAGAGGGCTTTGGGAGTGGGGAGGGATCGCGCACCCTGACCATACACGAAGCACAGGGATTAACGAGCGAGACGACGGTAATTGTGCGTGCCTCCACAAAGCACCTCCACTTGCACAACAGCGTCCCCCACGCAGTAGTGGCAGTATCGCGTCATACCACCAGCTGCACTTACTACACCGACTACAGCGATGACGCCGTAGCTCAGTTCATCCTAAGAGCTATGACTGCCACCGATGAAAGGCTGGAAGATTATAACATCTCCATGGCAATCCGTAACAGGGACTCAAAAATCATAGATAAGGAAAATTGCACGTTCGAAGTGGCCTCCGGAAAGAATTAAATCGCAACTTACAGTAACAACAATGTAATTAGAGTGTAGTGTCCTTAGAACTATATACAATAGCTTAGCATTATACGTAAAAAAAAAAAAAAACAAAATTACAAAACATACACATCTATGTACAATGCACTGAATTATACACACCATGTAAATAAAAATGATGATGAAAATGTCCTATATATATATTAAGCGTAATTGTAAGATTTCTTTAATTGCCAACGTTGTCACCACCGCACACGACAGTGTGATGGTGGCAGCGATGGCCTAACGTGGAGCTAAGAAATAAAGACTTATTGTTAAAAAAAAAAAGAAGAACTATTGTGATAAAAGGCACGGACGATCAGTCTGTGGAGTTTTTATGTTATAATAAAAAAAAAAAAAAAAAAAAAAAAAACGACCAACTGCAAGATAATCCCATGAAGGGATTTGCAACCTATTATAAGTTACAGGTGAAAATTGATAATAGGTAAAAGACGGCTGATAAAACAACAAAAAGTTGCATTCCCCTGCTTGTCAGTGGTTGCTTGGCAACGCTTTGTTATTAAACATTCCATATCGAATTTGCTCCGAGTATAGTAATAGACTTTTTTATTTCATTTGCAGAAGACAAACAAGACTTAGAAACATCAGCACAGGAGTCGAGTCCCTCAGAAGACGTCCAGAGCGTGAAGGAGGAGCCGGCGACACAGACGAGTGAGATTGAGACGAAGAAAGAGGACAGCGGGACGGAAGGTACGTTTCTAATTTATTTTTATACCGCACACCTAGATCTAAAGGGAGCTAACTCAAAAATCTGTGTATTTGAGTTATGGTCACCATTTAATTTCCTGAACGGATACCTATCTAGCAATAGAACAGATTTAAAAATAAGTGCAAAGGCACCTAGCCTAGCTTTGCACTTATTTTTAAATCTGTTCTATTGCTAGATAGGTATCCGTTCAGGAAATTAAATGGTGACCATAACTCAAATACACAGATTTTTGAGTTAGCTCCCTTTAGATCTAGGTGTGCGATATATTTTATTACATGCCAACAGCAATACACACAACACATTTAATAATGACACATTTACAAACACAGGCTAGTATGACTGCCAATCGTAGGCATGAACAACATATAAGCTACTAGCTGTGCCCGCGACTTCGTCCGCGTGGGCACGCAACGCAAGCCCTCAAGGATGAATAATTTTCCCCGTTTTTTTCACATTTTCCATTATTTCTTCGCTCCTAATAGTTGCAGCGTGATGTTATATAGCCTAAAGCCTTCCTCGATAAATGGTCTATTCAATACAAAAAGAATTTTTAAATTCGAACCAGTAGTTCCTGAGATTAGCGCGTTCAAACAAACAAACAAACAAACAAACAAACAAACAAACAAACAAACAAACGCTTTATATATTAGAATAGATATAACGCTTTTTAATAATTACAAACAGTATGCTATGCACCACTTACTTATGTGCTAAAATTTTATTGAAGTGAAACTTCTTTATCGGGGTTGGAAAAAAATTTAGTGTAACATTTTTTCGTTACGCGCCATCTTTTTTTTTTCGTTACGCGCCATCTTTTTCTGTTACGCGCCATCTTTTTTTTTCGTTACGCGCCATCTTTTTTTTTCCGTTACGCGCCATCGTTTTCTTATCCCTACCACGCGTGATATTAGATAGATTATTATAGATTAGATTATTAGATAAAGTTTAATAAAAGGCTTTTATTTAACTTTATTTAACCAATTTCTGTAAAGTTGCATATAGTAAATTATTTTTTGAAAATTAACGTCATAAAGAAGTTTCACTTCTTACGAGTGTACGCTAGTGCACGCACACATTTTTTTTAAGAAGATTGTGAATCAATGAATATGTTGAGTTCCTTATCCATGCTGCAAAGTCGATTGTACTCGGCGCTGATTCTGGGAAGAGGAGAATATTTGAGAGTGTTCGTCTTATACGCATGCACGCGTCCTACATGTTGAACATTTGAACACGCTTTCTACACGCATAGCCCCACACTAGGATTTCTCCTGTGTCGTGGGTACCATGGACACACACAAGACGAATACACAAACACCTAGACCCAGAACAAGAATCTAAACTCATCGTTCAGATACCTGTTTGGCCGGGAATCGAACCCGGGACCCATTGCGCATCAGACCGGTATATAATTTTCAAAATTTGTAGCGTGAAGCCACACCTATTTCTAGCGTGAAGCATTTCTTGCGCGAGATGGAAGGGTGTGGTTGCCGGCACACTTACACATGAGGCGACCATCATAGTTTTAGGGAGTAGCAGCGCATCTGTGTTTTTTCTTACACTACCACCAGATCGGAACACGACCTCAACTGAGAAGATCCGGCCAGAAACTCAGCGGGTTTATCTATTTTTTTTATTTGTATATCTTTATATTGTCTACGTGCTGTAACGATAATATATAATCAATAGTGTTTTTTTAGTTTCAGACAGCACCCCACCAAGCGACCCCCCGGAGGTCAGCGCGGCGGACGTCCAGCCGCTGGACAAGAGGCCCAGGGAGCGGAGGGACTCGAAGCCGAGACCCCAGGAGACCAAGAGGACGGTGAAGGTGGAGCCCAAGAAGGTGAAGCCTGCGCCCGCTAAGAGTGAAACTAAGGTGGGTGAGCTGGTTCACTAGAAAAAGGAAACATGGGAGGAGCATGTTTTTTTTTTTTTTTTTTTTTTTTTTTTTTTTTTTTTTTTTTTTTTTATTTTTTTTTTTTTTTTTTATATCCAAGACAGTCCCTGAAGTCTTGGATGAAGCAAAACTATACACTGCCAACTACAAGAATCGATTGATAATTCACCCAAACCCATTATCAAGTATACTCCTGCAGCCAAATCCATTTAAAAGACTCAAGAGAGCTAACATACTGTCTTAATAAGGGGAGATGGAGCAGTGGCTCTATCTCTTCAAAAACAATACTCTGACAACCCACCTGATTATAGTCAACATGACTGATGGCAGGTGTAAAAAGGAAAAAAAAAAAATTCCAAGACAGGATGATGAGAGGGGGGTGGGGGGGGCTGCGGTCAGCCAGAGCCGGCTATACGAATGCGGGTGAAATGTTTTTTATTTTTGTGTACTAGACAAGCATACAACAGCGCAGTACCCTCCATGTATCCTAGTATTATAAGAATTTGTTTTTTTTTCTTTCATTTTTATGTTTTTTTTTGTTTCTTTTTTATCATGTGTGTGCTGCGGTGTATTCCGTGAATAAAATTTTATTGTTATTATTATTTAAAAAAAACACCAATTTGGCCAAGTGCGAATGGTCCACCAATTTGCACTTGGTGCAGCGCGGTGGACTATGGCCTAAACTCTCATTCGGAGTGAAGACCCGTGCACAACAGTGGGACAATAATGGGTTGACGAGAGAAAAAAAAATCAGAGCGGGGGGGGGGGTCTTTCTAGACAGTCACCTAACGTCATGCCTGTGCCGTCTAAGATTGAAACGAAGGTGGGTAAAATGGTATGTTTAAGTTCGCAAAAACGGTGGGGGGGGGGGGGTTGTACATGAAAATAACATTAACGGGACGGGGAGGGGATGGCTGAATTGATACTTCTTAGTATTTGTATGTTGTCCACCAATTTGCACTTGGCCAGTGCGGTGGACTATGGCCTAAACTCTCATTCCGAGAGAAGACCCGCGGACAATAATGGGTTGTACCCAATATATATAATTTATTATAAGTACAATAATAATAGTTAAGTCAGATTTTGAATATATAAAATATTCTCCATCACGCAGGTCCAAACGCCGGTGAAGAAGAAGGAAGCGGTGAAGCCTGTCAAGAGCGAGAGCAAAGTGGAGAAGGTCGACGACACGACCACGACCACGACGGTCGTCGACGACGTCGCGACGACTGTCGTAACTAGCGTCGAAACACAAGTCAAGGTGAATTTTTAGAGTTTATTGTATAGAAATACACTAGATACACAGTCTCGAACAACAATGACACCTAAAACTGTCGTCAAATGTACGTAGTTATTTATAGACGGTAATAGCGTACATATATTTGTAATGAAATGAAATGTCTTTATTTTGCATAGGCTTTCGGGGGCGCTTACAAATTGTCAGTTACATTTATATATATTTTTTTACACTACCACCGGATCGGAACACGACCTCAACTGAGAAGATCCGGCAAGAAACTCAGTGGGTTTGTCTTTTTTCTTTGTATATCTTTTTTTTTTTTTTTTTATTTGCCATCTTGTTTTTACATGGGTAACAAAAGTTAGCTCCAGTATCCTGCCCTACATTTGGCCTAACAAGGTGCACGTTTGGCAAGATACGCTACACTTTGACATTTTATTAATTATTAAACGCAATAAATTATTAATGCAACCTTACGTCCACGATCTAAAGTTGTATTTACAACGCTTTAAGCGAAAAGCAATTAATTTTACTACTTGAAATGAACGCTCAATTTTAAAATTGAGCGCTCTTTTTCACCGGACAGTATTGAGACGCTGATTGTGTATCTTGGGTTTTTCTATGGTTTATTCCTTAAGAATCGATTTGCATATACAAGGGCCCGGTATGAGAAAAATGTGAGGAGTAAAATCTACTGATGAATGACCTCGTTACGTTTTTTTATTGAGTATAACGCCATCTAGTTAAAACTTTAGAACTATTTTATCAGTACGTGTGGATGGTATGCATAGGTTTCGTGATTACGTTTTACCGAAATCTCAATGAATACCATTGAGATTAAAATAGTAAATCGTTAAGTTATGTAAATACTACTCTTTTATATACACACTCTTTTTTGCCTTAAAACATACCTAAAATCAACTAAAAACATTACACTTACTACCTTGAATTTGTCACAAACACATACATAATAAACGAAATAGGACATTCAATGTCTTACTATGAAAACACAACGTCAAAAATGTCAGATGTCTTTGTCAAAATACCCGCTATTTCTTTTAAATGCTTAATTATTTACAACCTCTCTCTACCATTAACGGGTGATTTTAATCAATAAGCATTCTGTCAGTCATTTTATACTAGTGAGCTGTGGGTGACATATTCGCGTAGAACCTACAACGCTCTGCGTGTCCAATACAACAACGCTTTTAGGATGCTGTTGAAGCTGCCGTGGCGATGTAGCGTTTCAAAAATGTTCGCAGACGCGCACACCGATGCATTTAACGCCATTATGCGTAAAAAAGCGGCCTCATTACTTCAGCGGTTACGTAATAGCAGCAATAGCATTTTTAAAATGATTTCTGCTAGACGGGACTGCTCCATCCAGAGGCATTGGGTGGAAGTGGGCATAGGTTTAAGATAGAATAGGGAAATTAGGTAGAGCATACTAACCAATACTAACATAAAACATTAAGTATTACTGTCGCTAACACACTAACAATCTATGGATGTACAAACGTCTGAAATAAAGACTATTATTATTATTATTAATTGAGAAATATTCATGTTACTTTGGACAATATGAAGTTTAGTTTTTTTAAGTTAAATTACGGTCGAATTTCGACCGTTGCGACCACTGACAAGTATGTGTTAAAATAGTATAACAGTTGCTTGTTCCTTCACAGCAAACCACACCACCACCGGAGGAGCCCACCGGCCCTAAGCCGATCAACTACGCCGCAGCGGCGAAGGCCAACAAGCCCAAGAAACCCTCGTCGCCACCCATAACGGAGAAAACCACCCAAGTGAAGGAGAAACCCGCGCCCGTCAAGAAGGACAGAGTCAAAGAGAAGACGGTGCAACGGAAGAACTCCGCTAAGTAAGTAGAGTGATGCAGTGGTGGGGACCCGTGGCGTGTTTGTGGCTCGTTTTGTCATAAATGTGAGGAGTGACGTCAGTTTGTGGCTGGTTTTATCAGAGGTGTGAGGAGTGACGTCAGTTTGTGGCTCGTTTTGTCAGAGATGTGACGAATGACGTCAGTTTCTGATCTATTTCGTCAGAGTATGACGAATGATGTCAGTTGTGGGCGGTGTTGGCAAAATTGAGTGACGAGTGGCGTCAGTTTGTGATCTATTTTGTCATAGTATGACGAATGACGTGACTTTGTGGCCGATTTTGATTGGTGTGATTAATTTTGTCAAAGTAGTCTGACAAATTACGTAAGTTTGTGGCCGGCTATGTCGAACTTGTGTGACAAATTAAGTCAAGATTTTTGGTCCATTTTGTCAAAGTGGGATGACAAATGACGTTAGCTGACCATTTTTGTCAACACAACTAATGAGTGACGTGTATGAATAATGTACTTTGTCAATCATTTTCGATCGACGTCAACAATATAGTTTTGTCAGGAATGTTTTCTCAGACGGTGGTTTGAATTTATCTTCGACTAGTTGAATCCCGCAGCTTTGCCCGCGTTAACAAAAATCGATTGTCCCGTGGGAATAAGATATTTTCCTACAGTAAAAAGTATAGCCAATATGTTAATCCAGAGTGTCAGCTAACTCCCTAGCAAATTTTATGAAAATCGCTCCAGCCGTTTACACGTGAAGAAGTAACAAACATACACACTCACAAACTTTCGCATTTATAATATTTGTATGATTTTGTCAAGCGAATTAATTTGTCATTGTCATTTTTATGGCAAATGATCTATTTTGTCAGACGAATTAATTTGTCATGGCCATTCATATGATGTCATAATTTGTCAAATGAATTATCTTACAGATGTTTTTGTGGCTTATGGTCCATTTTGTCAAACGAGTTGATTTGTCACACAATTTCTGATAATAGTTTGTCTATCAATAATTTCTTCTGTAAAATCGATCGAAGATAAATCCACACCGAGACAAAAGCATGAATCGCTCACGGGTACCCTTGTCATCGAAATTGTAATTGTGAAATAATGGATTCGACATACCAATATCTGGTTCTATACCTTTGAACATAGTGATATAAGTGCGAAAATCGTGAAATACAGCGAGAAGAAAAAGAGTTAAGTCGAATATTGCTTTTTTTATTTTTTGGAATTTTGGAAAAACGCAGTTGGAATTACTTTTTTGGCGTTTGAAGATAAGTTCGAAAATCGTAATGCACGGTTGGAATGAAGGGTTACGTCATGCGAAATTTTTTTTGGATTTTTTTTTGGAAATGACATAATTGTTTTTAAATTTTGGAAATTATTAGAAAGACGTAAAATTTACGATTATCATGTTCTAGCACTAATAGTAATTATTAGTTTCGGAGTTAATTTGATTTGCAAAATTATTGAGTTCGGTCTTTTTGTGTATCTACAAAAAACACTTTAAAAGTACCCTTTGTGGAAATAAGTGTGACGGTGGTACCTCGTCACACTCGTGCCTTCTAATCACTACATAGTATAAAACAAAGTCGCTTCCCGCTGTCTGTCTATGTACGCTTAGATCTTTAAAACTACGCTACGGATTTTAATGCAGTTTTGTTTAATAGATAGAGTGATTCAAGAGGAAGGTTTTTATGTATAACACATGCGTAATATAGTGGAGGAACACTGATAATTTTAGATTTTTGACTTTTAGACGGAACGAAGTTCGCCGGGGTCAGCTATATATAATTTACTTGGGTGGTAGGATAGTACCCATATGTGGTGATCTACCACCTATGAAGTATTTCTCTCTGCACGGTTTTGGCGCTTGTGTCATCACATTTAAAGGTGTTAAGATTTGATGAGTAATGTTAAGATATGTTAAGAAATGTATATGGCAATAATTTTATGTCTTTTTTTTGTCTAAAATAAGTTATAAATTTGATTCGATTGTATATCTCGGAATTGATGGAAAGGTGTTGCCAATAAGAAAAATATCTCCATGAAATATTGGTGTTTTTTGCTATATGGCATCACTTATTAAAAAGTGTTTAAGGTAGATTTTTTTTTATATTGGATTTTTTTGTCCACACTGAATTATCCAATTTGAAACTATTCATAATAATAAAGTTTATGGAAACAATGAAATGGGTTATAAAATTTGTAAAGAACGCGAATTTTCGAAAAAATCCACGTGTTCAATTATTCGGAAGTGAATTCAAATTTTTTTGAAAATTAATCAAAATAGACTCAATGTCACTGCCATAATGCGAGTGTAAAATTGTTTATAGACACAAAAGTTACACAGTACTAGTATCTACAGTATTCTAACTTCTTACAAACGCACGAAACGCAAGTTGTACCTACGCGCCACGATTTTGGTATGCACTCGGTACACAACAGCTAGCGAATGTGCCGTAGTGGCGAGCGGGCGATGTGACGTTTTTTAAGCAGTGGGTCTTTTTATTTAAATAAAATGTAGCGAAAAGCAGTTGTAAACTATATTAGGCTATTTTTGATTGCTTTATTTGTGCATAAACACGTCCAGTGTTAATAATTTTTATTTTGGTTGGTAAAATATTATTCAGTGTGAAATTTATAACTATTATTTGTGTACGATTTATTATTATTAAGTCTTTTAAATATTAGAAGAACGCGTTGTTTTTTTCCTTAATCTACTGAATACATACATAATAAGTACGAAAGAAAGTCAAGTATACAGATGTATTATAATACTTTAGACGAGTAGCCCTAACGCGAACTCTCGTGCAGCGCGTCTGTAGGTATAAAATTCAAGGACACGGCAGAGTTAGACTACTGTATGATATTAATACTGTGGTTGTAATAAATTAAGACTTGTGTGATCCGAATTATCGGGCGAAACTTCGGACTTCGTCAAATGTCCGTTTGAACGAATGATAAAAAAAACGTGACAAATAGATAACCTCTTTCTTTTGGGAAACCGGTTAATAAAATTGATGAAGAGCTAACCTCTTGTATTTGGAAAGAAGGTTATAATGGTAAATTCGTAAATGGTCGAATCTACAGATTCCTTGGATTGTATGTTTAATTCAGGCATTATACGAAGTTGTAAAAATATTAATATATAACTACTATGTAGTGGATATTGCACACGCACAGACACAGCGCGCGCACAAGCGAGAATGAGTGAGAGAGAGAACCAAACACATAGAGAGAGAGAGAGAAAGAAAGTGAACCAAATACACACAGACACACTGCGCGTGCACACACACAGAGAGTATCAAATACATAGAGACAACGCGCGCGCGCACACAGATACATACACTGAGAGAAAGAGAGGGAGAAAAAGAGAAAAAGACATAGAATACACATACATAGAAAGAAAACCAACACACACAAACACAGCGAACGTACTCACACATACACACAGCGCGTGTACTGACATACACAAACACAGCGAACATACTCACACATACACACAAACACAGTGATCGTACTCACACATACAGCGCGAGTACACACGCACACAGCGAAAGTACTCACACATACACACAGCACACACAAAACATCCTTCATATTGTACGCGGGTCGACACCGGTCAGGTCCATAGATTTCCTCTGGGTCTCCATGTGTCTACGGGGCTCTGTGTGTGTGCAACACCCACGAAACTCTTGTTTGGGTCTAATAATACTACGAATTATAAAGTCTTAGGAAGTTTGTATAGAGTTGGAGTTTTTTTTTTTTCATTTTTCGCGTAATTAATTAGTGTATAAATAAATTAAAAGTTTAATAATAATTGATAAAATAATAAAAAAAATATATTTAATAGTAATGTGATATTATCAGATTGATTTTGATTTGCATTTTGTCTCGATTTTTTTTTCAATTTTAAAAAATATAATAATTATAATATTAATGAAAAAAAAAATAGTGTATAAATATATCCTAATTAATTATTAATTAATAACTATAAATATAAATATTAGTAATAATTGAATATTATGCGATTTAAATTAAGTTTATTATTTTAGACTTTTAGATTATTGATTGGATTTTGGTTTTGTTGCGTTCGGAAATGTGTTTTCATGGGACTGTAGTCCACTGCTGCGCAAATGCCAAAGGGGGGTTTTTGCATTATGTCCCGAATATTTAAGCCTATTCATATGCAAGGTTCGCAAATTTTCAAAAAGACGACCTACGAGCCTATTCAAAATTACAAATATAGGATGTACGCCCCTCTCCTTTCAAAATGTCAAAAACAGACTTGTTTCAAGACTTCAAAAAGAATATTTCAAAAAGAGGACCTACTTCCCTTCCCTTGAATATTTCAAAAAGAGGACCTACATTCCTCCCCTTAAATACTTCAAAAAGAGGACCTACGTCCCTTCCCTAGAATATTTCGAAGAGAGGACCTTCATCCCTCCCCTTAAATACTTCAAAAGGAGGACCTATGTCATCTCCCACCCTCTTTAATCTAAACATTCATCTAATCTGATAACTTGTTAAATTCCCTCTCTCCCTCTTAACTTGTTAATCAGAACACCAGTGTACAGCGTCCTCCAGAAATACCCCCCTTCCCCGCCTCCACGGTGGCTATCGTCATCGCTGCAAACCCTGGAATCTCCAACGTAAAGCTATCAGGGTCCTTCGACCGCGATGCCCCGTTGGGGCTCTACCCTGGTGGGCGTGAAATACCTTCTGGTGTTTACGGCGACATGCGACCACACATGCCACAGTCCTTCCCGGGGTCGCTCGACCGGACGGTTCGAGCTCCCACTACCCGCCCGCGACCCCGGAAGCCCCTTTTAGTCGCCTTTTACGACAGGCAGAGGGTACCGTAGCCCTATTCTGACCCCGAGGCTACAGGGACGCTCATACCATTATCTATCAACCTTATACCTATCAACCCTGTGACCAACCTAAGGTCAGTCTAATTTTACCACCGCTCACAGATACAGTGGCCACTCATCAGATGGACTGCATGCTCGTTTGCTACTAAGTCTATGAAATACATTTTCGAGCGCTCACTGTTTACATAGCGTGATGGAGTACAAAGTATATAGTAAATATATAATAGAATAGTATGTTCGATTCGTATAGAGTTTCATAGATATCCCCCCCCCCCCCCGATCCCCCTATTCTGTGTCAACGGTCAGGAATTGTCGTTACTTATTGTCGTTACTTTTGGGTTGTTAGTATGTGAGTCAATTCTTGAAATTAATGTTGAACCAGCTAAAGTCGATTTAACTGAAATGTTATATCACATAACTCAAAAAAAATGAGCTGTAACTTCAAAAAAATCATTATTTTAAATAAATGAGCTGAAATTTGAGCCGTATTGCATATGTGTTTGGTTTATGATGAGCTCAGTGTCACATAACTTAAAAAAATGAGCTGTACCTCAAAAAAATGGTCTGAATCAGATTACTTTAAATAAATCAGCTGAAATTTGAGCCGTATTGCATATATGTGTTGATTTATGATTGGCTCAGTACAGTCGGTTCGGATTAAAAATTTCGATTATTATTCGTCTTTCAAACATTTGCGTTTAAAATCAATTGAGCTGAGATTTGAGCTACGCTAGCTAATTTCAATAAATTGAGCTGAAATTTGAGCTAAATTGCATATGTTTGGTTTTATGATTAGCTTAATTAGTATATAAATATTACTTGGGTCAGCGACAGAATTGAAAATTGAAAGAATCGACAATTATTCCTCTTGAGACTTTAAGTATATAACCCTTATTGTAATGAAGGCTTGTAAAATATAAAGAAGCGTTTTAATGATAGTTTTAATGGAAATATTAGAAATAACTCGCATGTCGCATGATGAGAATGGAGGGTACTTTTGAATTTTGTGGATATTGCGCATTTTGGGGAGTTTAAAGCGCGCGGTCATTAAAGATATGTAACCTATGTTTGTCCTTTTCTAACAAGATTTTTTTTAATTCGCTGGACGACAGAGTACGATAATAGTTTCAAATTGACAAAATTTTCCGAAATTTTGAGTTTTGTCCCTCTCTTTCTCATTATGTAATATATAGTCACATTAGAATGATACGATATTCACAATTGCTGCCTTATATGTGTAAAATAGACTTCATGAAATAGTGTTTATAATTATTACAACCGATATATTAAAAGAATAATTCAATAGATAATAGAAAACTGGGAATTATAAAGAAATAACGCCATCTAGTGGCGAACGCTTGAAACTAAGGTCGATTCGTGTGGCGACATCTATTATACAGTGAAAACGTGTCAAAATTATAGTTATAACGTTGCTCTAGTAAGCCTATCTAGCTGTAAAGATTAAACTTAGGTAACTTCTATAGCGCGTTTCATCCTTCATCGCGTAGAGTTATTGGAAACAACGCCACCTACCGACGAAAGTGTAAACAATTCCATCATCCTATGTAAATCAAAATCAGATATATCTATATTTAAATAACTTAGCGCTGTCCATTTATTCTTAAATCCACGTAGTTTATGAAAAATATTATAATGTACATTTATGAAGAGTAAAATTAATTGAATAGCGTTTAATAGTAATTATTGATAATTGAAAAAAAATGTATATTAAAAAAAAAATGCGTACCGTGTGTTAATTTTATGGGGTATTCTATTAGTTAGCGTTCTAGATGTACTGCGTGTAAAAAAGCGTTTCGAATGAAAATGTTGACAATTTTTTTTTTTACTTTTAAAAATCTCGCATGACGCAAAATATTTTTTTTTATTTGAGAAATCTCGCTGGATACGAGTGTGTCTTTGTTTTTGAAAAATCTTATGTTTTACTGTAAATTTTGCGTACAAATTTCATTTGTACATGTTTTTAAATCCTTTGGTGGATTGACTGAAAAATCAAATTGTATGAATTATTAAATAAATACGTTTTTCTGTCAAAATTGGAGAGACATTTACAAATGATAGTCGAGGCTTGATGGTAAAGATGCCATATTTTTGACAGTTGTAATAACCACTTTTGTCAAAATTGTTTAAATACATGTCAAATTTACCATTTTTTACATGTTGACCGATTCGCTTCATACTTTTATTGCATATAAAAACAAATCTATCAAAATTTTGAGTTTTTAAATTTGTCAAGTTTTAATTTTTTTTTAAACTTGACAGATTTGTCAAGTTCAAAAAAAAAACTCAAGTCAAAATTTTATCAAGTTTTTTTTGTAATATTAACATATCGAGTCATGTTTTTTTTTGTATAAATTTCTGTAAACATTTTCATTCGAAAGGAATTAAGCACTTAGTTATAAATATAATGCGTTAGTCCTTATATTTTGACAGTTTTTGGATTGATAGTGAAATTTGACAGTTGATTACCGTTTTTGGTAGAAAAAATAAGTTTTTTTTTCTATCTAATATAATGTAGTGAGCGTACATCGATGGTTTATGTCACATGTTTATATTTTTTCCGAACCCCCACCTCCCCCCACCATATCTATGTCATACTGTCACGTGACACATCCCCCCTATTTCAATGTAACTGTCATTGAATAATTGAATATTTGCGTGTCACGTTTTGGTCAGAGGTTTTTTTTAACAAAACAGTATTTTTGGCGGTTTTAAACATATAATATAGCACATTAATGTCAATTGAAAATTATTATAAAGAATTTGATGAATGTTTTTGTAAGTTATTACCATCCAAGTAATTTGAGAAATAATTTTGTAATTTACCACCCAAGGCTTTTTTTTTCAAAACATAAACCTCTACTAAATCACCCCCCCCCCCCCTCCCCCCTTAATGTGACGTAATTTGTTGATGAGCCAACTTGTACATTGAGCGATAATCCTTTACTGACATGCTTTCAAGTCAAGTCCTAACAATTACAGTACTATTTCGTACCCATACATTTTCTACTGTTGAAAATTGGTCGCTGTTAAACTTATTGAAGTGAAACTTCTTTATCGGGGTTGGAAAAAAATTTAGTGTAACATTTTTTCGTTACGCGCCATCTTTTTCCGTTACGCGCCATCTTTTTCTTATCCCTACCACGCGTGATATTAGATAGATTATTATAGATTAGATTATTAGATAAAGTTTAATAAAAGCCTTTTATTAAACTTTATCTAATTTAACTTTATTTAACCAATTTCTGTAAAGTTGCATATAGTAAATTATTTTTTGAAAAATAACGTCATAAAGAAGTTTCACTTCTTACGAGTGTACGCTAGTACACGCAAACATTTTTTATTTTTAACAGCATATATAAGCAGTAGGGTGGAGTGAAAAATTTTTTTTTATATATTTGTTTCGGAATACCTGTAAAAAGTTGCTGTTAATGCTCACACATATACATACAAAAAATTATTTGCCACATGATAAAGTAAGAGGTGCCCCCAACATCATGAGCTTTAGAGAAATTCACAAAATTTTGTCAAAAAACACCAACGTCTAATATTGGCAAATTAACGCTAAATCATATTTTGTGTCTCCCCGTTGGCAACTGTTTAACCTTGAATAGTGCGTGGATAGGCAGTGGGGGCGGGACGCGGAGGGAGAGGTGATTTCACTGCACTTGTCAAACGTCGTTCGAACGCCATTACGTGCGCGCGAGTTATTGTTATTCTACTTGTGAGAAATATTGATTTTAATCACTGCCGTCAAGAAAATAAAACTCATGTAAGTAGTATTTTTAATTTCCTGTGCCCAGATAATACAATTTAGATCGTAATTAAATATTTTCGATATAATTTATACATATTATTTTTCTTTATTACAGCCAAATGTCGCAAGTTAAAACACGACAAACGACATGTTGTCCTGTGTTTGGTTTACCGGAGAAGTTACCAGTGTCTCAATTACCAACTTATAATGCTGTTATGAAAAATTACTTATTTATTAAATATGAATTAAAGACTGATAAAACAACAAAAGAGCCGACAGTTCATGATATATCCGAAAGATTGGCTACGGAAGTTTTAGATATCTGGCGAAAAGCGTCGCTTCCTACTGTCAGCCTTAAGAGAGTACTACAACTTATTCGATCTTACCATGACAAATATAGAAGCTTACTAAAACCTTATCAAGGCCGTCAAACGAACAAGAAATATCAAGAGAAGATAACTGAATTTGTTGCTGAGTCCCAAAGGTTATTTGATGTTTGCAGTTGCAAATGCAAACTTATCTTAGAGTGAGCAAGTACTCAAAAGACAGGCGTGTTCCCAAGGAAGAAGTATCTTTTTTACTTGATCAAAGAACTACGAGAAAAATGATGATAGGCGGTGTAGATTTAGTTGCGACTGCAAAAAATATAAAAAAAATTAAAAGACAAGAAAAAGAATTACTGCGTAGCAAAGAGATAATGGATTCTAACCAACCGTCTTGTTCTCGTTATTTGCCTGATGTCTCAACGATCGAAAGCACTAGTTCAAGCAATAATAGCGTAGCTTCTAGTCCTTATCAATCGCCTAAAAAACAAATAGTTGCTCCGCCACCGAAGAAAAAGAGATTTACTTTACCATCATTAGCCCTCGCCTGCGATCGTACTGGAGTCTCTGACAGAACAGCTGCTATTATAGCTTCGTCAGTGTTAAAAGATGTTGGAATTATTACATCAAAGGATTCAAGTGCTGTCATTGATCGTTCAAAGTTGCGCCGTGAAAGAACGAAAGTCAGGTCAACATTACATGATGCAGACCGCAATAAAAGTATACGCGGTATTTATTTCGATGGCAGAAAAGATAAGACTTTGGTTAGTATTAAGAAGGAAGGCAAATTTTATAGAAAAAGAGTAACAGAAGACAGGAAGTGACTATTTCGGGCATGTTACGTGTGAATTGGGAACTGCTAAAGGTATTGAAAGTGCCATAATAAATCATTTGAGAACAAAATCGGTGGATTTGGATGAAATAATTGTTGTTGGTTGCGATGGTACAGTCGTGAATACAGGTTTCAAAGGAGGTGTTGTTCGTTTGATGGAAGAAGAACTTAACAAACCATTACAATGGTTTGTCTGTCAGTTGCATTCGAATGAGTTACCATTGCGACATCTTTTATTGCACTTGGATGGAAAAACTACAGGGCCTAAATGCTTTTCAGGTCCTATCGGATCTGAATTACAAAAATGTGAATCAATGCCAATTGTTCAATTTACCACGATTCCCTCTATATTACCTGAAGTCACTAGAAATGAGTTGAGCACCGATCAAAAATATCTTTACGATGTGATGACAGCTATCAGCACTGGCAACTTTTCTACCGATTTAGCTAATATTACACCTGGACCTCTTAACCATTCTAGATGGCTTACAACAGCAAATAGAATCTTAAGATTATATGCTACTAGAACAGACCCCGAAGAAAACTTAGTCATATTAGCCACGTTCGTAATGAGAGTTTATGGTCCAATGTGGTTCACAATAAAATGTAATCCCTCATGTACAAACGGAGCTAAGCATCTGTACCAAACAATTAGCCTATCTCGATATTTGAACGCGCCCTTGAAGGAAATCCTTGATAAAGTAATCCAACGAAATGGATATTTTGGTCACCCAGAAAATATTCTTATTGCTATGCTTGGAGATGACAGAGAAATCATACGAAAACTAGCATATCAGCGAATTTTAAAAACAAGAGCAGAAAATACTGTAGGTCTTCGAACATTTGTCTCTGTAGTTCCGGGACCAGAATAGGACTACGGTACCCTCTGCCTGTCGTAAAAGGCGACTAAAAGAGGCTTCCGGGGTTGCGGGCGGGTAGAGTGGGAGCTCGAACCGTCCGGTCAAGTGACCCCGGGAAGGACGGCGGCATGTGTGGTTGCATGTTGCCGTAAAAACCAGAAGGTGTGGTGAGCAGTTCACGCCCACCAGAGAAGAGCCCGATGGGGCACACGCTGAGGACACCGGCGGCGGTCAAGTGGAGTTCCCGGAGTCCTCTTCGCAGCGTCGACGTCGGCCACCGGGGGGGTTTTAGTGCGGTAAGAATCCCACATAACCCGCGTCGCTCCCACGACGTCGGGTACTTTTTGAAAGTTTCCCCCTCGAAACCAAAAAAAAAAAAAAAAAAGGTCTTCGAACATTTAAAGTACCTGCTTTAAATTTCGATGCTAAAGATTATACCGACTTGATTACGTGGCAAGACTGTCAGATAACTGAACCACCTTTGACTTCCAATTTATCTGATGAAGCCTTGAAAGAGATTGTCAAAAGTGGTTTGACTACATGTCACAATATTAAAGATTTTCCATGCCATACCCAAGCCGTAGAGCGCTGTATCAAATTGGTGACAGAAGCTTCAAGTGCAGTTTGTGGAGAAAATAAACGAGATGGTTTCATTAGGGCAAGGCTATTATCACGGCAGAAAATGCCTGATTTTGAAACAAAAAAACAATTTTATACCGAATAATCCACTTATTTCTGATTGTTTAAATTCTTTGATAATATATATTTTTTTAATTTTTCTTGATAATAAAACATTAAAACAACTAATCAGGCTTTTATTTAACGCATTACAATGTAGTTTGTTTTATAATGGACTGGAAATTTAGAAAAATACTATCATTAAAAATTAAATCAAAGTATTTAAAAATTTTGTATTTTTGTAATTTCCAATTGCGTTGGGGCACCTCAAAACAACAAGACAAGTAAACAATCTTTTGTACGCTGAATTTCCTCATTAAAAGGCAACTTTGTATCCCTATTCCATTAAAAAAAATTAAAAAAAAATTTTTTTCATATATTATCACTCCACCCTAATAAGCAGCATGCATGTAATTTTAAACAAGATCACTACAGTATTTTTTTCTGTAAGACATCGCTACTTCAAAACAAAAGGGCCACAACTCGAATAGACCTAATTTTACAGGAGAGCCATCTAAAGTTTTGAAAATCATTTCTTGTATAATTGCTCTGTAATTTTAAATCAGATAAATACGTGTTATACACTGTTAGAAAGGTATGTTAATTCTTCTTTTAATGGTTAATTCGGATATGCTTATGTTTTTCTAAAAAAGTTCTAAAAAATAAGTTGAATATTTTTGATTTGTGGGCCTTTTGTTTTAAAGTAGCGACGTGTTACATAATATTCGAGTCACAAATTAATAAGTATAATCTTCAAATTAACTATCTGTAAAGATTTCTGAGAGAACATGTCAAAATCTGTCAAATTTATCTGTAACTTGTCAGTTTAAAAAAGTCTAGCCATTTTAATGTTTATAACAAAAAAAATGGAATACTTGTCAAAATTTTAAAATTACCCAAATTTGTAACATTCACAGGTAATTTTAAATAAAATGTTAAATATTTTATAAATAATTTGTTTTTTCGTCTTTAAATGGCGTCTAACTATACCGAGTGGTTTGTATGTCTTCAGCTCACTTATGTTATCTTATGTTATGTTAAATTGTACGGTAAATATTGTTTATGTCACAATCAGTAGGCGATGTCTATTCCTGTATACAATACACAATATGAATGAGAGTTGTTGTTTTCTTTCAAAAGTCCTGTGGTTTTATGGAATAATTTTTGGGTATTTAAACCAAGTGACCTATTTTGACGTGACCTCTTATAATTCGAGTGAGCCGGCTGCTCGCAAGAAAAACATGACTCATGCGGCGTTACCTCGCTCTGAGGCGTTCCAATTAACGCTTGAAGTGCAAGCGAGAGCGCGGAACGAGCGACGAGGGTGACCGTTGGAATGGCCGGTCACTACCCATATTTTACATCGAAATGGTTACTAAATGTTGCTACTAATGTTTAGATAATTGCTACCTTTGAATTAAAAAAAATAAACTGCTTTTTAAGGTGACCGGCCATTCTGACGGTCACCCTCTTTGTCGCGGCCGGTCGCCAATCCAGTTAGAACAATCTGCGCAAATGATTGGAGTCTTTTTTAACTAAATTGCTATCTTAAAAAGCAGTTTATTTTTTTTAATCAAAGGTAACAATTATCTAAGGATTAGTAGTAGCTAGTAGCAACTTTAATTAATGAATTAAGTAACTATTTCGATGTAAAATATGGGTAGTGACCAGCCATTAACGGTCAGCAAAGAGGCACAATCGGCCTCCGCGTTCTTTTTTAATTAGGTATTCAGTTCCTAAGATTTCATTAACTATTTATTTAATATTATATTTGCTTCACGATAAATAATTAACTTAATGGTAATGGTAATGTTGCATAATTATATTCGACGATCACGATTTTACGCCTATCGAATCAAACGTCATAGCATCGCAAAAAAACTAGCAGCTACAATATGTGTAAAATAAAATAACTGCTACAAGCAATGGGGAATATGCATGATTTTTTTTATGTCTTAAATTAATCATTTACCTCTATATAATGACGAAAAAAATATAAATAGGCTTGAAAATGTCAAAATTTTCTCAAAAACTCAAAATGTAAACATTGAACTAATTTGGGCCGTTCAAACGCGGCTATTTAGCGCGCGCTTTCGATGACGTCATTAGACATGGCCCGTGAACTGCCGTGTATGTTTTGGTTGTGCCTTTCAGTTACTTCACATATATTTTCAATATTGATTGTTATACCTATGATGAAAGCACCTAAAAACCTTCGTACAAGTATAATATAGTACCGAAGTGCAATAAAACTATTAGAAATATACCCGATATAGTATTTTTTTAGAAAATTTTTTGCAAGCGATACAAAAATACAACGCCGTACAAATAATGTATGGCGTGTGGTGTGTAAAGATGAGACAGAATAATTTATATTGGTCAGGTGGGAGAACCAGTGTAGTTCAACCGGGGAGGTACCACTGCCACATCTATTTCTATAGTGAAGCAGTTTTGTTGCAGAAGAGTGTGGTTGCCGGTTCACTTTTATATGTATGAGGCGACCATCCTTTTTTTTGTTACGGGGAGGAAACCTTCAAAAGGTACACCGAAGTCTTGGGAGAGACTCCGGGTTATGTAAGATTTTTACCCACTAAAACCTCATCGGTGGCCTTCCTCAACGCTTGTAGTAGGGGACTCGGAAACTAGACACCGGGAGAAACAATGCATCTGTGACTGATTTTAGATAGAACCTATGTTATCTGAGCTTGTTTATTGATGTCGCAGGGCGGCAGTGGCCACTTACCATCAGGAGAACTGCATGCTTGTTTGTGACTTTAATGTATTTTTTTTATGAACATCATTTTAACGTAACTATGCTATAATCATATGCAGCTTAGTGTGAATTAGTCAGAAGCTTTGCATTATTTGTTAAACAGTAGAAAATTCGGTTTAATACGTAAGCTAACATAGTTAAGAAAAATTCAGTAAAACTTTCTACAAAAACGTTAGGTAGGTACTTATTCCTATTGCGGTTATATGTTTGGTACCTACCTATGCGCTATGTTATAAACTGTTGTGTTATAAAAATGTTTTAAACTATGTAACATAATAATATCAATCACTTATCAATAATACTAATACAAAGACTAAACTATAACATGTAATATAATAAGTAAAATCGAAATTAGGTGCAAAATATGCTGTCATCAGAAATGCATCTATTTTCAGATGATTATGTATTCATTATTGTAGATTTACTACAAATCGAGATTCACTAGATACTACCACAAAAAACACAAACTATTATTCTCAAAAACACTTTTTTGTAGTAGTACTTAGTATGAATATCGCGCCGATGCTATGTCAACTGACGTCACATTTCGATTGACCAATCGTGGCGCGTTTCGTAAATTTGAATTTGGCTCCCTTATTTTCCACTTTTCATATATTTTTTAAGGGTTTAAATCACAAGTAAATTAAAAAAAAAACTTTTTCATTATAATTTGACGATAATAAAGAATCGAGAAAAAAATATTTGAGACGAATTTAAATTTCATGCATATTCACTATTATGCCGCTTGCTTGCAATTAATTTATTGCTTTATTACAGGTTATTTATGTGGGCCGATCCCGGCGGCACTGCAATGCCGGGCCGACCCGCGATGAGAGTGGAGCGAGCCCCGAACATCCCATCAAGTCACAAAAATCAGTTTAATATACTGGTCCCGACGTGCGGGAACTTTCAGATATTAAGCTGAAAAGAACAGATTCTTTATATTATCTTAAAAAGAAGCAAACTTCCCCTTGCGGGGTGACTCAGTGGATTATGTTTATACCATAATTTAAGAAAACTAAATAATTGCTCTATAAACTTTCCAATTTGTTAAGTATTTAATTGCTTAAACAACATATTAGTTTACAGTTACAGTCGCTGCATACTGTCTCCTGCCGGTGACGTGTTCTACATAGATGTCTCGCGACCATCGGATTGTGTCGCCGATCATAAAACGTCTCATCATATTGGCGTAGTATTTGCCGATGTTAAGGCAACGCAGGACTCTTTCGTTTCTGCGGTCCCAAGCACCCAGCGACCCCACGAGAAATGCGTCCACCACAACCTTGTACCCCTGCGCTCTCAGCTGGTTGGCTAGCGGCTCGTACTTAGCCAGCTTAGCTCGCCTCGCCGCGTCCATGGCCGGCTTACGGTTTTCAAACGGCACGGCTACATCCACGATGACAATGGATTTGCTGGTCTCATCGCGCACGGTAATGTCAGGCCGGAGTGCGGCCGCGTCTCCGCTGACTCCTTCCACAGTCCGATTGACGGCAATAACGCCCGGACACTTGGCGGCCTTGACCAGCCGGTTCTGAACATTATTATGGCGGAGCTGCATCGCGGCGGAGTGGACACCACAATGGTTGAGCACGTGCGGTATTGTCTCGAGGTCACTGCCACATCTGCGACACCGCTTATCAATGCCAGTCTGCCATCTTTTGGTGGCATTGAGAGGCAGGACTCCCAGTCTGGCACGATGAATAAATCGCCAGTCACAAAATCGGACATTCCTCCCAGTCCGGAGGAAGTAATTGGAGTGCCTGCTGTCGCGCGTGACCTCGAACACCTTGTCCTGGTCTCGTTTGGCGAGGAGTTCCCCGGCATAGTGCTCAACCAGCTGCAGTCGCATGAGGCGGTACGCCGATCCCTTCGACTCCGGGGTAATGACCGTACCATTCGCCAGATGGATGTTTAAGGTGTCGTGGGTCCAACTCCATTTCATACGAAGCTTGGCGGATAGTCGGTATGTTGCCTGGCGTACCCGTGTCCAATAAGACGCCCTAGATGAACTTCTAGGCAGTTCCAGGTCGCTGGACAGGTACTGGGCTACTTCCACCCCACTGGCCGGCCTCTTCAGACGTTCCGACACCGTCCTCCACAGAGCATCTCTCGCGATACCACACACTGTAGGATCCACGGCGTGGAGCATTTTAAAACCGTGAACCACCGTGTACAGCTCGTACAGGTCCGCGAGAGGTAAGAGGCCGCCTCCACCTTGTGATGGCGGGAGGAACACCGGCTCGGCACTAGCTCGTTGCGGCAGGTTCAGCCAACCCTTGGCGAGCTTTTTAATAACCCTATCGGCCTCACCAAGGTACTCTTTCTCAATGTTTGCACCCTGCAAGAGAAACTCAATGCAGGGTACAACAAAGGTGCCGACCGCGTCGAGCTTTTGCCAGGGGGCTAGAAGGGAGGTGTCAATTGCCTTGGCGTCATCGACGATGCCTTTGATGGTGCTGACCAGTGTCTGCCGTATCTGAAAACCGGTGGGTATGCCCAGGTGTTCATAAACATCATGAGGGCCCATTGAGCCCACGATCTGTCCTTGTACCTGGAACTCCGTCTGCCGAACACCGCCATCCTGGCTGGCGGTTATATGGAGGGTCGCACATTTAGCCGGATTAAAATTTAGGCCAATGGCTCGTGCCGCAGTCTCTGCTGCCCTGAGCAGGGTGGTCATTCCATCCACAGAGCCCGCTAAAAGTACCACATCATCGGCATAGGCAAGGCTAGATATTTTCCTATTGCCGATGGTGTATCCCTCTCCCGTCTGCTCCACCTCGCGGAGGACGACTTCCAGCGTGAGGTTGAAGATATCAGGGCTCAGTGGACATCCCTGTTTCACACCTGACTGTATTAGTATGGGCTCTGTCAAGGCGCTACCGACGCGCACTCGAGTACGAGTGTTTTTATTTAGGGACCGAATAATGTTCGTTACCTTTGCAGGTACCTTATGTCCCTCGAGTGCGCGTTCAATGGAGGACTGCGGCACCGACGAGAAAGCATTCGTCAGATCAAGCCAGGCCACCACCAAGTCTTTTTTAAGGTGCTTGGCATCCCTGATGGCCTCCTGCAGTATGAAGTTGTGCTCGTAGCAGCCTTCATACTGCAGAAAGCCCTTTTGGGAGCTGCTGAACCGGCCATTGGCAGTAGCCCAGCCCTTAACCCTCTCAGCCAGGACACAAGAAAAGAGTTTCGGACATGTGTCCCCCATAGCGATGGGCCGCCAGTTGCGGATATCCGCGACGTCACCCTTCTTGTGGAGGAGGATCGTGGTGGAGTCCTTCCAGCAGTCCGGAACCGTCTCCAGTCGCCAAACCGCGTTAAACAGAGCGGTCATGACATATGCTCCGGGGTCCGCTCTTCTAAGGTCAGCATATGTCATGCCGTCTGGGCCAGGCGACGTATTTGGCCTTCGGCTGAGCTTTCTCACCACGTCCTCTCTCCTTATCGGTTCGCATAGCCGCGCATCGCTAGCGGCGCTTGGAGGCTCTCTGTTGAACACGTCGGGCCACTCGTCGTGGCCATCTCGTTGAGCACCAAGTGCTCTAAAGTGGGCCTCCACAGTCGCCACATCTATCTGACAGGACTCCGTTGGGCCTGTTAATATTTGTCTGAGCGCCTTTCTCCGATTTAATCGGTAGAGCCGCTGGATACGAGTGGCGCCAGCTATGCGGTCCGGCTGCTCTATCACAGGCTGGCGTCGCAGCGGTCCGGGCCTCTCTTCCCGGGGCGTATTTGCCGTCAGACGACGAAGGAACTGCGATACGCGGCAAGCAAGCTCATCGAGGTGAACAGGGTCGCTAACGGCTTCAAGCTCGTCCACCAGGCGCCTCTGCTCCTCCGTTGGACCGCGACGGCTGGTCCCTTCGAGTTGACCCCGCCGGACGACAGTCGATGAAGAGGGAACCCGCTCAGTCTCCAGGATAGAAGTGGGTACGACTGTATGGGCGGATTCCCTCGTCTCAGGTCCTAATGGCCGCTCCGCGGCTATGAACGGGGTTGTTGTAGATGGAGTGAAAGGCGCATCTCCAGCGGGAAGGCCAGGCAGGTTCTCATTTCCCCGCAATGGTGAGGACACAACCGACACAGGTGGAGGCGTTGTAGGGGGCACTGTTGGGGGTGTCCCGGGTTCCCTCAGTCTTCTTCGGATGGCATTCCTCCGCTCTCTATCGCCACCGGAGGGTGCAGGTCTTACTGAGGGAACACAGGTGTTGCAGTGGCTAGACACTATTTTTCTCGGGTACTTTTTCCCCTCCGGTGCGACAAATCCACACTGAGCGCATCTATATACTATTTCCATTGTGGGATGGGCATCTTTGGCGTGCCGATAAAAGTTTTCAATTTTACGGACACCCCTGTAGCTTCCACACCCCACACATAGTGGACATTGTATAATACGCTCGTCCGGAATCGGCAGTAATATAACGAGGCTAGCTGCCTCTACTACCACGGGAGACGGGGGAATTGACCCACTCATTGCCACTTAGCAATACCTTGAGAACGTCAGACACGTTAACTTGACCCTTCACAATTCGGGACCGAGCACGACATCCACGACCGAAACGCAACAACACAACAACAAACAGACCACAACGACACATACAAACAAATAAAGCAATTTTTACTACACTTTGATCTTAGCCAAAAGGCCGAGAAGCGATACCAAATTTTAAGTTCCGAGAATATTTATACAAACCTACACGAGTTCTCAACAGCGTGATGCAGAAATCCGAAGTAAAATTTTGTAGCGACATCTAGTGTTGTAAGTTAAAAACCTACGTAAACCGCCATCTAGCGAGACGCGCCCGAATTTGTTGCTGTATCCTGAGCCACTAGATGGCAGACTATTTAATTACTGGCACGGAAATATAATTGATGCAAAGGAAAAAAAGTATATACCAATACCCAAATAGGTAATTGAGATTCACGAGTTACAGAGGTCACAAGTATCCAAGTAAAAACCAATTTAAGTTACATAATACATCCAAATAGATATATTACAAAAAAATATACACGAACGATAATTGAGGTACAGCTTTAAATAATGAACTTATAATATGTAATATATACATTTTTATAAACTTATAATTATAATATTAATTATTAATTTCTTGTAACTATTTGTAACTATTGTATTTATAACTATTGTAACTATTTGAGGATAATATTTTATCATAACTAAATTGTTTTGCACAATTCACTGAAACATTTATATAAAATTCATATAGATACATATAATTACAATATACCTACATACCTGTATGTTATATATGCCTTACATGTGTATATAATATATATATGTAGGTTTAAAATGTTCCCTATTTACGTCTAAATCCTATTTGAGTCAAAACTTATGAATACAAGCGTTATTCTTTTGGATAAAAATGCATTGACTTTAAAAGTTACTGACACATTTTATAGACAACCTTTTATTCCTAATTTAGCCCTCATAAGTATAAAAAAATACATAAAGAGGGCATGTTTTCACCGTAAGATATGGAGGAAAATAATTTTAATGCTACATACTCGTAATAATAATTATAAAAGCTTAAGAACGCTTTAGGTCACTGATTTACAAGAATAACAGCAGAAGTCCAATTCATAACTTTATTTAACCAATTTCTGTAAAGTTGCATATAGTAAATTATTTTTTGAAAAATAACGTCATAAAGAAGTTTCACTTCTTACGAGTGTACGCTAGTACACGCACACATTTTTTTTATTATTCTAACGCGAATGGCATTAAAAGATATATAAAACAAAAAATAATGTTTAATGTTTACTTACCTCTCCTGTAAAATTGTTTTATATTATTATTTAATACAAGTTGCGATATGATAAATACTTTAATACATATATTTTTCAAATAAACCATATGACTGTATAAAATGACAATAATTAAACAATTATAAAATTTCAATTATTTATTTCCAACAAAATATACAAATAACAGTAAAAAACGTACCCAAACTTAATTAAATTATAACTTAAAACAATTTCGTACCATAGTAACAATATTTTATTAAACCATAATTATAAAAGCCTTTAAATTGACATATACTTAACCATTTGCCGCCAAAACATTTTTCAAAAAGGCGTGTTGTGTAAAATAATTAAGCTTTTTCTGCCCTCAAAATTAAAAATGGTTTTAATTTTTGGACATACTAAATAATTTTAAAATATAAATATTGAATGTATATCACACGACGAGATTTGCCGCCAAAACATTTTTCAAAATGGCGTGTTGTGTAAAGTAATTAAGCTTTTTCTGCCCTCAAAATTAAAAATGGTTTTAATTTTTGGAAATATTAATTAATTTAAAATATAAATATTGAATGTATATCACACGACGAGAAAAACATTTAATGCGAAATTTCCATTTTGTGGAAATAACAGAATTGTTCTCAAATTTTCTTTTTTTTTTTCTTTTAAAACGTTAAAATTTAAAGGGATATAAATTTATGTTTGTCTTTTTTAGCACGAAATCTTTTTTTAATTCACAAGATGTTAATATAATCTATGTGTATGTTTCTTTATTGGCATCATCACTACATAGCATAAAACAAAGTCGCTTCCCGCTGTCTGTCCCTGTGTATGCTTAGATCTTCGAGACTACGCTACGGATTTTAATGCAGTTTGGTTAACAGATAGAGTGATTCAAGAGGAAGGTTTTTATGTTTAATACATGTATAATATAGTGGAGGAACATTTATAATTTTAGATTTTTGACTTTTAGGTGGAACGAAGTTCGCCGGATCAACTAATTAGTGTATAAATTACAATAGAGGCTTATTTAAAAAAAACTTGTTTTTTTATTACCAGAAAAGTATTGCGTAAATAAAATTAAAGCCTAAATTTTCAAAAATTACTGCGTTTTTACGAAACCATTCCAAATTCAAAATAAAAACATTTTTTTTTTAATTACCGCATTTTTTATTATGAGGACAATATTTATCTTTAAATTAATATTAAGGCTCGAATTTTCAAAAATGACTATGTCTTTTATAATGAGGGCAGTATTGGTCAAATCAAACCAAAGACAAGGTCAACTCAAAAATTACTGAGTTTATTACGAAGTATATAGACACTAGCTGTGCCCGCGACTTCGTCCGCGTGGAATTTTTATATATATTTTTGGTATCTTGAACCGTTCGCAGCGCACGCAACGGAAGCCCTCAAGGATGAATAGTTTTTCTTGTTTTTTCACATTTTCCATTATTTCTTCGCTCCTAATAGTTGCAGATGTTATATAGCCTAAAGCCTTCCTCGATAAATGGTCTATTCAACATAAACATATTTTTTTAATTCGAACCAGTAGTTCCTGAGATTAGCGCGCTCAAACAAACAAACAAACAAACTCTTCAGCTTTATAATATTAGTATAGATAAATGAAGGCTTAATTTTTTAAAAATCTAAAAAGGAATCATCTAGTACAATTGCTGCAATACAACCAAATTTGGCAAAATATAATACAAGTGACGACCCGAGTGGTAGTGCGATTACCATACACTTCTGACCGCAATGGGTTCCGGGTTCGATTCCCGGCCAGACAAGTACCTGTTTTTTTTTATCTGACTGAAGTAGCAAACGAGCATGCAGTCCACCTGCGACACCTGTAATCAACTTCATACAGAACATGGGTTCCATCTGAAGTCAATCACAGATGCGTTGCTACTCCCGAGGACTACGATGTTCACCTCATATAGAAATGTGCCGGCAACCCTTCGTATGTTTGTATTCGTGTTTGTGTGTGTCCGTGACACCCACGACACAGGTGAAAATCCTATTATAGGGCTATGAGTGTAGAAAGCGTTTTTTTTTTTATAATAACTTAATTTCGTAATAAATATCAAAGTAATTCTTGCAAAATCAAAAAAGGCTTAAAAAAGGCTTTTCTCCAACTCAAACTTTACAGCAAGGCTTTTGCATCCCAGCGGGTTCTCTCTGGCAACACGGCTCCCTCCGTCCCTTCCCCGCGAGAGGGCGCTCCCTCTCATCCCATACCACCACGCCGTCGCATGCGCATATGCGTTTTGGATTTTGGAAAACGCCCGCCGACCTAGCTATGATGCCACAGGCGACCCTACGGAAAAATATACATCATACTACACTACTGCAAAAAAGAAAAAATGTGTGCGTGTACTAGCGTACACTCGTAAGAAGTGAAACTTCTTTATGACGTTATTTTTCAAAAAATAACTTGTAAACTTGAAAAATAAATAACATGATCACGCCCACGTGTTGGTGTTTTGAAAAATGCAATCAAAAACTGAGGTTGACTTTGAATATTTTAGAAAAATAAATACCACAATCAACATTCAAGTGTTAGAAAAAATTGATACCATAATTACACCCACGTGTAATGTAATACACTAATATTGAAAAATACAATCAAAATCTGAGGTTAATTTTAAACAACGTGGAAAAATAAATACCACAATTACACTTAAGTATTAGAAAAAGAGATGTAATTACTTACTTTTTTTAGAAATTCACTGGAATTAGAATTAAAATAAACCCTTTGATTTTGCTGATCACTTCAATATAATATATATATATATATATATATATATATATATATATATATATTATATTATATATATTATATATATATTATACAGGGTGTAAATGACAGCGTATATATATATATTATATTATATTATATATATATATTATATTGAAGTGATCAGCATATATATATATATATATATATATTTGTCACGTCAATAAGCGTGCATAGAAAAAAAAGATGGCGCGTAACGAAAAAATGTTACACTAATTTTTTTTCCAACCCCGATAAAGAAGTTTCACTTCAACAACGCTAGAATAATAATAACATACCAGTTTCCTTTTCAGAAAACATTACCCAAATGTTTTTTTTATCTGACTGAAGTAGCAAACGAGCATGCAGTCCACCTGATGGTAAGTGGTCTCTGCCGTCCTGCGACATCTGTACAACTTCATACAGAACATGGGTTCTATCTGAAGTCAATCACAGATGCGTTGCTACTCCCGAGGACTATGATGGTCGCCTCATATTGCAGTGTACCGGCAACCACACCCTTCCATCTCACGCAAGAACTGCTTCACGCTAAAAATAGGTGTGGCGGTGGTACCTCCCGGGCGAACTACACTGGTTCTACCACCTTTAAAACTACCTAAATATAAGCAACAAAATACTATTAATAGTTAAATAATAGTAATTTAGTATTCTACTGCGAAGAGTTCTATTTGTTACCGAGGCATTTTATGAGGTATTCTAAAGGACAGTTTAGAGAGAAGACGCGGACAATGTATATTCACATAATAGGCTATTTGACAATGCGAAAAATTAAGTGTCAATTACTGTTATCAGTACATATTATGAGTTTAAGAATGGTTATGTATTAACATAAGTTGAAAATAATAATTAAATTTATTTAAAAATCCTTAAATAAAAATGCATTTTTTTAAACGTTTGTCACGTGACACAAGATGCTCCTGATTTGGCGGGTTTATGATGACGTCACTTGCTTGTAAACTTTCGTTTTTTGTTTACAACAAATGTATGTGGATGATATGAGCCACAGATGACAATACAGGCAAGTGACGTCACCAACCCGCCATATTGTCAAAGTAGCGTTTTTGCGCGCTATTTAAATATTGAATTTTTAATTTGATATTTTTCAGCAAATATGTACCAAAATTAAAAAAAAAAACAACTTTTACTGGGTTCCCTAACCTCTGCTAGATAATATAAAATGGATTTTAAAAACCTGTCAAATAGCCCATTCACTAATTTATAAAGAAAAATGAGATCAACCACGTCTCTCCGAGTATTTAAGTCAGATATTTTGATATAATTTAGCATAAACCACTCACGTAGACCCACTGTCACCGTTGACCTTGGACATGGGACCCTTGCCTCGGCCGAGGTCGTCCCCCCTCTCAGTGATGGCGATAGACCGGCCCACTATATCCCACACCTGAAAAGAAAGAAGAAATAAAGAAAATACTTTATTACGGTACAGTACATAAGGTTATACAAAAACAGATACATCCAATAGCAAACATGTGTTATTATTATATTAATACGTGAAGCAAAAATTTGTGACGGATTTTTAAGTAATATGCCGCGGACGGATTAGTATGAAATTTTGCACGGTTATAGTGGACGTAGAGAAGGAGTGCAGAATGTTAATATTTTTTTCAAATAATGCATTTTTCATACATAAAATCAACTAAAAACACATTACACACACTAACGTGCATTTGTCACAAACACATAGGTACATAGTAAATGAAATAGAACATTCAATGTCTTACTATGAAAAGACACAACGTCAAGAATGTCAGATGACATTTGATTTGAATTAGAGAAATATTCGTACTAATTTGGACAATATGAAGTTTAGTTTTTTAATTTAAATTACGGTCGAATTTCGGCCGATGCTACGGGTGACTAGTTATTACTATTACTTAATGATGTAAGTTACATTACATTGACCGAAAGGGTCTCCACTCAGCTTATTGCTGCAGGTAGTCAAGGTCACCTGCAGCGCTGGTTCTGTGGAGCCAATTTTCTTCGCTTGCGCGCAAGCGGTACAGGTATATCTAATTATGTATGCATGTGTGTATTTCAAGGTATGTATGTGTTGCGTGCGTACGTATCAACGTGTGAGTTACTGTGTATGTGAATGTGAAGGTATTTTAATTTGTTCATATATAGAAATGTTGTTTGTGTATAGATATACTTATATTTTAAACATGTTTCCTAACATGCAATGCAAGTACTTATTTTGTTTTATATTTAAATTTCAACTTTAGGTATACTTTTCATAATGTTTTCCCAAAATTAAATTACATAGGGTCTTTTTGTTTGAGAATAATAATAAAAGACAATAAACCATTGAGGAGCTCAGGGTTTCGCAAATTGGGGTACGCGAACCCCTAGGGGTTCGCGTACCCCTAGGGGTTCGCCATTCGATAGCAGTGGAGCTATGAGTGTAGAGAGCGTTTTAGTCGCATCAACCCATTATTGGCCCACTGCTGGGCACGGGTCTTCTCCCAGAATGAGAGAGTTTAGGCCATAGTCCACCGCGCTGGCCAAGTGCGAATTGGTGGACTTCACACACCTCCGAGAACTTTTTGTTTTTTAAGAACTCTCGGGTGTGTAGTAGGGTGGAGTGATAATATATGAAAAAAATTTTTTTTTAATTTTTTTTAATGGAATAGGGATACAAAGTTGCCTTTTAATGAGGAAATTCAGCGTACAAAAGATTGTTTACTTGTCTTGTTGTTTTGAGGTGCCCCAACGCAATTGGAAATTACAAAAATACAAAATTTTTAAATACTTTGATTTAATTTTTAATGATAGTATTTTTCTAAATTTCCAGTCCATTATAAAACAAACTACATTGTAATGCGTTAAATAAAAGCCTGATTAGTTGTTTTAATGTTTTATTATCAAGAAAAATTAAAAAAATATATATTATCAAAGAATTTAAACAATCAGAAATAAGTGGATTATTCGGTATAAAATTGTTTTTTTGTTTCAAAATCAGGCATTTTCTGCCGTGATAATAGCCTTGCCCTAATGAAACCATCTCGTTTATTTTCTCCACAAACTGCACTTGAAGCTTCTGTCACCAATTTGATACAGCGCTCTACGGCTTGGGTATGGCATGGAAAATCTTTAATATTGTGACATGTAGTCAAACCACTTTTGACAATCTCTTTCAAGGCTTCATCAGATAAATTGGAAGTCAAAGGTGGTTCAGTTATCTGACAGTCTTGCCACGTAATCAAGTCGGTATAATCTTTAGCATCGAAATTTAAAGCAGGTACTTTAAATGTTCGAAGACCTTTTTTTTTTTTTTTTTTGGTTTCGAGGGGGAAACTTTCAAAAAGTACCCGACGTCGTGGGAGCGACGCGGGTTATGTGGGATTCTTACCGCACTAAAACCCCCCCGGTGGCCGACGTCGACGCTGCGAAGAGGACTCCGGGAACTCCACTTGACCGCCGCCGGTGTCCTCAGCGTGTGCCCCATCGGGCTCTTCTCTGGTGGGCGTGAACTGCTCACCACACCTTCTGGTTTTTACGGCAACATGCAACCACACATGCCGCCGTCCTTCCCGGGGTCACTTGACCGGACGGTTCGAGCTCCCACTCTACCCGCCCGCAACCCCGGAAGCCTCTTTTAGTCGCCTTTTACGACAGGCAGAGGGTACCGTAGTCCTATTCTGGTCCCGGAACTACAGAGACAAATGTTCGAAGACCTACAGTATTTTCTGCTCTTGTTTTTAAAATTCGCTGATATGCTAGTTTTCGTATGATTTCTCTGTCATCTCCAAGCATAGCAATAAGAATATTTTCTGGGTGACCAAAATATCCATTTCGTTGGATTACTTTATCAAGGATTTCCTTCAAGGGCGCGTTCAAATATCGAGATAGGCTAATTGTTTGGTACAGATGCTTAGCTCCGTTTGTACATGAGGGATTACATTTTATTGTGAACCACATTGGACCATAAACTCTCATTACGAACGTGGCTAATATGACTAAGTTTTCTTCGGGGTCTGTTCTAGTAGCATATAATCTTAAGATTCTATTTGCTGTTGTAAGCCATCTAGAATGGTTAAGAGGTCCAGGTGTAATATTAGCTAAATCGGTAGAAAAGTTGCCAGTGCTGATAGCTGTCATCACATCGTAAAGATATTTTTGATCGGTGCTCAACTCATTTCTAGTGACTTCAGGTAATATAGAGGGAATCGTGGTAAATTGAACAATTGGCATTGATTCACATTTTTGTAATTCAGATCCGATAGGACCTGAAAAGCATTTAGGCCCTGTAGTTTTTCCATCCAAGTGCAATAAAAGATGTCGCAATGGTAACTCATTCGAATGCAACTGACAGACAAACCATTGTAATGGTTTGTTAAGTTCTTCTTCCATCAAACGAACAACACCTCCTTTGAAACCTGTATTCACGACTGTACCATCGCAACCAACAACAATTATTTCATCCAAATCCACCGATTTTGTTCTCAAATGATTTATTATGGCACTTTCAATACCTTTAGCAGTTCCCAATTCACACGTAACATGCCCGAAATAGTCACTTCCTGTCTTCTGTTACTCTTTTTCTATAAAATTTGCCTTCCTTCTTAATACTAACCAAAGTCTTATCTTTTCTGCCATCGAAATAAATACCGCGTATACTTTTATTGCGGTCTGCATCATGTAATGTTGACCTGACTTTCGTTCTTTCACGGCGCAACTTTGAACGATCAATGACAGCACTTGAATCCTTTGATGTAATAATTCCAACATCTTTTAACACTGACGAAGCTATAATAGCAGCTGTTCTGTCAGAGACTCCAGTACGATCGCAGGCGAGGGCTAATGATGGTAAAGTAAATCTCTTTTTCTTCGGTGGCGGAGCAACTATTTGTTTTTTAGGCGATTGATAAGGACTAGAAGCTACGCTATTATTGCTTGAACTAGTGCTTTCGATCGTTGAGACATCAGGCAAATAACGAGAACAAGACGGTTGGTTAGAATCCATTATCTCTTTGCTACGCAGTAATTCTTTTTCTTGTCTTTTAATTTTTTTTATATTTTTTGCAGTCGCAACTAAATCTACACCGCCTATCATCATTTTTCTCGTAGTTCTTTGATCAAGTAAAAAAGATACTTCTTCCTTGGGAACACGCCTGTCTTTTGAGTACTTGCTCACTCTAAGATAAGTTTGCATTTGCAACTGCAAACATCAAATAACCTTTGGGACTCAGCAACAAATTCAGTTATCTTCTCTTGATATTTCTTGTTCGTTTGACGGCCTTGATAAGGTTTTAGTAAGCTTCTATATTTGTCATGGTAAGATCGAATAAGTTGTAGTACTCTCTTAAGGCTGACAGTAGGAAGCGACGCTTTTCGCCAGATATCTAAAACTTCCGTAGCCAATCTTTCGGATATATCATGAACTGTCGGCTCTTTTGTTGTTTTATCAGTCTTTAATTCATATTTAATAAATAAGTAATTTTTCATAACAGCATTATAAGTTGGTAATTGAGACACTGGTAACTTCTCCGGTAAACCAAACACAGGACAACATGTCGTTTGTCGTGTTTTAACTTGCGACATTTGGCTGTAATAAAGAAAAATAATATGTATAAATTATATCGAAAATATTTAATTACGATCTAAATTGTATTATCTGGGCACAGGAAATTAAAAATACTACTTACATGAGTTTTATTTTCTTGACGGCAGTGATTAAAATCAATATTTCTCACAAGTAGAATAACAATAACTCGCGCGCACGTAATGGCGTTCGAACGACGTTTGACAAGTGCAGTGAAATCACCTCTCCCTCCGCGTCCCGCCCCCACTGCCTATCCACGCACTATTCAAGGTTAAACAGTTGCCAACGGGGAGACACAAAATATGATTTAGCGTTAATTTGCCAATATTAGACGTTGGTGTTTTTTGACAAAATTTTGTGAATTTCTCTAAAGCTCATGATGTTGGGGGCACCTCTTACTTTATCATGTGGCAAATAATTTTTTGTATGTATATGTGTGAGCATTAACAGCAACTTTTTACAGGTATTCCGAAACAAATATATAAAAAAAAATTTTTCACTCCACCCTAGTGTGTAGGTTACCTCACGATGTTTTCCTTCACCGAAAAGCAGTTATAATTAATTTCTAATACGCACATAAATCATTGGTGCGTGCCTGGGTTTGAACCTCGGACCTCCCGATCGAGAGGACAAGTTTCAACCATTAGGCTATCACTGCTCTAGTTTTAGTACTTTTTTTTAATTTTTGAATGGAATGTCTTTATTTTACATAGTTACAAAAATGTAACTGACACTTACAAATTGTCAGTTACATTTTTTCTTACACTACCACCGGATCGGAACACGACCTCAACTGAGAAGATCCGGCAAGAAACTCAGTGGGTTTGTCTTTTTTCTTTGTATAACTATTGCATAGCTCTTATAGCGGGCTTTGAGCGCGGCAACCGAATCAAGAAATTACGTAACGAAAAAACCTAACACCCCCCATTCCGCCTACCATGTAGCGCGGCCGAGCGTTCGCTTAACATGTATATGGTACGAAAGTACGAAGCTCGCACGGATCGAGACGAGCTGCTCGGAAATCGGACGAATATGTAAGCAGCTGTTTGTGAGAAAGTATATAGTATCAAAGCAAAAAACTTGAATTGATATCAAAGAAAAAAAAACTGCATAATTAAATAATTATAATCGCATAAGTTGATAAAACATGATATGCAATAGCTTTATCGCGGCAGTCTCCGAGTGCCGCACGTTTTTTTGAAGTGAAACTTCTTTATCGGGGTTGGAAAAAATTTTGTGTAACATTTTTTCGTTACGCGCCATCTTTTTCTGTTACGCGCCATCTTTTTTATTTTTCGCTACACGCCATCTTTTTTTTTCCGTTACGCGCCATCTTTTTCTTATCCCTACCACGCGTGATATTAGATAGATTATTAGATAAAGTGTAATAAAAGCCTTTTATTAAACTTTATCTAATTTTACTTTATTTAACCAATTTCTGTAAAGGTGCATATAGTAAATTATTTTTTGAAAAATAACGTCATAAAGAAGTTTCACTTCTTACGAGTGTACGCTAGTACACGCACACATTTTTTTAATATCTTGTTTATACTCAGTTGTATTATCGTGATCGAAGCGAGCGATTTGGAGGAATAGCTTTTTTACATGATCAAAGTAGCAAACGAGCAGTCCACCTGATGGTAAGTGGTCACTGCCGTACGGACATCTGTACAACTTCATACAGAACATGAGTTCCATCTCAAGTTAATCACAGATTGCTACTTTCCAGGACTATGATGGTCACCTCATATAAGTGTGCCGGCAACCGCACCCTTCCATCTCGCGCAAGGAATGCTTCACGCTAGAAATAGGTGTGGCGGTGGTACCTCCCCGGTCGAACTACACTGGTTCTACCACCTACAGCTTAGTAATAAAATCTCATTGTTACCTTAAGCACATTATCAACAATCCGGAACGTCGCGCGTCCCCGCTCGTCCGCTACGATGTTCCCGAGGTCCCCCGCGTGCCGTTTGTCCAGGGGGTCGGTTGGACCCCCGTGAGGGGACCCGTGGGGGTTGTAGTGGTCCCCTATGGAGCTGCATCCCTGAAAATAAAAAAAATACGACCAACGTAACTATTTTGTAATCAGAACTGTAACGTAACGAGGTCATTCATCAGTAGATTTTACTCCTCACATTTTTCTCATACCGGGCCCTTATATATGCAAATCGATTCTTAAGGATTAAACTCCAAAAAATGCGAGTCGGACTCGCGCACGAAGAATTCCGTAACATTTTCTATAAAAAAAAACGGCAAATAACCATAAAAACGGTCCCTTCGATAACCTCGCGTTTAAGAAAATTTGAAAGGACGAAAATAATTTTGTTACATATCCTTTTAAAATATTGCATAGGTTTTATTCCGGGCGTTGAGCGCGGCGACCGAATCAAGAAAATTCGTAACGAAAACACCTAACCCCTGCTTATGACGTTATCACCCACCTGGCTCAAGTCCCCAGCGCTGTACATTACCCTTATGACGTCACCCCCCTGGCTCAAGTCCCCAGCGCTGTACATTACCCTTATGACGTCACCCCCCTGGCTCAAGTCCCCAGCGCTGTACATTACCCTTATGACGTCACCCACCTGGCTCAAGTCCCCAGCGCTGTGCATTACACTTATGACGTCACCCCCCTGGCTCAAGTCCCCGGCGCTGTACATTACCCCTATGACGTCACCCACCTGGCTCAAGTCCCCAGCGCTGTACATTACCCTTATGACGTCACCCACCTGGCTCAAGTCCCCAGCGCTGTACACTACCCTTATGACGTCACCCACCTGGCTCAAGTCCCCAGCGCTGTACATTACCCTTATGACGTCACCCACCTGGCTCAAGTCCCCAGCGCTGTACATTACCCTCATGACGTCACCCACCTGGCTCAAGTCCCCAGCGCTGTGCATTACCCTCATGACGTCACCCACCTGGCTCAAGTCCCCAGCGCTGTGCATTACCCTCATGACGTCACCCACCTGGCTCAAGTCCCCAGCGCTGTGCATTACCCTCATGACGTCACCCACCTGGCTCAAGTCCCCAGCGCTGTGCATTACCCTTATGACGTCACCCACCTGGCTCAAGTCCCCGGCGCTGTGCACGTGCAGCCCGTGCAGGCCGGGCGTCAGGCCGTCCACGCTGCCGTCCGCGACCAGCGCGCCGTCCGCCGCCTGCTGGAACCGCACCACGCCCAGTACTGCCCCCGCGCAGCACGCCTGGCTCGCGACCATCGCCACCGCTGACTGGGTGTCTTGGACAATGGGAGACGTCCGTCAATTATGTGAGGGGGAGGTCTGGCAAAGTCGTCGGAGAAGAGGGAAGTTAGTAGGGGGGGTCTAGCAAAGTCGTCGGAGAGGGGAGTAGAGGGGGGGGGGTCTAGCAAAGTCGTCGGAGAAGAGGGAAGTGAGTGGGGGAGAGGGGTCTGGCAAAGTCGTTGGAGGAGAGGGACTACGCTTAATATAACGTATTGCATGATAAAAAAAACAATAGCATATATGCCTGGGTCGCTACCATCGCCAACGCTGACTGGGTGTCTTGGACAATGGGACGGCCGGTAATCACGTGAGAATTTTAGGGGGGAGGGGGGGAGTGGTGGCAGTCATATCTCACGTTGGAGGAGTGGGAATACGCTTAATACAATGACGGACAACCATCAATTACGTGAGGGGGGGGGGGCGCAAAGTCATATCTCCTGCTGGAGGAGAGGGACTATGCTTAGTATAAGGTATTGCATGATAAAAAAAACAATAGCACATATGCCTGGGTCGTTACCATCGCCATCGATCCCCCCCAAAGGATCTAGATTTGACGATTTTTCTTCATTGTCAAACTGCAGTTCGATTTCATTTTGGATATATTTTGCGACCTTTTTTTGCGAGAATTGCAAATCAAGATTCGCAAAACATTTGCATCAATTCTTACGAATGCTGTGTGCTAGTATGTGTGATCTCTGATTGACTTCAGATGGAACCCATGTTCTGTATGTAGTTGCTTACAGATGTCGCAGGGCGGCAGTGACCACTTACCATCAGGTGGACTGCATGCTCGTTTGCTGCTTCAATCTGATAAAAAAAAGTATAGATAGACCAGCTGTCCCGACAAATGTTGTTTTGCCATATAAAAAATAAAAAAATGTTAAGGATGGACAACCCTTAAGGGGTATGAAAAATAGATGTTGGCCGATTCTCAGACCTACTGAATAAGCATATAAAATTTGGTAAAAATCGGTCAAGCCGTTTCAGAGGAGTACGGAAACAAAAACTGTGACACGAGAATTTTATATATTAGATAATAATATGTGTTATATAAGATACCTCCGAATCCTTGCAAAACCGCCCTCTTGCCCGATGTTTTTGCTACCATGTCCAACACCACAGTGCTTGGCAGAGTCGTCTCCACCATAAAAGCCCCATCTTTAAATATAGCCTATAATAAAGCAAAGTAAAACACGTTAAACTTATTAAAATCCTCATGACAGCCTCTTAACAAAGTGAGCCGGCAGCCACACCCTTCCATCTCACGCAAGAACTGCTTCACGCTAGAAATAGGTGTGGCGGTGGTACTTCCCCGGTCGAACTACACTAGTTCGGACTGTACGACCAAGGTCATGTCGCAGGTCCGTTGAAGTATTCAACTGTCCGTGTGACCGTTGTAACGTGCCCACCTTTAGGATTAAAGGGAACTAATATAACCTTAACTGATAACCTTAACTGATACACCTTAACATATATATATATATATACTAGCTGTCCCGACAAACGTTGTTTTGCCATATAAAAAATAAAAAAAATATATTAAGGGTGGACAACCCTTAAGGGGTATGAAAAATAGATGTTGGCCGATTCTCAGATCTACCCAATATGCTTACCAAATTTCAGAGGAATCGGTCAAGCCGTTTCGGAGGAGTATGGAGACTAACATTGTGACACGAGAATTTTATATATATAATAGATAGATATTGTTTGCATGCTTTTTTTCTGTTTTATCTGTCTGAAGTAACAAACGAGCATGCAGTCCACCACCTTGTCCAGCAACTCGCACTTGGCCAGCGCAGTGGACTATGGCCTAAAACTCTCAGTCTGAGAGAAGACCGGTGCCCAGCAGTGGGACAGTAATGGGTTGTACCCCATGCAGTCCATCTGATGGTAAGTGGTCACTGCCGCTTAGTAACATTTGTAATCAACCTCGTACAGAACATGAGTTCCATCTGAAGTTATTCACAGATGCGTCACTGCTCCCGAGGACTATGATGGTTGCCTCATGTGAAAGTGTGCCGGCAATCACACCCTTCATCTCGCGCAAGAACTGCTTCATGCTAGAAATAGGTGTGGTGGTGGTACTTCCACGGTCGAACTACACTGATTCTAAATTTAATACAACCTTTTCTTTATCTTACCTGTTGTACGTCATCTTGAGAGTTCAATTCCTTCAACGTCCTCTCAACCACCCTTCTTTCAGGGTTCGTACCAAGATCTACCAAGACTTCCAGCTGTGAATGTAAAGTCTTATTAATATTACAATAGAGCAGTGATAGCCTAATGGTTGAAACTTGCCCTCTCGATCGGGAGGTCCGAGGTTCAAATCCCACGCACCACTGATTTTCTAAAATTATGTGAGTAGTACAAACAGGCTGAACCCCACAGCTTCGCCCACTTTAGACAGAACGATGTGTCCCATAGGAATAAGATATTTTCCCACAGTAAAAAATAGCCTATATGTTAATCCAGAGTGTCAGCTAACTCCCTACCAAGTTTTATGAAAATCGCTCCAGCCATTTACACGTGAAGAAGTAACAAACATACACACAAACTTTCGCCTTTATAATATTAGTATGAAGTGTGATTAATTATGACTGCTTTGCGGTGAAGGAACACATCATAAGGAAACATATGAACCCAAGAGTTCTTTAAAAAATGATCTCAGTGGAGTGTGAAGTCCACAAATACGTACTTGGCCAGCGAGGTGGACTGACTGACTGCGGACTCTCATTCTGAGAAGACCCGTGCCCAGCAGTGGGACAATAATGCAGTTAAACAGATGCCCATATAGCACTTAACATCAGGACCTACTTGTTTACTACTTTAATTTAAAAAAAAAACTTTGTACTCGTAATTTAACAGGAAGTAAAAAAAGCAAAGTCATGTTTTTATTCGGCTTAAAATATAATTATGGAATGTTTTTATCAGTTGTTAAATAATACATACCTTTGAAGCTATCATTTTGAAAGAATTTCTCAATAATCAGTATTGAATCCTTATTATGACCACGCACTACAATTTTAATGTACTTTATCTTTATGAATATTTAACTTAAATTTTCTAGAAATAAAAACAAACACACATGACAATGACATTGACAGTTGTGACGTAATAATGACGTAATAACAGTGTTGCAAGCTGCTAAACTAATTCTCCACTATTTGATTATTACGACCATAAAAATAAACTAAAAATTGTTCTAGTCGCATTACACCACAATACTCTATTGAAATTATATTTAATAATAATAAATAAATAAACAGTAATAATATATGCGTTATGAGTATTTTTTTATTTCCTTATTAATATGTATTAACAAAAATAAAATAAGGCATAAACATAGTTAGAAAGTCATCCTATTATGTCTTTTGGACGAATTATTTTTATTTACACCTTCCTTGTTGCTTTCATAAATGATTTTTACCTAATTGATCTAAGTACGCAGAATGCCCCAGCTTAAAGAAACTGAGTATTTTGTTTTGATGGTGTCTGATGGCCACATTCTAATGGGTCAATGTTGCCTACATAGAAATATCATTATAACTTGGAACTTTTAAATAAGCACAAAGAATACATTTGTAAACGAGTATTGACTGAATAGGCGTCATTTAAATAATAAAAAATGCAAAAATAGATTTACTAAGCAGCTTGAGAAATCCACGAGCTGCTGAAATATACATTCCACCAATAAATAAAAACTTGAAATCACCAACTACAGTTACTACCTTCATATTGCATCTGATATTGAAAAATTAATTAATATAATTATTCGTTAATGAAAGTCAGCCTTAAAACTGATCATGCTTTATAAAAAAAAAAAACAACTGACTATTGAAAAAAAAAACACCACATAAAGTTAAAAGCAATTTATTTGAAAACGAATAAATAAATAGATTACAAAACATAACAAGATATTATTAACACAGAACAGATATCAAGTATCTATGTACATAAATATCTAATAAATTTGAACCCTAAACGATTAAAAAAATCTGCGGCATGATTATATGTAGAAATCACAGTCCATAGGTGAATAGTTCTATATTGAATTAAATACATGTGGCGCCGTCTATTATAAGTTAGTAGAAGACCCCTACTTATTTGCAACTCATACATATGCTTTGCTAAAACTCCGATAATATGATTCAGGACAGTGTGCTGCGGAAGGCCAAATGGATCTAATATTACTCGATATCTGTTCTGAGTGATGGCAGTGTGTTCAGGGTTGCAGCTGTTCTGGGATTTTCACGCGCTGCTCCGAGGGGAAGGGAGAGAGCGAGCGGCACCTCTGGAAATTAAAATAAATTTATATTTTAATAAAGTTAAAAAAAAAACATGACCCATTTGGTAATATTTTTCCCAAAAACTCATTAAAAGACATAATGTACATGAAAAGTATTTTTCCGCCATTTTATTCCGTATACCATGTTAAATTTAGTAAGTCAGGCTCAAATTTGAATTCTTATCTAATCCAAGCAAATCGGTATACAACATTTTATCTCAATCAGTTAAATTTAACTGCTTAAAAATTCTGTTGCCTGACCCTCAAATAATAACAAATTGAGTGAGTACCTATGAGTTCTATAAAATGTTAATGTGGTACATGGGAAATGGTAGGTGGCGCTGGTTTTTTCTCGAATCTTTAGATTTATTATGTGAATTTGGCAACATTAATTTTACTTTCTGGACTCTAGAAAAACCTGACTCTGCAAACAAACCGATATAACTATATTTTTGTTGAACTGGTTTCAAGTCACATTCAACCTGTGCGTGATAATTTGTTATCAACCCCAATAAAAATAGAACTTTGATAATGGCTAAGTTGAAACAGATAACTCTTTAACCATATACTTCAAATTTAGAACGCTATTTTACATTCATAGCCCTACACTAAGATTAACTCCTGTGTCGTGGATGCCATGGAAACACACATATTATTATATTAGTACACAAGCACCCAGACTTGTCATATCAATCAAACAAATCAGTATGGCCAAGGATCATAATCGTAACTCATTGAACTCATTGCGTGTCAGACCAATAACATAATTATTAGTTCGATAAGAAGTGGGTGGCATGGAGAAGCGGTAGTTCGCGGGGGTCGTTGTTTAGAATACAATACTCTAAAAGCTGTTGTTCGATAAAAATACACATAATAATGTCACTATTATTTACTTCTCTGTAATCAGACTCGGCGATAACCGGCGTCAGCGTCTCAACACGCTTCAGCGGTGTTTCGTCCAGGTTGTGCACCACCTTGTATACCTCTGATCGTTGCAGATGGTCCAGGCTTACGGGCGGCTTCTCGTATTTCATGAAGTTGATTCTAAATTAACGAAATCAATTAATTTGGGTTTAGTTAGGTTAGGTTATTTGTATGTTGCTTGTCTGTTTTTGAATTGTAGATACATTGAAGTCTATATGTATTTGCCTTACGACGCGTATTGTAGTAGATTATTATTGACAAATTAAACTATATTGCACTATTAAATCAGGGGAAGAAGAGTATTTAGTCTATTTTGTAGTAAGTAGTCACCTTCATCTAGACATCTGAAATCAACTTATTAGTTCGCCTAAATAGACATAGACTTAGACATATATAACTAGTCTTGCTACTCCTTTGGGCCATTGCGTTGAAAACTGTTGTTAAAAGCCAGAAGTTAGTGATATATATGTATAAAATTCATAATTTTATACATATATATCACTAACCCATATCACCCACTACGTGGGTAGGTGTAAAAAGTTAAACACGGTTTTTTTTTGCGCTCTTTATTTAAATTAACAGATAAATAGTTTTATTGTTTTAATGACGAAATAAACTTCAGGAAAACCTACCAGCTACTTTCTCCTGTATATCAATAATAACATTTCACTGCACTTCAAAACAGCTGATAAAATGGAGTCACTTAAGGGAACCCTTACTGCAATGTCCGACCTATTTAACACCCGTATGGCAGAGTTTCAACAAGAACTTCAGAAAACCAGCACTGGAGCATCATCCACTTCCTCGTTGGCTGCAGAATTCGCGGCATTTAAGAAGTTTATTGCCTCTGCATTGGAAACTATACAGAGGCAGATCGAATTTCTAGGAAGAGAGTTTGACCGCTTAGAAATGAAAGGACGCCGTAAAATGCTTCTTATACACGGCGTCCCGGAAGAGCAGTCTGAGGATACTAAGGCCTTGGCAGTGGCCACTGTTAATAAGACACTCAACGTCACTGAATTTACACAATCGTCCATATCACGTTGTCATCGCTTGGGACGTCCCATGGACAAAAAGGCCAGGCCCATCATGGTTAAATTCTGTGAAGTTCCAGTCCGTGACAAAGTCTGGTCTAGTAAAACCAAACTGAAAGGCTCTGGGATTACTGTGTCCGAGTTCTTAACCAAGGCTCGACACTCCGTTTTTATGCAGGCTAGACGGAGTTTTGGTGTCTCTAAATGCTGGACCCGCAGCGGTGTTATACACGTACTGGCCCCGGATGGCTCCCTCCATCGCATAGATAGCTTGACGGAACTTGAGGGAATTGCAAGTGCAACGGCTGCAGATTTAGTGCACCCGACGTGTCAGGCATTGGAGGACAAGACCGGCCATCGGTCCAGGAGGACACATAGAAAGTAACCTGTATATTTACTATTCTATAATCTCTTCGCTTCTTAATAATCTTCATTTCACGCTTAACCTGTAGCTGTTTATCTTTTTCTGTGCCTTTCGTGACTATTTACTACCTCCGCTACTTATCTTAGATGATTTTGTATGCACTTAGCACTTTTCTTACTATCCTTTGCATATTATGTTGGTTTCTATTAGTTTGTTTACTTAATACTTTGTTTTATTGTAGGTTATGTGTTATTGTATGTAATTTTGTTTTTAAAGTGTTGTTGAATGACGTCAGATAGCAATGGCCAATAGCTAACAACCTTTATTTTTATTGATAATATTTTGCTGTATTGGATGCCAAGCTTTTGGCCACTGTTAATTAGTAGTTTTCTATTTGCACCAGGTGTCACTGCTGGGCACAAGATATTTGATTATAACCTTAGTATTGCGGATGCCCGGTGCAAATAACATGGTGATGGATTGATGATTGTGGTATGTTGTATTCTTTATTCTTTTTGTTTATTGTTTACTATAAAAACCTTTATTACAATCTTTGTTAATTCTGTTGCTGGTTGGTAAACCTTGAAGTTTAATTAATTTGTTTTTTTATACATTTATTTTTTTTTTTTTATTTTTTTATTTTTTGCATTTGTTCTATTTTTTTATTGTTTTTTTTTTTTACCTCTTTTTTTTATAGAATATTATTATTGTTGATTTTTTTTTTTAGATTAGCATTAAAGTACACTCATTACTATGTCAATAGATTACAGTACAAAGGACGAAAGTATAATTTCATCCCACTTTTCTTCTGCGTCTGATGGGGTGAGCAGCAATGCCAGTTTTGAAAGCATTCCTCCTTTAAATGTCACCTTACAAACTTTGTTTGCGGATGTTAATAACAATTTTAACGTCTGCCATATCAACGCCCAAAGCATTCCGGCACACTTCACTGATCTTATTTCCACTTTTGATAGCAAACATATTCACGCAATACTTGTTTCAGAATCATGGCTTAAGTCATGTCTTCCCTCTGCGGCATATTCACTACCAGGGTTTCATTTAATTCGCAACGATCGTTCCGAACGGGCGGGAGGCGGCGTTGCCATATATCTTCGCTCCCATATTCCCTTTTCTATTGTACGCCACTCACAACCTGGTAGTGAAGCTGAATATCTCCTCGTGGAAGTCCTCTTATCTCATACCAAGCTTCTTCTAGGTGTATTTTATAATCCTTTATTAACATTTAATTACTTTTGCACCTTGGAAACATTATTGGAAGAATTAACTCCCCTCTATTCTCACGTCATTGTTATGGGGGACTTCAACACTTGTCTTCTAAAAGATGATAGTGGGTCAAGTCGTCTTAAATCTGTCATTGACGCAGCTAATCTTCATATTCTTCCTCTTTCGGCAACTCATTTTTTTCCTAACTGTTCTCCTTCTTTGTTAGACTTAATGTTCGTTTCTTGCCCAGACTGTGTTGCGATGCATGGTCAATACGCTGCTGACGCTTTCTCGTACCATGACCTACTATATTTATCATACAAATTGAAACCTCCTAAGGCTAAGTCGAGAGTACTTCTTCAACGCAATTTTGGTGGCATAGACGTTGAACAGTTTCGTCGTGACGCTGCAGAATTTGACTGGAATGTTGTACTGAATGCAAGTACTATAGATGAACAGGTGGCCCTTTTCACTTCGCTTCTTATTCAACTATTAGATAAACATGCGCCAACTCGTCCGGTTCGTGTCCGACACCTACCTGCTCCTTGGCTAACAGAAAATATCAAATCGCTTATTGCTAAGAAGAATAGTGCTAAGTCTAGGTACAAGCTGAACTCAACAGATAAAAATCTAGACAGTTATAAAACTGCCCGAAACCTCTGTAATAAGGTGTGTAGAGATGCACAACGACGCCATATCTATAACTCAGTCCAAAACCAAGACTCTGCGCAAGTCTGGAAATTTCTAAGATCCTTAGGAGTTGGGAAGTCACGCCAAGATTGTCCATTAAATTTAGATTTAAACCTTCTAAATCAACATTTCTCTAATACTTCCTGCTTTGATAATGCCACAAAGCAATTGACATTGAATTCTCTTTCTAACCTTACCACTCCTGATTATCCGGTATTTGAATTTCGTGCCTTTACGGTTCGTGATGTTGATAAGAGCATTAGAAATATCCACTCGGACGCTATTGGTTGTGACGGCATTAGTCGTAAGATGATCATTCCTATCATTGACATCCTTGCTCCTGTTTTAACCTATATTCTTAATTTTTCTATCTCCACGTGCTCTTTCCCTAGTACTTGGAAGGAAGCCCAAATTATTCCCATACCTAAGAAGACCAATCCATCTAACTTCAATGACTATCGTCCCATATCTATCCTACCTTTTTTATCTAAAGTTTTTGAGCGTCTCGTTTACCAGCAACTAAATTCCTTTATATCCAATCACAATATTTTAAATCCCTTCCAATCTGGTTTCCGTCCTGGTCATAGTACGACTACTGCCTTGTTGCATATTACAGATGATATCCGTCGCGGTATGGATAATCAAAGGCTCACGGTGTTGGTGCTTTTGGATTTCAGTAGTGCTTTTAACACCGTGGACCATGATATCCTACTGGCCACTCTTCGCTCATTCAACATATCTCCGTCTGTGATAGGCTGGTTTCAAAGTTACTTGCGTGGGCGCCGCCAACGTGTTCAGGTTCAGGATGCACAATCTTCCTGGTCCAATACGAAGGCCGGTGTACCGCAAGGTGGCGTGTTGTCTCCACTTCTTTTTTCTCTTTTCATTAATTCCATCAGTCTCAACCTAACTTCTCTCTACCACCTTTACGCAGATGACCTTCAAATATATCAACAGACTACATTAGCGGACCTACCTAAAATCATCTATTCCTTGAATGATGATCTGGCCCGTATTCTGACTTGGAGTAATTCTCATGGTCTCATAGTAAATCCGAGCAAAACTCAAGCGATTATAATAGGTAGTTCTCGCTTATTGTCCAGGGTGGATGTTAATCTGATACCCAGTATCCATTTTAATGGATTACGCATACCATATAGCGACAAAGTAAAGAATTTAGGTTTGTACTTTGACAAACATTTGTCATGGGCACCACAAATTGACGACGTGAGTAGAAGAATGTTCTCCGTGGTAGGATCATTAAGAAGACTTCGCAACTTTCTTCCAACTGCTGCCAAAATTGCGTTAGCAAAATCCTTACTCTTTCCTATTCTCGACTATGCCGATGTTTGCTATCTCAACTTAACTGAAGAGAAACTTAATAAACTTGAGCGACTTCAAAATTTATGCATTCGTTTCATATTTGGTATCCGCAAATATGATCATATATCCGACTATCGAAATAAACTCAAGTGGCTTCCTATCCGACTTCGCCGGAATTTGCATATCCTTTCTGCTCTTTACTGCGTGCTGTTCAGCCCTATAGCTCCCTCCTATTTAAAAGATCGGTTTCAGTACCTCCATCTTTCCCACGACCGTTTTCTCCGTTCCTCTATAAATTTTTCTTTAAAAACTCCTACTCACGCTACATCCTTCTTTCAAAACTCTTTTTCCTCAGTTGCTGTTTCCTTATGGAATAAACTGCCTTTATCCATACGCCGTGCTGAATCTATTGATTCATTCAAAAATCTGGTGACAAAACTTTATTCCGAGACATAATTTTTTATTATTATTATTATTTTTTTTTTTTTTGTCATTTGCACATGTGTCGTACTTTTGTTCTGTCACTGCTATTAATACTAATAGTCTCTTTGTTTATTTATTGTTTTTTTTTTTATTGTTTTTTTTTTTTTTTTTTGTGCTGTACTTGTTAATATGCTTATTTTTTCGTTTTCGATTGTGTACTTTATGTTACCTAGCTGTCCCATATAATTTACTCTCTTACTTCACTTACACTTCCCACTTTCTTTTTCCTGTTATCCTTACCTTTTCCATGCATAGGTTGTCTGGAAGAGATCGCTGCCTAGCGATAAGACCGCCTATTGCATACGACTAATCTGTATTGTATGTTTTTGTTGTTTGTCTGTTTCTAGTGTGCAATAAAGAGTATTCTATTCTATTCTATTCTAATTTAAATTTTCTCCTATTTTATGAGACAATTCAAGTGAGACAGTTACTAAATTTTAGTAATAATTGTTGTGAAATAAGTGCTGTTATGTATAAAAAATCAGAAAATGTGAAGGTAAAATGCAAATTAAATGTTATGTTTGTACCTAATATGTGCGAGCCAATAATGGATGTAATAAATATTCTAATTGTTAAAATTTCTATATTGAAACAATTCAAATGTTTTGCAATGATTAAGTAGAGAAATGTACTTCTAAAATATGAAAGTATGATGTATTTGTAATGTATTTAATGTATCATCAATGTATGTAAAAATTGCTGTCAAATATGCAAAAACCAAAACATAGCAACACTGGATTAGTATCACGCAAAGTTCCACTTAGGGACCACATCTATCATGTAGTGTTGAATATTTTTTATATTCTGGTATTCGAATGTAAAGATGATAGTTATAGTCATTCAGTAGAACTTGTATGGTGAATTTATACGTAAAGAATAAGCACTAAATTAAAAAAATGTTGAATTATTTTACCCGCAATTATTATGAAAGTTATTATTATATTATAATAAAATAGTAAAGTACTAAAATATATGCTACAATTTTGTCTTTGTCAGTGTATTATTAGGTACAATTTTATACCTAACGAAATCACTTACGTGACTTGTAATTCAGTCATCAAATGTCTCAAATACTTGCTGCGTATTATATTACCTCGAGCGTATTTTGTTTAAAGCCGAAGTTTATTAGCTCAAAAATTAGTATCAGTAGTCATAAACGTGTAATGTTACTTTCCAACTTTTTGGGAAATTCCCCAAAGCTAGCAACACTGGCTTCTATAGGAATAATTCTCATTCTTTACGTATAATTTCCCGAATGCAAAACTCACTTCGATTAATTTGTAATAGGGTTGAACATAGGTATCGTATAGGGCGTGGAAATCAACCAGGTGGCAGTTCGATTCTCTGGAAAAAGGTTTTTGATTATTAAACTATATAAAATAATAATTTAAAAAAACGTGCGGCACTCGGGGACTGCCGCGGTAAAGCTGTTGCATAGCATTTTTTCATCAACATAAGCAATTATAATTATTTATTTATTTATTCAGTATTTTTTTCTTTGATATATATTTTTTTCTTTCCTACTTTCTCACAAACAGCTGCTTATATATTTGCCCGATTTCCGAGCAGCTCGTCTCGAGCTTCGTACTGTCGTACCGTATACATACACGATAAGCGAACGCTTGGCCGCGCTACATGGTAGGCGGAGTGGGAGGTGTTAGGTTTTTTTCGTTACGGAATTTCTTGATTCGGTCACCGCGCTCAAAACCCGCGACAAAAGAAAACTATGCATTAGCTTAAAAAATGTTAAGGCTGGATAACTCTTAACACTAAGGGGTATGAAAAATAGATGTTGGCCGATTCTCAGACCTACTCAATATGCTCACAAAATTTCATGAGAATCGGTCAAGCCGTTTCGGAGGAGTACGGGAACGAACATTTATATATTAAATATTATCATTATTTAATATAATATTTAATTTTATATATTAGATGCTATCATTATTTAAAAATTATAGTTAATTTAACCAGGAATAAAGGACGTATAAATTAACTAACTTCTTTTATTCTGTATCTTACTGTGTCCTTTTTTATTTTATATTGTAGTTCATTGTATAGTTAAATATATTTTTAATTGAATTAGATTGATTTTACTTGAACTTGGTGGATTCGGAGTATTTTGATTTTCAAGCTGGGTCAAAACAAGGGTTTTTTTTATGTTTCGAGAGCATTCGTTTTCAATTATTATAAAGTTGTGCCCCCTAAGGAGTTTAAAAGAAACTATATGTTAAGAAAAGATGCATATTATTATAATAATTCATATATGGATCTTTTCATAACTTACTTTTACATAATTATTACTTACGATCTTAAATAACCCCAATATTACAAACATAAATTAAGCGTCATTGCCCCCTTAGGGGTTACAACTACATAAATAAATAAATATTGTGAGATAAAACAATATATAAGATACTTATGTTTAAAGATCTCAATTATTGTAATTCATTTAATATAGGTTGATTTTGTTGTGATAAATTTTAACTTATAATAATAATAATTTTAGTAAGACGCTCAAAATTCATAGTCGTAATAGAGGTATCACTTAGCATTAATTTATTATACTTGCTTATTATTGTATGTTGTAGTGTAGGTATATCTTGATGGTGTGACGAATAAAATAAATAATTATAGTACTGAGCCATATTGCTTTATAATATTTACGACCTGAAATATGCTCCTAGACGCTTAAAAGTCAAATTGCGTAACACTATCCCCTTAGAGGTCACAACTATAAAACAGATTTGAGAAGCTCTGAGTTTTACTGCTTAGTAACTTCAAATATACATGATATATACCTATATTTTCTACAGAATGACTTCGTGTTTCCCCAGGGCCAAATCTGGTTCCAGTGTTCAATCTGCCACCGCGCAAGGTACATGCAACAAACAAAACCACTCGTGAACACACAAACACACAAAAACCCTTGCACATATTATATACATTGATTCAATTATTCATATCTAGACATCTTAAGAAATTACACCCTCATCATTACATTTGCATTTGTAGCCGTTTCAGGGTTCCGTACCCTATGAGTAAAAACGGAACCATATTACTAAATCGGTATATCCATCTGTCCGTCTGTTTGTCTGTCACCAGACTGTATTTCATGGACCGTAACAGCTAGACAGTGGAATTTTCATGGGGCGCATTCCAGATGACGCTCACAAAGCCCCAAACGCCCAAAACCTCGTTCCACAAGATGACCCCGGTCTTTGTGGTCGCGGCGAAAACGTCATGACTTACGCCCACGCGACGCTCACGACAACCCATCTAACAAGGTGGGTCGAAGTGATCGTTCCAGTAGAGAATACGTCTGTGAAGCTCACAAGCTAATGGAACGGGAAAAACTGCGGTCGTGAGCGTCCGCTTTGTGAACGTCTAATGGAACGCACCCATTGACGATGTAATTCTGTTGCCGAGAAAAGGGAAATTCTTTAAATTGGGTCTGCAGTTTATGTTTATTTTGACAAATTTCAGCCTATGTTTACCAAAGACATAGGAAATATACACATGACCTTCTGTAAACCCATGTGGGCACATATAATACAGGAAGAATTAAAATTCTAATCACTATGTCATGACTTCACGCCATTAATACGAAAATTTCATTTTTAAAAGTGGATTTTTAAGGTCCCGCATCCAAAAGGTAAAAATGGAACCCTATTACTAAGGATCCACTGTCCATCTGTCAAATCATCAAAACGGCATTATACATGACACTACCTTATCAGAGTCAAGGCTAGGGGCTGTCAGGGACCCCTAAGGGTCACATTTCCAACTAGCTTTTGATCTATTATACTATTGTAAAGTTCATAACATCTTGCTATAAAATTTATAATTGTAAAAAATACAGGAATTCTGTCTTCTTTTTTACAACAATTACATTTAAAATCTGTTTTACAATGTACAATTATAATAATCAATAATCATTAAATCATTACAGATAAATACAATTAATCAATTACAATTATGGTGTAATTTGAAAACAATAGAACATTTTCAAATTCAACATAAAATTATTTAACAGTATTATTTAATGATGATTAATTATATTTAAAAATAAAAACAAATCATAAAACACCTGAAATTAAATAACATTAGACCTTATATTTACAAGGGCCATTTTTACAAGGTAAAAACTATTACTAATTTCTAGTTACCTCTATTATCAATTATAATTATAAATGTATGTCATGCATAATAATGCATATGTATGAATATGCCAAACCTGTTATCGTATGGAAGGAGGACGCTTTCGAATGATGGCCTAGAATAATGTAAATAATGATTATAATCTATAATGATATAATGAATATAAATATATATCAAATAAATAACGTTATAACGATTATGCGTAATATCAATATTAATATTCATTACAATATTCGTTATAACACAACAGATATTCAAATTGATAAGTATTCTATTACTTATTAAAAATAATTTAATATAATTATATCGGCGCTATTATTAAACCTTACGATATGAGACAGGTACACAAGACTTAAACTATATATTAAACTTCAGACGATTAAAAGTAGTCTAACTATAATATTCAGTATATTTTACTGATTGTCGAGCTAATTTTGTATTTACTTTGTATCTCGTCAACCTATTATTGCCCCACTGCTGGGCACGGGTCTCTCAGAACGAGAGAGCTTAGACCATAGTCCACCACGCTGGGTTGACGCTATTGAAACTTTCTAGAATAAATGTCTATAAAAACTAATCTTAAAAATATTTCATTATTCTTTACGTATAGACACGTTTTAACTTAAGTTTCTTCTTGCTCTAAATTAAGTTAGTGATCTTAATTTTTTAAAAAAAAGGGAAATTATCGCCATTGTAAAATAAAAGCGTCAACACGCTTTTATTTAACAACACAAAAGGTCTAAGAAAAAAAATTGTCTACCTGAGACATATAGCTACATTTAAAATAACAAACTGAAAATATACATTACTAATTGACCCGGCGAACTTCGTTCCGTCTAAATGTCAAAAATCTAAAATCATCAGTGTTTCTCCACTATACTATACATGTATTATACATAAAAACCTTCCTCTTTAATCACTCTATCTATTAAAAAAACTGCATTAAAATCCGTAGCGTATTTTTAAAGATCTAAGCATACATAGACAGACAGCGGGCGACTTTGTTTTATACTATGTAGTGATAAACAGGTAGGTACCCCATAACTTTTCCTTGAATGACTTCAGAATGAGCGTTGATCATCTCAGCTATCATTTGCTCATCATAGACATCTTTCGGCTTCCTCCACTTGCGTCCACCTGGCAGCACTAACGGCCTGTTGACGGGGGTGGGTGGCCCAAACATGGGCTTGGGCTTGCCCACGCGTGGGGTCGGACGCTGCTTCACTTGTCTCGACTCGTGTTCTAGCTGCATTTGTTCCATGACCTCCTTCGTTTGTAATTCAAATTTGTTGATTTTTTAATGAAATAGTTTAAGTATTATTCAAATATTATGAATAATAATTAAATAACATAAATTTAAATTATTAAATAATAATACGGAATATTATTATTGTAATAATAATATCATTATATTATTATTACAATAATATTATTAAGTTATAAATTATAATTAGATTACTGTTGTAATATGAATATTATTAATAAAATATTCAAATTAATGTAATTTCTCATTAACCGTTATATTAAATAATTAATTACCTTCTAAATATAGTGTATAAAACATCATTCTAATTAAAATTAAGGAAAGACAAGTCCTTAAATAATATAAAATCTTTATAAAGGATAATTTTACAGTTAGTAGAAATGATAATGAAAAAAAAAACTTAGCGATATACTATGATGCGGATAATTTAATTAAATATAGGTTTTATTATCAAGCATAGTCATAGATCAAATAAATTTCTATCTCTAAGCATAGTCACTTTTGCATTTTTACCCCTGAGGAGTTAGGTGGAATGCAAATCAAGTGCAAAAGTCTGGTAAAAAAGGCATCAAAGTATGCCTTTTTTACCAGACTTTTGCACCCTTTTTTTATTTGACTGAAGAAGAAAACGAGCATGCAGTCCACCTGATGGTAAGTGGTCACTGCCGCCCTGCGACATCTGAAATCAACTTCAAACAGAACATGGGTTCCATCTAAAGTCAATCACAGATGCGTTGCTACTCCCGAGGAATACGATGGTCGCCTCATGTGACAGTGTGCCGGCAACCACACTCTTCTATGGAAACGCAAGAAATGCTTCACGCTAGAAATAAGTGTGGCGGTGGTACTTCCCCGGCCAAACTACACCGGTTCTACCACGTTGTGAAATCTCAAGATAGCAGCGTTAAATTGCTGAAGTAATCTATAGGTTAACACTTTCACGGACAGAACGTGATTGTACGTCATAATTTGAGATATTGATATGGCACAACGTACGATGACGTTCAAATATAATATTATTTTTGACAGAACGTTTATTCCTGACGAACTTTCAAGTCAAAATCTTATCGGATGTACCTTGTGTCACACCATGTCAATACTAGAAACTTATTGTCACGATTCTGTCAGGACGTCTTTAAAACGTGATATCATTGGACTCTACGTATTTATACGTCATGTATGGAGATTTACTGTCATTCTAGAACACAGACTCAAACGGTATCGTCCGCGAAAGTGGTAAGTAGCAATCCAGCATGTCCACCTGATGGAAAGTGGTCGCTGCCGCTTTAAAACTGTAAGTAACTTCATATTGAATAGGAGTTCTTTAAGTCAATCATAGATACGTTGCTACTCCGGAGGACTAAGATTTTTTATTTGATTGAAGTGGCAAACGAGCATGCAGTCCACCTAATGGTAAGTGGTTCCTACCGCCCATGGACATCTGTAAGCAACTTCATACAGAACATGAGTTCCATCTAAAGTCAATCACAGATGCGTTGCTATTCCCGAGGACGATGATGGTCGCCTCATATAAAAGTGTGCCGGCAACCACACCCTTCCATCGCGCGCAAGAACTGCTCCACGCTAGAAATAGGTGTGGCGGTGGTACTTCCCCGGTCGAACTACACTGGTTCTACCACCTGTTATAATTGTTATACCTTTGCTAGAAACGTGAAATTTTGATATTATGTACCTACATAAATTTTATTATGCAGACACGTACAAAGAAAGGATTTTTAATATTCCACCCCTAAGGAGTTATAATCGTGGCATTTCTTCTGTTTTCATAGTTTATTATAGCAACTAACTGCTTTAATTATTTTTTATCTGATAATAGCAGCAAACAAGCATGCAGTCCACCTAATGGTAAGTGCTCACTACCGCCCATGAACATCTGTGAGCAACTTCAAATAGAACATGGGTTCTATCTGAAGTCAATCACAGTACTCATATAAAAGTGACCCGGAAACAAAATTAATAAAAACTATAACTCAGAAACTAAACTAACTAACTAACTACCTTTAATTATTAAACTTACTATTTAGTAGTAGCCAGTTAAACTCTATGAACTTATGAACAAGAAATCTTATAATCAAGTTAGAAATTTGAAAAAACAAAACCAACCTTTCTTTGCTTTTCAATCTTCTGTTGTTCCGCCATCATTGCTTCTTCCTGCTGTTTCCTTCTCGCTAGTTCTTCTTCTGACAACATCGGCTTGCTCTGTACTTTCTCTTCTGTTCTCACTTGATCTTCTTCCGGTTCGGTGATCTCTACTGTTGGTTGTTGACGTTGCTCTTGTTCTTGATATTGTTCTTGTTCTTCATATTGTTCTTGTGCTTCTTCTGTTTCTTGCTTTTCGGTTACTGTAACATTATAAGGGTTACAGTAATTTATTATGTTCGCTTATACGATTTTATTCAAGTTGTATTATATAAATTTATAATTTTGTGTCTCCATCTCATCAACCCATTATTGGCCCACTGCTGGGCACGGGTCTTCTCTCAGAATGAGAGAGTTAGGCCATAGTCCACCGCGCTGGCCAAGTGCGAATTGGTGGACTTCACACACCTTCAAGAACTTTTTTTTTTTAAGAACTTTCGGGTGAGTAGGTTTCCTCACGATGTTTTCCTTCACCGAAAAGCAGTGATAATTAATTTCTAATAAATCGCACATAAATCAGTGGTGCGTGCCTGGGTTTGAACCTCGGACCTCCCGATCGAGAGGGCAAGTTTCCAGGTGATACGACGGTATACGACCACAAATACCGTTATCCTTCCCGGGATCGCCTGATCGAATGGTCCGAGCTTCCACTAAAGCCGCCCGCAGCCCCGGAAGCCCCCTTTAGTCGCCTCTTACGACAAGCAGAGGATACCGTAGCCCTATTCTGATCCCGGAACTACAGGAACGAAGTCAAATAATTCTAAGTCAAAGATTTTTATTGACCAAATATACATGATACACAGATTGAATTATCGTAAACAGCTACTTACAATAGTTAAAAAACCGTGTCGCAGCCATTTACGCCCAGCTTCAGACACAGAATAAAGTATATTTAATCTTAGGCCTAATTTATTAACGAATATTTATTACCAACAATAACAGAAAACAATGTTTAATTGATATTTTGTAATTTAAAATTACAGAGCAATTATACAAGAACTGATTTTCAAAACTTTAAATGGCTCTCCTGTAAAATTAGGTCTATTCGAGTTGCGGCCCACTTGTTTTGAAGTAGCGACATGGTTTTATTTCTAAGTTGCTATATTAAATAAACTTTATTGTAATTGTACATTTTTGGGTGTAAGTATGTGTGTGTGTGTGTGTGGTGAGTGCGAGTGTGATGGGTGAATGTACACAAATGTGTGTGAGGGTGAATGTGTATTTGGATAATGTCACAAATTACTGCATTTATATTAAATTACTGTGATCCAGTAACATTTTTTTGTTTCATCGCCAGTGAGCTTTTGTAGGTAGTCTGAGCTAACATTTTTGATATCAAGATTATGTATACTTACCACTTTCATATGTCTCTTCGGTTACTTGGTACTGCTGTTCTTCGGTCGCCTGCACTTTCATACTTTCCTGTAAAATAACAATGTTTTGTTTAGACTCATATTATCGCGATGATACATCTTAAAAGCTGCCTCATCTTTGAAACTGATTATTAACAAATACTAGTCACCAAATTCACACTTGGCCAGCGCGGTGGAATATGGCGTAAAACTCTTTCATTCTGAGAGAAGACCCGTGCCCAGCAGTGGGACAATAATGGGTTGGCACCATACCCGTCACCCGTCGCAACGGTCGAAATTCGACCGTAATATAAACTGAAAAACTAAACTTCATATTGTCCAAAGTAGCACCAATATTTCTCTAATTTAAATAAATTATAATAACTTTCAAGTTATTTTGAATGCACCCGTTAAAGAAAAAAGAGGTTAAATTAACTAAGCTGCATTTAAAAGCAATAGCGGGTATTTTGACATAAAGATATCTGTCATTTTTGACGTTATGTGTTACCATAGTAAGACATTTAATGTTTTATTTTCTTTATTATTTATGTGTTTGACAAATGCACAGTAGTGTGTGTAATGTGTTTTTAGTTGATTTTATGTATATGTATATCATACATTAACATTAACATTCTGCACTCCTTCTCTACGTCATACTAATCCGTCCGCGGCATATTATTTTTTAATGCACCACAAGATTTTCTCTTCGATAGGTACTATATACTTTCTCACAAACAGCTGCTGACATATTCCGATTTCCGAGCAGCTCGTCTCGATCCGCACCATATACATACACGTTAAGCGAACGCTCGGCCGCGTCACATGCTAGGCGGAGTTGCGGTTGTTAGGTTTTTCGTTACGGAATTTCGTGATTCTGTCGCCGCGCTCAAAGCCCGCGATAAAAGCTATGCAGTTTAAAATCTTATTCAACTTTCAAAGGTACCCGACGCTGTGAGAGCGACGCAGGGTTATGTGGGATTTTTTACCGCACTAAAACCCCCCCGGTGGCCGTCCTCGGCGCTATAAAGAGGACTCCGGGAATTTGGAACGACCGCAACCGGAATCCTCTGAGCGCGATGCCCCGTCGGGTTCCTCCGAGATGGGCAGCTGGGCCCACCGTTCCGTCTAGTCTTTACGACGGTATGCGACCACATATACCGCCGTCCTTCCCGGGGTCGCCTGACCGAACGGTTCGAGCTCCCACTCTAGCCGTCTGCAACCCCGGAAGCCCCTTTTAGTCGCCTCTTACGACAGGCAGGGGATGCCGTATTCTGATTCCCGAACTACAGAGACGATTCAACTTTACCTTATGACTAAGCTGGCTGATTTGACGCGCGACCAAGTCCAGGGTCTGCTGGATGACGCAGGGCAACTGGGCCAACGCAGCTACCTGGGCTCGCATCTGCGCCAATTGCTGCTCTAATGTCGCGTTTGGATCTGAAGAGATACGATAAAAAGATAATGGTCAATCATTAGTTACTTGCAAGGTGGTAGAACCAGTGCAGTTCGACCGGGGTAGTACCTACCACATCTGTTTCTAGCGTGAAGCATTTCTTGCGTTTCGATAGAAGGGTGTGGTTGCCGGCACACTTTTACATGAGGCGACCGTCTTAGTCCTCGGAAGTAGCAACGCATCTGTGATTATTGACTTGAGATAGAAACCATGTTCTATATGAAGTTGCTTACGGATGTCCATGGGCGGCAGTAACTACTTTTCATCAGGTAACCTGTCTACCTTATTGTCAGGTTCAATTATAAAAAATAAGCAATTTAAAAGTTGCATTTCACCATTAGAGGAGATGAGAAAGAGGTAGATCATCATTAGATGAGTTGCCAATGCATCGCCGGCTTTGAAGGAGAGCTCTTTTCGCACCTTTCTTGGAGAGCCTCACGTCATAGCGCTCCGGGAATACCTCAGGAGGAAGCTCATTCCACATCTTGCACGTCTGTGGTAAAAACAAAAATGCAAACCGAACCGTGGAAGACCGCCACGGGTCCAGTTGATGCGGATGCAACTTCATCCTTCGGCGAGTGGTGCGGTGAAGAAAAGGTGACGAAGGCACCAGGTCAAAAAGTTCCTCGGAACACTCACCATTGTAAAGCCGGTAGAACACGCAGAGGGATCCTATGCCCCTCCGTAGACTCAGGGTTCCAACCAATCGGTGAGCCTTAGGTCGTTGACGATTCGGAGCGCGTTTCTGCACGGAGACAAGTGGGTTAAGTTGGTATTGAGGCGCCGCTGCCCAGAGATGCGAGCAGTACTCCATGTGGGGTCTCACTTGTGCCTTGTGAAGCAGAAGGAGATGTCCCGCAGTGAAGTACCGCTTGGCTCTATTCAAGACGCCCAACTTCTTAGCTGTCAAATTGGCTTTGACATCCAAATGACCCCTACGCTTGATCCCTACGCTTTTGTCAATGGTGAGATAGGTCCCTTGGAACTTGGCGCCATGACAAATGGGGCTTCCTTAACGGTAAACACGCAGACTTCTGTCTCCGTGGGGTTGAACTCAACAAGGTAAAGTCGACCCCATTCCGAAACCTGCTCCAGAGAGAGCTTTTTAAATTTTATTTTCGTACCAGATAAATCTCACAAGGCAATAATCCGCTTCTCTATACTGCACGTTTTAAAACAGCTTCGATTGTTTGTATATTTCATCTCTTTTATCGCACTCTATCTCTTTTTCTACTTACCGACCATCTTCTGCACATTCTTCAGCAGTTGCTCTGCTAATTGCTCCCCGTCCATCTCTTCTTCCTGCTCTGGTTCTTCTACTTCTTCCTCAACTACCTCTTGTGATGGTTCTTCTATGTGTTCTGTCTCTTCTGGTGGTTCCACCACTTGGTACTGTTGAGGTGGTCGCGGTGGTGGAAGGGGTATACCTGTTTTATGAATTGACTGATACTTAATATAATATAATTTATTAATTTGAATATGACAAAATATGAAATAATTAAAATTAAATTAATATAATTTAAATTAACATAATTATATGTATATACAAAAGAAACAAAATGCCAAATTAAAAATAAAAATCTGCATCCAAATTACTGTCCATAGGATGAGTTCCCAGAATGCTGGCAACATTACCTCGTTGAATAGCAAGGCTAATTCGTTGACCGAGGTATGTGCCAGCTTTCTGATCATTCGTTGACTCTATCAAACGTTTGGAAAGATGCTTAAAAAATAATTTTGCATTTGATCCCCACGGTCCCATGGTTTCCACGCCAAATGCCAGAAATAAGTAATCTTTAATTATATCTCCATATTTCTGGCACTTGCGGATTTCAGCATCGGTCGCCACGACACCGGCTGCCCTGGAAGAGATATTAATATGAGAAGGTGCCAGTGTGTCAACACAAGTAGCGTCCCACACTAGACACCTTCCATTCTTCCAGGGGATTAGAGTTAAACCGTCGGGCCTCTTGCCATCAATACGTACTAAACCATTCGGTTCTAATTGAGCCGGTACGTTGGCGGTGACAAGAGCCCTACGGATAACATCATTCAAAGATACTTAATTAAATAAATTACTATAAGAATAAAGTATACGACTAATTAGAGACAACTAGTCACCCGTCGCAACGGTCTCTACCGTAATATAAATTAAAAAACTAAACTTCTTATTCACGAATATTTCTCAAATTCAGATAAATCGTAATCATTTTCAAGTTATTTTCAACGCATCCGTTAAAGGTAAGTAGAGGTTTATTCTAAGCTGCATTTAAAAGCAATAGCGGGTATTTTGACAAGGACATTTGACATTTTTGACGTTATGTGTTTTCTTAAGACATTGAAAGTTCCATTCCGTTTATTATGTATGCGTTTGTGTCAAATGCACGGTATACATATTACATTCAGTAATATGTTTTTAGTTGATTTTGATTTGATTGCGCAATCTTTCTCTACATCAACTATAACCGTGCGTAATTTCACACTCCTCCGCCTGCGGCAAGTATCTTACAAACTAATCACAAATTTTTGCTTCAAGTATTAATATACAGATTGATTAAAAAGGGCAAATGAAAATTAAAGGGTGTTTGACAAGAAAAACGTGATTTTGGTACATTTTTTTCTTTGTTCCTCTTTTTATATGTATATATTTGTATATGATAGCAAAAGAAAATGCACTCCACTAAGTATGGAAGGAGAGGGAGGAGGGAGACTTGCTTGAGACCCTTAGGGAATTCAACAATTGTCACTGCTGCATATAGATATCTATACTTTTAAAGGTGGTAGAACCAGTGTAGTTCAACCGGGGAGGTACCACCTCCACACCTATTTCTAACGTAAAGCATAAGGAATGCTTCGCGTTTCGATGGAAGAGTGTGGTTGCCGGCACACTTTTATATGAGGCGACCATCTTAGTCCTCGGGAGTAGCAACGCATCTGTGATTCACCTCAGATCTATTTGAAGTTGCTTACAGATGTCCATACGGCTGTGACCACTTACCATCAGGTGGACTGCATACTCGTTTGCTACTTCAGCCAAATAAAAAAAAGGTTCTACCTGAAGCCGATCACAGATTCGTTGCCACTCTCAGCTAAAATGATCACCAACGCAACTTTACACTTATTCATACCTGTGTCTTCAAGATCGGGGACTTCACTCTCAGGAAGGGGGTCAACGGCCTCCAGGAACTCTGGACTCTCCTCCGGGATGAGTATGGGTTCCTCGGGCTCTATTGGCGGAGCGCCCGGTACCAATTCTGGCTGGGGTTGCTCCCAGGGTAGCGGGCCTGTGTCGAAGTCCTGTGGAAAGTTACGATTTTAAGGTTTTTGAAGTGAAACTTCTTTAGGCGCATGAGGGTAAAATTTTTACAGATGAAACGTCACGCCGGTATGCAACGGAAGTGTCGGAAAAGAGAGAGAGAGTGATCGAGACCGATTGAGAGAGAGTAAGACAGGGCGAACGTAGCATGAGCAACTAGCCGTGGAGTCAGAGTAGGGAGCAAGCGAGTGAGAAAGATTGAGAGAAAAAGTGAGACAGAGCGAACGTCGTATCACGCCTTTTTCCCTTCCTCTTAATCTTGGAAATTTAAAGTTTTAGATTTGTATAAATATAAACAAGATTTATAAATTAGTTCGCCAAAGAAGTTTCACTTCTGACATGTGTACTTTGTACGCACGCATGTTTTTTTACTTTAAAAGATCTTTTTTTTTATCGGACTGAAGTAGCAATCTTAAGTTATTTATATGAGAACTTAAGATTAAGTACTTTACTAATCTTAAGTTCTCATATAAGTGAATTGTAACCAATTGACGACCCGCGTGGCGCAGCGGTTACCATACCGGTCTGACACGCAGTGGGTCCCGGGTTCGATTCCCGGCCCGACAGGTATCTGAATGATGAGTTTAGATTCTTGTTCTGGGTCTGGGTGTTTGTGTATTTGTCTTTGTGTGTGTCCATGGCGTCCACGACACAGGAGAAAATCCTACTGTGGGGCTATGAGTGTAGAAAGCGTTTATTATTATTTATTGTAATTCTTTTGAGAATAAATGATCTTTAGTCACAAGTAGCAAAGGACCAGTCCACCTGATGGCAAGTGGTATGGACATCTGTAAGCAACTTCATACAGAACATGGGTTCCATCTGAAGTCAATCACAGATGCGTTGCTACTCCCGAGGACTATGATGGTCGCCTCATGTGAAAGTGTGCCGGCAACCAAAAACTTCGGGTGTCGAAACACAGAGTTCTATGACTTTTTGGGTGTATTTGAAAGGAGAAATATAATTTACGGTTACAGCCAGAATATTTTGTCTAACGACCTTTTTTTTAATCTTAAAAAAAAAGGCTTTCTACTCACAGCCCCACAGTAGGATTTTCTCCTGTGTCGTGGGTGCCATAACACAGGACACAAAGACGAATACACAAACACCTTTTTTTTTTGTTTTTGTTTTCGAGGGGGAAACCTTCCAAAGGTACCCGACGCCGTGGGAGCGACGCAGGGTTATGTGGGATTTTTAACGCACTAAAACCCCCCCGGTGGCCGTCCTCGGCGCTGAAAAGGAGGACTCCGGGATCTCGAAACGACTTCAACCGGAATCCTTCGAGCGCGCTGCCCCATCGGGCTCCTCCCAGATGGGCGGCTGGGCCCACCGCTCCGTCTAGTCTTTACGACGGTATGCGACCACACATACCGCCGTCCTTCCCGGGATTGCCTGACCGAACGGTTCGAGCTCCCACTCTAGCCGCCCGCAATCCCGGAAGCCCCTTTTAGTCGCCTCTTACGACAGGCAGGGGATACCGTAGCCCTATTCTGACCCCGAGGCTACAGGGACAGTCTAGTTATATCTAGCCAAACTTACTTCTGGTTTATAATCCGGTGCGACTTTCGGCTTTGGCTGCTTAACGATCTTAACTTTATAAGGTTCCTGAAAGAAATAAATTATTATGTTAATTTCTTGTATAACTACAATAAAACTATTCATGAATTTCAAAATTTTTAGTTTTTGTAGTTTATTTTTGTAGTGATATGGTGTATTTATGGGCATACACTCATCAATCTATTCATAAACACATTTTTTATCTAACTGAAGTAGCAAACGAGCATGCAGTCCACCTGATGGTAAATCACTGCCGCCCTGCGACATCTGTAATCAACTTCATACAGAACACGGGTTCCATCTGAAGTCAACAGATGCGTTGCTACTCACGAGGACTATGATGGTCGCCTCATATAAAAGTGTGCCGGCAACCACACCCTTCCATCTCGCGCAAGAAATGCTTCACGCTAGAAATAGGTGTGGCGATGGTACTTCCCTGTCAAACTACACTAGTTCCACCACCTTTAGAATTATTAGAATACATACATACAGACATACATGCAGCAATGCACATAGTAGAAATGCATACACATCATTAAGATTAAAAAAAGGTTATTATGATAAAGGTTACTTGCAAAAAATACAAATATCTTTATTGAATTACAGAACTACATCGCCTATTAAACCCTGTCTGTTTGTCTATATATGTATCCTCTATATTATGGAGAAAAGATATATAGGTATAGATTAATAAGTAATCCTTTTATCATTGACTAGCTGTGCCCGCGACTTCGTCCGCGTGGCACGCAACGCAAGCCCTCAAGAATGAATAATTTTCCCCGTTTTTTTCAAATTTTCCATTATTTCTTCGCTCCTAATAGTTGCAGCGTGATGTTATATAGCCTAAAGCCTTCCTCGATAAATGGTCTATTCAATACAAAAATATTTTTTAATTCAAACCAGTATTTCCTGAGATTAGCGCGTTCAAACAAACAAACTCTTCAGCTTTATATATTAGTATAGATACAGATGTTTATTCAATTTAATTATTTTGTAATACTACCAAGAAACAGAGCAGTGATAGCCTAATGGTTAACTTGCCCTCTCGATCAGGAGGTCCAAGGTTCAAACCCAGGCACGCACCACTGATTTATGTGCGTATTAGAAATTAATTATCACTGCTTTTCAGTGAAGGAAAACTTCGTGAGGAAACCTACACACCCGAGAGTTCTTTAAAAAAAAATTCTCGGAGGTGTGTGAAGTCGACCCATTCACACTTGGCCAGCGCGGTGGACTATCGTTTATAACTCTCTCATTCTGAGAGAAGACCCGTGCCCAGTATTAGGACAATAATGGTTTGACGACACACTTCCAAGAAACTACTAATACAGACTTATTTAATAGGTAACTTTAAAACACTAAGTACTAATTGAAAATACCAAGTACTTACCTTACCTGACAACCACTCACAAAGAGTAACAAAAAAAGACTACAAAAACTATTCAAATTCATTGATTTAAAGCCAAACGATTTTATTATGATGGAAAGGTGCCAATGCCTTGAAATAGAAGATAAATGACAACTTATTTCCAATCAGGAAATATGTAACAATGACAGACAAGGAAATTTAAATCTACTGAATACTGCTGTCAATCCAGGTGGTTATATATTTATGGGCAGATCTGCCAATCATTGGACTCGAACACAAAAATGTGTATTCTGAAGGTGGTAGAACCAGTGTAGTTCGACAAAGGTACCACCGCCACACCTATTTCTAGCGTAAAGCATTTCTTGCGCGAGGAAGGTTGCTATATCTAGCGTGAAGCATTTCTTTCATTTCGATGGAGGGGTGTGGTTACCGTTACACTTTTATGAGGCGACCATCGTAGTCCTCGGGAGTAGCAACGCATCTGTGATTGACTTCAGATGGAATCCATGTTCTGTATGAAGTTGCTTATAGATGTCCTTACGGCAGTGACCACTTACCATTAGGTGGATTGAATGCTCGTTTGCTACTTCAGTCAGATATTAAAAAAAGAAAAAAATATCTAAAAGTGCTTCAAAATTGTAAAGGACTACAATTGAGCACTAACAATTAGCAACAGATCAAATTTTAAAAAAAGCTGTGTTTTCAGAAAAGAAGAAAATCGTATGTAAATTAGGTATAGATTAAGATAAATTTAGTTTTATTTTGTCTTATTGAAATAGAAAACGAGGATGCAATCCATCAGATGGATCCAAGCACAAGTTTTTATTTACTTTCTTGTGTGTTTCTCATGGAATCTTGCATTTTTATGCTATTGCATAGTTTTTATCGCGGGCTTTGAGCGCGGCGACCGGATCAAGAAATTCCGTAACGAAAAAACCTAACACCCCCACACCGCTTACCATGTTGCGCGGCCGAGCGTTCGCTTAACGTGTATGCATATGGTACGACAGTACGAAGTTCACTCGGATTGAGACTCAAAAACTGCTCGGAAATCGGACGAACATGTAAGCAGCTGCTTGTGAGAATGTATATAGTATCAAAGAAAAAAATATATGCAGTAGCTTTACTGCGGCAGTCTCCGAAAGCCGCACGTTTTTCTGTTTTTCTAAACACCTCTTGTATTCCTCCTCCCCCCCTTAATTACCTCAATGAATGAATTCAACAGATGACATATTAGACCACATCAGGAGAAAATCGTCTTAAACTAAAACACGTACCTCCGCAACTTTTTCCTCTTCAACAAATCGGTAGTAACCATATTTAGGTCTCGGTGGTGGTCGCTTAGGCTTCTGCAGGAAGGTCGTCCACTTCTTCTCTTCCTTCTTTTTCTCCTCTTTAACCCTCAATACTTCTTCATTCAAAGCTTTCAGAACTTCAGAGTCCTTTAGAGATTCTATGACTGGTTTTATCTTCTGGAAGTCCACGCTGGAATCGTCATCAGCTCGATGCATATGCGAGGATAGTACTCGCGACAGACTGCTTTCAACCATTTGTGTTCAAAAATATTTGTATTAGTGTTATGTTGTAAAAAGGATAAAAAATAATCGAAAAAAAAGCTATTTTCATTCATTTTAATTTAGAATGTTGTGATAACTAAACTAGGTGGCGCTGTTTTCAATAAATGTTATGATAAAATTTTTTAATAAAAATGGAAATTCAAATACTTACAGATTTTCAGATTTAAAAATGTCGGTTATAAATAAATGTTTAAGTCAATGAAACATGACACGGAAAAAGTTATTTAGAAGTTATTACTAATGTAATGTCTGACTGAAATAAATCAATACTTCATACATAAAAAATGTAGTTTCGTGATGAGCAATGTAGATGGCGTTCTATCCACTACTCTATTTAATATGACTATCCTCGTATCAAAATGTACATATGTTTTTTTATGGTTTGTGTTGGAAAGGCGAAAGCGCAAGTACAACTCGACCAAAACAATTAAGCGCATAGCAGTTGAAACGTCATTAGAACTAGGGATTACCCATCCCGATACGAAGTATCTGTTACCAATTACCAAGAGTATGTACGCATACCATTATTAAACATGCGCCAATAGTGGCGTATTTTCAATTGTGATATAATAATTATACGAAAGTACTACATGGTATAGTACTTTACTGTATTTATTAAAGCACTTTCATGTGTTTCATATATATTCGCAGACTTTAAAAACAATCACTTATTAAACTCACAAAACACATATAACAAGGAATCGAAATTATATAATTTTAAAGCATAACTTAAACACGTGTCGGCTGACGTAAACAAAGACGATACACGACTGCGCGTGGGGACGCGCGGGGATAGAAGCGAGGTGCGGGGTACATAAGCGCGTTTGTTTCATGCGCCTAATTGTAGTGGTCACATAATACAATCAATTAAATAAATATGTGATTGAGTTGATTTTTAAACATGTATGTAGAATGGTTGAAAATGCAGTCAAAGTTACAATGCAATCAATTTAAAATAAACATATAGTGACAGGCGACACTGATAAATACTAATGACATTGACAAGTGATCATTTTAAAACGTTGTTTTAATCACAGTTGGAACATTTGTGGGTTCATTCCCCGTGTTACTACCAATCTTACTGCCAGTAGTAAGACGGGAAATTTTATTACCGTTGTTACTACTGCTGCTGCTAGTAGTAGCACGGGGAATAAAAAATTACCGTTCTTACTACTATCTTAAATCTCAAACGAAAAATACATTTGGGCCCTGGGCTGTAGAGTAAACCCAAGAAATGGACATTTATACACAGTCATATGCTCGCAGAAAAATACCCTCCAAGTAACTTGGAGATGTCAAGAACATTGGTTCCATCTGAAGTAAATCACAACACTTTTTTATAAATTGTATTACCCGCTCGCAGAACGCTAGCTTGTGTGTTCGTTCATGATACAACCAAATCTAATTCATCCGACATTCAACGCTATAGTTCTACCAAACCGACGGTAACAAGGGGAATGAACCCATTTGTGATAAGTTGTTGATGGTAATGTTTTAATGGCTATACTATTTTATACATCACCAACCCATTATTCTGCCGTCATTAGCATATTTACAGTAAGTCTTGACGGTTTGGAGAAAAACGCGGTAAAAGTTTTGATACGAAAATCTTCCATAAATCTTTTGTTTGTGATCGGATCATGGTGGTTGTAGTTTAAATGAACGAGGATCTTAGCACCTATGACTTAACATATTAATGGTATAGATGCCATACTATTGGAAGGCTTAAGGGCTTAAGCTTAGCTTAGCTTAGCTTAGCTTAACGAGAGGGTTTAAAGCTGCAAAATATTAATTGCTAAATTGAGATTTAAAAACGACACTAACGAATGGATTAGATGAAAATTTGAGATCTCGTTATCGTGATCATGGCTATATACATATTTAACTCAGTTTTGCCAAAAATCTGCCTTTTTTATATCTGATTGAAGTGGCAAACGAGCATGCAGTCCACCTGATGGTAAGTGGTCACTGCCGCCCGTAGACATCTGTAAACAACTTCAAATAGAAGATGGGTTCTATCTGAAGTCAATCACAGATGCGTTGTCACTCCAGAGGACTACGATGGTCGCCTCATGTTAAAGTGTGCCGTGCCGACTTACTGCAACTATGCTATTGAGGGCAGTATTGTCTACCACCATTGCTGGGTATGACCTCTATAAACTGAGAGCTAATAGACCAGTAATTGAGCAGTCTGTTTGAGTGTCTACCCATTGAAATCTTTAATCAGCCCTAAATAGAATTAGAAGGTATTAGTCTCGTCAATCCATTATTGTCCCACTGCTCGGGTCTTCTCTCAGAATCTCAGTTTAGGCCATGGTCCACCGCGCTGGCCAAGAGCGAATTATTGGACATGTTTTATATTAATCGTCATACATTGTAAGAGATTTGTCCTTATCACAGATATGCTAAACTGCTGTTATAAATTTGAAATAGATGGCTGTAGTATCGCGTAATAAACGGTTCTACCATCAATGTTATAGCACCTTTAACAAAAAATGTGTGCGTGTACTAGCGTACATTCGTAAGAAGTGAAACTTCTTTATGACGTTATTTTTCAAAAAATAATTTACTAACTTTACAGAAATTGGTTAAATAACGTTAAATTAGATAAAGTTTAATAAAAGGCTTTTATTAAACTTCATCTAATAATCTAATCTATAATAATCTATCTAATATCACGCGTGGTAGGGATAAGAAAAAGATAGCGCGTAACGGAATAAAAAAAGATGGCGCGTAACGGAAAAAGATGGCGCGTAACGAAAAAATGTTACACTAATTTTTTTACCCCGATAAAGAAGTTTCACTTCAAAAACAGATTAACTCACCCCATAACATGAGCCTCTCGCAACATTTCAGCTTCTCCCGATATTAATTCCGCTATTTTCTCATCTGGCATCCCTGGTTTACCTAAGGCTTCTGCAATAATTGACAAAGTGAGAAGAATAACTTTAATGTCAATCCCTTTAATGTCGTCAACCCATTATCGTTGTCTGTCCTTCCAGATTCATCCATATCCATTAAGATCCATGCCCAGTAATGGGTTGTCTCATCGCTGAGCATGGATCTTCTTTCAGCACAAGAAAGTTTTAAGCCATATTCCGCTGCGCTGGTCAATAGCGAATTGATAGAATTCACCAAAAATTCTAGAACTTAATTCATATAGGCGACTCCCTGGCGCGTAGGTTTCCTCACGATCTTTTAATTCGCCATAAAGCAGTGATAGCTATATTTAAAACGCACATTAATTTAGAAAAGTTCGACCGGGGAGGTACCATCTCCGCACCTGTTTCTAGCGTGAAGCATTTCTTGCTATATTCTCTCAGGTGAAAATGTGCCGGCAAACACACCCTTCGATCGAAACGCAAGAAATGCTTCACGCTAGAAATAGGTGTGGCGGTGGTACTTCCCCGGTCGAAGTACACTGGTTCTAGCACCTTCGATATTTAGATAGCAACGCATCTGTGATTGATTTCAGATAGAACCCATGTTCTGTATGAAGTTGATTACAGATGTCCATGGATGGCAGTATCCATAATCAGGTGAACTGAATGCTCGTTTGCTACTTAAGTCAGATATAAAAAAAAATGTGTGCGTGTACTAGCGTACACTCGTAAGAAGTGAAACTTCTTTATGACGTTATTTTTCAAAAAATAATTTACTATATGCAACTTTACAGAAATTGGTTAAATAAAGTTAAATTAGATAAAGTTTAATAGAAGGCTTTTATTAAACTTTATCTAATAATCTAATCTATAATAATCTATCTAATATCACGCGTGGTAGGGATAAGAAAAAGATGGCGCGTAACGTAACGTAACGTAACGTAACGTAAAAATGTTACACTAAATTTAAAAACAACCCCGATAAAGAAGTTTCACTTCAATAAAACAATACTGCATAAATTAATAAATAATTTTAATTGCACAAGTTGATAAAAAATGCTATGCAATAGCTTTACCGCGGCAGTCTCCGAGTGCCGCACGGTCTTTGTTTTTTTCATTTTGTGATTCGATTACTTACTTGCCACTTCGATATCAACTACAGCTTCTTCTAACCCATCCACAATGCCCTGGTACGAGCCTATTATCTCCCCAGTGTCCGTCATGTACACTTTTGGCTTGTCACTTGGCATAGGTTCCTGTAATAAAATGGTTAAGTTATGTTAAGTTTTTGAAGTGAAACTTCTTTATCGAGGTTGTAAAAAAAATAGTGTAACATTTTTTCGTTACGCGCCATCTTTTTCTGTTACGCGCCATCTTTTTTTTTCGTTACGCGCCATCTTTTTCTGTTACGCGCCATCTTTTTCTGTTACGCGCCATCTTTTTCTTATCCCTACCACGCGTGATATTAGATAGATTATTATAGATTAGATTATTAGATAAAGTTTAAAAGCCTTTTATTAAACTTAATCTAATTTAACTTTATTTAACCAATTTCTGTAAAGTTGCATTTAGTCAATTATTTTTTGAAAAATAACGTCATAAAGAAGTTTCACTTCTTACGAGTGTACGCTAGTACACGCACACATTTTTTTATTTCATCGAAGTAAAAAACGAGCATGCAGTCCACTTGATGGAAAGTGGCCAATGCCCAAAGGATTTTCTCTCTTAAATCTATCATTTGCGTTTGAAATGGGTATGATGGCAGTATCGTTTTCGATCGAAGCGTCGTTCTACCATTAGTCTTATTCGTTCTAAGTTCATACTTAATTCATCTCTTCAATTATAACAATTTCATTTTATAACATACAGGTACTATTAACATACTTAGGGATTGCAATCCGGCCTCATTTTCAATCCGGCCGGATCCGGCCGCTTTTTTCTCAATCCGGATTAATCGAACGGTTAAAACAGTGAAAAAAAACAACGATTTTTAACGATAATTATTTTTGTAATGTGAAATCTTTGTCAAAATATACAATCACCGGATCCGGTGGAGGTCCGGATCCAGTGGGGAATTGGTACCGGATCCGTTTTGTGTAAATTTGTGCCGGATCCGCCGGGTTACCGGATCCGGTTTTCCGGATTGCAATCCCTAGTATTACTGCATTTTTAGGATCAACTTTAGACAAAAAATGTGTGCGTGTACTAGCGTACACTCGTAAGAAGTGAAACTTCTTTATGACGTTATTTTTCAAAAAATAATTTCCTATATGCAACTTTACAGAAATTGGTTAAATAAAGTTAAATTAGATAAAGTTTAATAAAAGGCTTTTATTAAACTTTATCTAATAATCTAATCTATAATAATCTATCTAATATCACGTGTGGTAGGGATAAGAAAAAGATGGCGCGTAACGGAAAAAAAAGATGGCGCGTAACAGAAAAAGATGGCGCGTAACGAAAAATAAAAAAAATTAGCGCGTAACAGAAAAAGATGGCGCGTAACGAAAAAAATGTTACACTAATTTTTTTCCCAACCTCGATAAAGAAGTTTCACTTCAACAACCCCGATAAAGAAGTTTCACTTCAAAAATATCTAACGTTGATGTTGACACATAGTGTAGCAATCTTTTTGTAGCTGTGTTACGATAAACAGATGCGCTACCTGATGGAAAGCTGTCTCCATAGTATAGATTGGTAGCACTGGACCAGTCACCAAAACATCGTTGGCTTTAGTGCTTGAAGATCTTGAAGAGCCCATACGAGCATGCAGTCCACCTGATGGTAAGTGGTCACTGCCGCTCACATCTGTAATCAACTTCATACAGAACATGGGTTCTGTATGCTCGGTTGCTACTCCCGAGGACTATGGTGGTCGCCTCATGAGCCAGCAACCACACCCTTCTGTCGAAACGCAAGAAATGCTTCACGCTAGAAATAGGTGTGGTGGTGGTACTTCCCCGGTCGAACTACACTGGTTCTACCTTTAATATCTTAGGAGGCAAGTAATTCCCCATCGTGCACGTTAAACAATGCAAATGCAAAATGAACTATAAGAAATGTACTTCTGAGAACTGAGTGGAGTAAATTTTCTAAGCTTAACGGTGTGAGATCTTTATCAAAGCACTAAATATTTTGAAACTATATGTACACACGCATTCTACACTCATAATCCCACAGTAGGATTTTCTCCTGTATCGTGGATACCATGGACACACACAAGACGAATACAAAAACACCAAGACCCAGAACACGAATCTAAACTCATCATTCAGATACCTGTCTGGCCGGGAATCGAACCCTGGACCCATTGCGCGTCAGACCGGTATAGTAACCGCTCCGCCACGCAGGTCGCCAAATACATTATACAATTTACCTGTATAATTGGCACACTGGCCATTTGTTTTCTTCTAGCTATCTCCTCAGGATCAAACTTAACTGGTCTGTACAGTTGCATTGGGTCCACTTTGGGTTCTTCTGTCACTTCTGTTTTGTGTGTTATAGTTTCTGAGTACCCATTTTCGACAGTAGCCTTCTGAACATTTTCAATACTTTCGCTAACAATTTCGGTTTTAACATCTTTCACTTTTTCAGTGTCAGCGCTTGTCTGAACCTTTTCTACATTTTCAATAACTTCTTCAATAGTTTCTGATTTGATGTCCGATTTAGCAGATTTCTCTTCTCTCAGATCAAACGTTACTTTAACAACTCCATTGGTTTTATCTGCTATTTTCTCTGTCTTTGTAACTTCTTCATGGGACTCAGATTTTGAACCATTTTCAGTTTTGCTATAACCATTGGTATGACCGTTACGTGCGCTAACTTCAACTTCAATTATCTGAACCCTGTCATCTTCCTTCCCATTCTTATCTCCATTCGCCTCTTCTATAGTCACGTTCACTGAGAGCTCGTTAACATCTTTATGGTTATTCTGGACTTGCTTTTCAATTTCTTTCCACTCTTTTTCAAAGTTATCTTTTACTTCTTTTGTTTTTTCTTCAATTGTATGTCCATTTGAAGATATTGTCTTATGTTCAATTCTTACTGTTTTTGAAGACATACTAATCTCTTTTTTCGCTTCGATACCAACCTCCTTCTTGTATTCTTCGATGCTCTTTATGGTTTTGTCGATTTCAGATGCGAGAAGCGATGATTTTCGGTCTATTTCCATTATTTCCTCCTAAAGACAATGACTGCATTAAAATATTTTTGTTAAGCTATGAGTTAAACAAGTAGCATTAAATTATATGTAATTCTTTAAATACGACTACTATTATTATTATTATCATATTATTTATAATAACATTACTGATACCGTTATACATAATTACAAATTAAACCATTTAGACTTAAACACGTTTTTATCTTATACTAGCTGTACCCTGCGCGAGTTGCTACGCCATCACAAAAAAATACACCAGAAACCTTCGTAAGCTCATGAATAACAACTTTGCTAAAGATCATCATATGATCAAATGAATAGTTTACGATTCTATAGAGGACATACATTAAACATTCGTTTTTATTAAGAAGAAAAAAGAAGAGAGGCATTCACTTTTATTAAGAAGAAGAAAGAAGAGGAGTAAACTGGAAAGTCTAATCTTTTTACCTTATCCAATTAACCACTTTCGCTGAAAAGAAGAATGTATGACCCTGGGTACACCTTTATTACCTAGTATTGAAAATTAACCATTAACCCATTGAGGTCCACTACCACATAGGTCTTCGCTTATGTAGATATTTGTCCTGTCGTTGGTTTGTCATTTTTTTATCTAACTGAAGTAGCAAACGAGCATGCAGTCCACCTGATGGTAAGTGGCCACTGCCGGCCATGGACATCTGTAATCAATTGCATACAGAACATAGGTTCCATCTGAAGTCAATCACAGATGCGTTGCCACTCCCGAGGACTATGATGGTTGCCTCATGTGAAAGTGTGCCACCAACCACACCCTTCTATCGAAACGCAAGATATGCTTCACGCTAGAAATATGTGTGGCGGTGGTACTTGCCCGGTCGAACTACACTGGTTCTACCACCTTGATATCATGACTCCCCCTTGACAAAGTAGCTACGTGCATGCTGTACATGTATTGAAATAAATAATGTAATATATAGTAAGTCGTAAACATTTATATGAGTGAAAGTCCACATTGTATTTAAAGGATTAGTAATGCTTTACAATTCAAATATTTTTAAAACGCTTTCGACTTATACGCTGGCACTAGTATTTATGAAATATAATGATAAATACAGAAAACACTCAGACCCTGAACAGAAATCAAAATTCATCATTCAGATGTATGTCTGGCCGGGAATCGAACCCACTGCGTGTCAGACCGGTATGTTGCCCGCTCCGTCACGTATTAAAGTCAATAAAAAATAGCTCTATTAATGATTTACCCAAATAAAGCATACCTTGGTCATTTCTTCTCTATCCGACCCCCCTCGCAACCCTGGCTTGATGTACCTCATATTCATCCACCTTGGGGAACCACCTTGCAACCCTGGCTTCTTGTACTCCGGGGACCCAAGTTCCCGCCCAGGGGGAGGCGTTGGCAAGGGAGGTTCATAAGTATGACTCTCGATCGCCGTATCGATATGGGGGATCAATTTCTTTTTCACGATATTAGGGTCTTCGTCGTCAGGGGGCGTGCAGTCTCTGGGTACTGGGGTAGTACCCCTGGTCTTTGGCAGGGGTATTTCGAGCTTAAACATATATTCGTCTGTTACAGGAGTGGCTGGGACGGGAGGGGATTGGACTTCGGTTACTACAGGTTCTTCTACTTCTTCTTTTGCAGAAACTTCTTTTTTCTCTTGGAGAGAGAGTTCCTTTTGACTTTCAGCTACTAATTTTTGTTCGATCGATTTTTGAACTGATTGAGCTTCAAATGACGCTTCTGAAACAGATTTAGCTTCAAATGACGCTTCGGATACGGTTTCAGCTTCAAATGATACCTTTTTGACCGATTTAGCTTCGAAAGACGCTTCTTGGACGGATGTAGCTTCGAAAGACGCTTCTTGTATGGATGTAGCTTCAAAAGACGCTTCTTGGACGGATTTAGGTTCGAAAGACACTTCTTGCACGGACTTAGCTTCAAAGGACGCTTCGGATACTGCCTTTGCTTCAAACGAGGCTTTTGCTTCATAACTCTCCTTTTTAGATTCAATTTGCGTTTCTGACGCCTCAACAGTTGTTTCTAAAGTAATCGCTCTACCTTCAAACTCTTGTTCAAGTCCCGGAGCACCTAATACCGCTTGGTATAACTTCGTCTCTTCCTCATCAAGACCTTCAATGGCCACTTCTGTCTTCTCTATCACTTGTACTGGTATTTCCTCTACTTCATCTGCTTTAATTGTTTTATCCAACTTAGTTTCGCCAACAGATTTAAACGTCGCTATCTGAGATACGTCTAATAACTCGTGTTTCTCTTCTATTCCTGTTTGGACGCCGACGATTGATTCGTATACCTTAGAATCAGCGACATCTCGTTTTTGCAATGCAAGTTCTACTTCAGATATTACAATCACCGGTTCTTCAACCTCTACTGGTACTAGTTTCACTATTTTCAGCTCAGCGGACGCTTCGCCCATCGTTTTTCCTCTCTTCACAGACACTGAAGAGGCTTCAGCGACCTCTGTGGCCTTATCCTCAACGATCACTTCAGCGGCTTTGGTTACAACCGGTTCTTCAACTTTAAACTCTTCGTGTTTGACTTCCTCAATGCGGACTTCGGATGCTTCGGCGACGGTTTTTATAGCCGTTTCCACTGTCTCTTTAGCTTGTAAGGCCTTTGGAGCTACCACTTCTAGAGATTCGGTTTTGACTTCCTCAACATAAGCTTCGGATGCCTCAGCGACTGATTTTGCGCTTGCTTCATAAACAACTTCGAGACTCTTTGCCGGTGGTTCCTTGATTTTAAGCACTTCATCCTTCACTTCTTCGATAACTACTTCGGAAGATTCAGCGATGGCAGTGGCAGCTGTTTCAATCACAGTGCTGGCTTGTTCTATATGCACCGATTTGACATCTTCAATGATTTGTATGGGCTGTATTTCTTCTACCACCTTCTGTTCCACCTCTTGCGCTTTCTGTATAACCGTTTCTTCTTTTTCTTTCTTAACGGAGCGTTCTACAGCGATCTTCTCCGTTTTAGACGCTTCTACTTTTTCTGTGGTTTCCTTCCTCGCGATTTCTTCGAAGATAGCGTCCTTGTTTGTGTAAACATGTGACTCGACTATAGCAACGTATGTGATCTTACCGTCCTGTGTCTGAGGCACTGTTGGTACTTCGGGTGTTGGAGCGACGTATGGCACTGGTGTCTTGAGCTCTCTTCTTTCACGATGCATCTTCGATTCATAGCTCTGTTTGCTCATTGTCTGTGTTTCAGATATTTCGTGCCTTTCAACTCTAGTTTCTATCGGTTCGGTTGCTACCACTCCTCTCATCTGAGCGTCATAACTTGCACTTGTCATAGACTTAATTCCCATTTGATCCTGTCGACTAACTCGCGACATCTCTAATTCACTCTCTCTGCCTATTCTAGACATTTGTAACTCATCCCTACGCTCTTGAGCCTTGCTTCGGCTTCTAGATCTTGTGCGCCTCTGAACTGATACGCTCCTTCTATCCGGCTCTTCTATTCCAGATTTCTTCTGGAATTCAGTTATTACAGCGTCCAATTTCTCTATAAGTTCAGGAGATTTCCGTTCAACCATTTGTGCCATTTCTGCACCTGTCTTCCGCCGTGTTTCAATAAATTCTTCTTCCTCGTAAAATTCTTCGTCTAAATCTTCGTTGAATGTTTCTCTCTCTTGCATGTACCTTTCTCTTTCTTGCCTGTACATAAGAGCTTTTGCTTCAGCCGCCAATCGCTCTTCTTCTCGCCTTAGTTCTTCTGTTCTTTGATCAACCATTACTCTTTGTTGCTCCATCAGAATATCTTTTTTATCTTCTGCTACTTTCTCAAATTTACTTTCTTTTATTTTGACATCCTTTTCTTTAGCCTCAGAAACAATCTTTTCTTTTTCTTTCCTAATCATCTCTTGTTCTCTCCTTACCATCTCTTGTTCTTTCATTAACTTTTCTTGTTCCAACCTGAATTTTTCTTGTTCTCTCATTACCATTTCCTGTTCTCGCTTTATCCTTTCCTGTTCTCTCATCATTTCCTGCTCTTTCTTGACCATTTCTTTCTCTTTAACTTTTTCAGTAACTGTTACTACATCTTGAACCTCTTTCTCTTCCGATAAAACGGGTTCGGTCAAGATAAATCTAGACAAAGCTACCATCACGTCAGTTAAATGTATAAAGAAGGTTTTCAACAACAAATTGTAGTGATAAGAAGAATGCGTGGAGCCTCGTATTTTAGGAATTGTCTGCAAGCCAATAGTATAAGCTCTTTGCTCTGCCAACAGCTTTGCAGTAGAAAACTTTTTATCACTTGTTTGCGAAGAAGCTTTATCAGATATAATTTCTTTCTCATGTCGCACTTCTTTGTAATCTTGTTTATCTTTTTTAATCGATTCTTCTACACCTTTCCTTTCTTCTACTTTCATTTCCTCTTTACCTTTCCTTTCTTCTACGATTTCTTCGTATACCATTGACTTTCGCCTCACGCTACCAGCTTCAATTACTTCCTCTAACTCTTGCTTAGTCGATAACCTACTCTCTTCTGCAGCATCTTGCACACGTTCAATCTTCTCTATCTCTTTCTTAACGTCTTTCGTCTCGCTCTGTTTTATTATTTCCTCTGTGGTTTTGTCTATCAGTTCGACTAAATCGCTCACAACTTTAGCGTCTTTTACTTCAACTTTACTGCTCTCGTGTTCTTCTTTCATCTCCATCTTAACTTCTTTCTCAACTTTAGTTTCTTTGAATTCAGATTTAACTTCTTTAATATCAACTTGCTCCCTCTTCGACGAACCGATTTCAATTTCAATTTCATTCTTAATTTCCTCTGCAACTGAAACCGCTTTTTGGATACTCTCTTCAACTACCTCAGACGCTGTCATCTCAATCTTCTCTAAATCGATCTCCTTCTTCATCTTCTCTAAGTATTCCGCTTCTTTTTGTTTCATCTCGTGTTTAGCTGTTTCTTTACGAATGGCTTGACTCTCCCTCTGTTCTTTAGTCTCCTCTTTTATCTCAATGGTCTTACGCTGTTCTTCTTCCTTCGTTAACTTCTTAATCTTCTTACCTTCTGGATCATACTGCGCTGAAATAGGTAATTTAAATCTGCTTTCCGGTGGAATATCAGGCTTAATTTCCAGAATATCTTCGACTTCTCGTTGCGGGAAGACATCTTTGTAGTTAGGGTTGAGGATAATAGGGTCTTCTAAGGGTGGAACTTCGACTGGATCGGTGGAGAAGGGTCGGTAGGGCTTGGTGGGAGTTAGGAAGGGGGAGGCGGTGAGGGAGCGGGGGTCTTGGGGAGGGGGTACCTCTATAAACGCGGCTAGTTTGAATACCTCAGTCGGATCCGAGGGCTGGTCTGTATCTTCCTGGTCTACCGGCTCGTATATTGGCTCGTAATCGTCCAACACCGGATCGTAAAGGCCGCTGCAATAAAATCAAAGTTTTAGAACACTTTGTGTTAGACTAATATTAACCAATATTGTAAATAAGACTTATATATAATTGATGCAAAGGTGATCACTAACTCGCTGGGCAGACAAAATAAAAATTAACAACATGTTCGCATATGAAGAGCACACACATACGCATATATACACACACATACAAACACCCAAGCCATCTCTTCATTTTTTTTATCTAACTGAAGTAGCAAACGAGCACGCAGTCTACCTGATGGTAAATGGTCACTGCCGCTTATGAACCTCTGTAATCTACTTCATACAGAACATAGGTTCTATTTGAAGTCGATTACAGATGCGTTGCTACTCCCGAGGGCTAAGATGGTCGCCGCATATTAAAGTGAGTCGGCAAGCTCTGAATGACATGTGATCAAATATCATAATTCTAATATTATAAAGGCGAAATTTATGAGTATGTATGTTTGTTACTTCTTCACGTCTAAACGAAAATCTTTTATATTTATTTAAAGCATTTTCGGGTTATGTCAAAATCACCCATTATAGAGAAGATGAGGTATAATTGAATAATATTTATATGTTATACGTATATGTTATATATTGTATATATGTTTATTATACAAGTAATTATATTTTGTTTATATTTAATTCTAGTTTGTGCACACTGGATTTGCTTTTATATACCCTTTCCTCTCACAGGGCTGCTGGAAGAAATTTCATTTTGAAATAAGTAGCCCTTTGTACTATGTATTTTAAATATGTTTACCTATTATGTCACTGTGTATAAAAACTTATAAATAAATAAATAATAAATAAATAAGTTTCATTTAAAAGCAATATCGCATTTTTGACATAGACATCTGACAGTGTTGACATTATGTGCTACATTGTCAGTAGATTAAACAATAAAAATCTTTTTTTATTTTATTTAATACAACAATATTATGAACTGTAATGTAAAATGAAAAAAGGATATATATAAAATAAAGTATAATTACATTATAGTCATCAACATAGTATCTGTAAATCATTAAAGAAATTAATGTTATGTTACTCTGTGCTTCGGCACTCATCTTGATTCAGTTTATACCTATTTTATTAATTACTTTAATGTGTATAGGATAATTTTATATTCCAAATTTTCTTTATCTATATAAGGAAGTATTGTTAACTAAAAATTTTAGCAAAGACGTAGATAGATATAATTATTATTCTTTTCAATATTTTTTCAAAATGTAGGATATCACATCGTTTTTTGATTCTCCTTGTAAATTTCTAAAACACCGTAAACGCTTTTTTCAATCATCCATCTACATCACTAGCATAAAAAAAGTCCATCTCTGCGCCATACAAAACACAAATATTCACAGATCACAAATCAACTGTCACAAACACCACAGATAACAAATAGTATTTTTTCTAAGTCACAATCCTACATTACACACTAAAATATTGACAATAAATGAAAAATATGCTCACTGATTTTTATAGACCAGGTAGAACCTCATTTTGTCATCGGTTCGATAATTTCGGGATAAATTGAATGGGGTTTTCGGAACAAAAGCCTAAACGGGAATGATTTGATCTATATAGTATTACTATTTTCGTCGCGTACAACCCTGACATTGAGTGGCTAAATTAGTATTTTATTTAGGGTTCCGTTGTCATAAAAAAATACGTTTATAAAAAAGGTTAAATTCTATTTGACTTTAATTTTGATCATTCAAAGAATCCATCTCGGGCTGTGTTTGGAAAAATTCGTAATATCTTCTTGACTACAATTTCTCAGTGCTTAAAGTCGAAGCTTTCCGAGCAATATGTGTTGCCTGTGATGACCTACGGCGCCGAGACGTGGTTATTCACTGTAGGCCCAAACCGAAGACTCAGAGCCGCTCAACGTGCTATGGATAAATGTTAGGAATTATACAACGAGACATGATTTGTAACGATTAAATCCGTAGACGAACTCCGAAAAGGCTTTCGAAATTAGCAGGCTGGAGTGATAGCCGGGAAGAAAGTTCCTTAATTGACAACCATGTTTAGGCAAAGGAACACCGATCGCCCCTGGACCAGGTGGGCCGATGACCTAAAGAAGACAGCGGAAAACCGCTGGATTCAGAAGATATAAGACCGGCTAGAGTGGTGCAAATTAGGTATAGCATTCCAGCAGTAGACTTCAAAAGGCTGATGGATGGATGGAGGTAAAAGCGTTTTCAAAAAACAAGCTTTAATAAAGACTTTTTATTTATCGTGTTTCTCTCTAAAAATCATTTCATTTAATACCCATATGGACATTAAAATATAAATAAAAGATCTTAAGGCGTCCGTCATATAGCTTCAGGCAACGTCACTAAAATAAACATTGTTTTCTGAAGGTTCAATTTAATTAAAAATAGATGCACAAGCAAAAAATGTTAGAAATCGAAAGTGAAAATATTTCATTTATCGGCGGAACCCGCACTAAAGGTCACAATAAAATCTTTAAATATCCGATGCATAACATATTGGCAGCCCTACATTACATAAGGCACAACACACACTGCGTTGCTATCCGTCGTATTTTATTTATCTATTTATTTAAAAAGGGCAGCCAACAAGACAATACAATCCACTTACAACTAAAAACTACAATAAGCTTAAATTAAATGCTGTCTTAATAACAGGCCACCACGACATGCATCGTGGTCGAGTTTAAATACTTAAGATTATATTATAACACTTAATTGTACGTACAATAATAATAATTACGTATAGTATTTATGTAAATGTGGTATGTATGTATATGTATAGTAAAAAAAATGTGATAACGATTACAAAATTTTACTTTTTTTGAAGTTATACTTCTTGGGCGCGTTACTTCTCGTGCACACCGACAGAAAAAGCCGGCACTAAAGTTAGCTACAAGGTGGTAGAACTAGTGTTGTTCGACCGGGGAGGTACCACCGCCACACCTATTTATAGCGTGAAGCATTTCTTGCGCGAGATGGAAGGGTGTGGTTGCCAGCACACTTTTACATGAGGCGACCATCCTAGTCCTCGAGAGTATCAACGCATCTGTGACTGACTTCAGATATAACCCATGTTCTGTATGAAGTTGATTAGAGATGTCCATGAGCGGCAGTGACCACTTACCATCGGGTGGACTGTATGCTCGTTTGCTACTTTAGTCAAATAAAAATAAAAAAATAGATATAGTCTAAATTTCAGTTTTGTATATTGTTAGTGTTGTTTTTTTTACAAACGTAGTTTATGGCGAACTTTTTGAAGTGAAACTTCTTTAGGCGCATGAGGGTAAAATTTTTACAGATGAAACGTCACGCCGGTATGCAACGGAAGTGTCGGAAAAGAGAGAGAGAGTGATCGAGACCGATTGAGAGAGAGTAAGACAGGGCGAACGTAGCATGAGCAACTAGCCGTGGAGTGAGAGTAGGGAGCAAGCGAGTGAGAAAGGTTGAGAGAAAAAGTGAGACAGAGCGAACGTCGTATCACGCCTTTTTCCCTTCCTCTTAATCTTGGAAATTTAAAGTTTTAGATTTGTATAAATATAAACAAGATTTATAAATTAGTTCGCCAAAGAAGTTTCACTTCTGACATGTGTACTTTGTACGCACGCATGTTTTTTTCTTATCAGCACTGAGGGTGTATTCCTAGATCAATCGGACACTTACATTATGCGCGAGTTTTTAAACAATGTATTGCTATTTAACCATCCAAATAAAACAATTATGGCAGCGGATAAAAACGGAGTGCGTGAGGTGCCTAATACTTCGATATTTATAATTATGCAAGCATACATTGGCACTTCATATGCCAATCAGTTAACATCGATAAACACAGATATTAATTAAAGTTAACGTATAGATACTTAGAATATTGTTCTTGAACTACCAGACTATGTTTTACATAAGCATTTAAGAAGTAGAATAATGAAGTTTTTTTTTATCTGACTGAAATAGTAAAAGAGCATGCAGTCCACCTGATGGTAAGTGGTCACTGCCGCCCTGCAACATCCGTAAGCCACTTCATACAGAACATGGGTTGCATGTGAAATCAATCACAGATGTGTTGCTACTTCTGAAGACTATGATGGTCGCCTCATGTGAAAGTGTGCCGGCAACCACACCCTTCCATCGGAACGCAAGAAATGCTTCACGCTAGAAATAGGTACCATACCATGCCAATTACAATAAATATAAATGAACCACCAATTCGCACTTGGCCAGCGCGGTGGACTATGGCCTAAACTCTGTCATTCTGGGAGAAGACCCGTGCCCAGCAGTGGGCCAATAATGGGTTGATGCACATAAATGAACACTGGAGCACAATGGGCCACGCTGCCCCACTGCAGTATTCCGCTGCAGTACACTAGTGGAATGTACCACACCATGCTCAATACAACAACATAAACTTGACGACCCACGTGGCGGAGCGGTTACCATACCGGTCTGACACGCAGTGAGTTCTGGGTTCGATCCCCGCCCAGGCAGGTCTGAATGATGAATTTAGATTTCCGTTCTGGGTCTGGGTGTTTGTGTTGTCTTTGTGTGTGTCCATGACACCCACGACAGTGGAGAAAACCCTTGGAGCTATTAATGTTTAGCAAAGGGAGATCTCCCGCCAGGCTAGGTGATCATGCCTGGGGAGCGACCGTGCTCCGACAGTGTTTGTTCGGAACTAGTATATATGTAGGGTATTGAGAATACTTCGATAGCGTGTTTCAGAATACTAGTAGCGCCATCTCTTGATGAGTAGGGGGAGGTCGCCACAAATGTATAAAGCGTTTTTATAAATGAACACTGGACCACACTGGCCCATGCCACTCACCGCACCACGCCAAGGACGAGGCTGTCTTCCGCTGCATTGACGGCGTTGCTGGCGACTGCATGCGACATTTCTGTCGCCGACTGGTCTTCAATCCGCAGGACTGTGTCGCCGTTTTGAAGGCCTGCTCGGTCAGCTGGCGAGTCTGGGAGAACCTTGAATAATAATATTTTTGAAGTGAAACTTCTTTATCGGGGTTGGAAAAAAATTTAGTGTAACATTTTTTCGTTACGCGCCATCTTTTTCTGTTACGCGCCATCTTTTTCTGTTACGCGCCATCTCTTTTTTTCCGTTACGCGCCATCTTTTTCTTATCCCTACCACGCGTGATATTAGATAGATTATTATAGATTAGATAGATAAACGCCTTTTATTAAACTTTATCTAATTTAACTTTATTTAACCAATTTCTGTAAAGTTGCATATAGTAAATTATTTTTTGAAAAATACCGTCATAAAGAAGTTTCACTTCTTACGAGTGTACGCTAGTACACGCACACGTTTTTTTATCTGACTGAAGTAGCAAACGAGCATGCAGTCCACCTGATGGTAAGTGGTCACTGCCGTATGGACATCTGTAATCAATTCATACAGAACAAAGGTTCTACATATCAGAAGTCGGATGCGTAGCTTCTCCCGAGGACTATGATGGTCGCATCATATAAAAAGCCGGCAAACACACCCTTCCATCTCGCGCAAGAAATGCTTCACGCTAGAAATAGGTGTGGCGGTGGTACTTTCCGGTCGAACTACACTGGTTCTACCACCTTCAATAATAAGGTTCAAAATAAGGTTATACTAGATTTGCTCATAGCTTCGTCCGCTTCAAACTCTTCTACCAGGGAATGAGTATCAATGTTTTAGTGTAGCTCATAAATTATGTGTATGCCCAAATTCAGTAAAAACCGACCAGTAGTTCATGCATCTAAGAGTAACACTAGCGCCGAGGACAGCCACCGGGGGGGTTTTAGTGCGGTAAAAATCCCACATAACCCGCGTCGCTTCCACGGCGTCGGGTACCTTGTGAAGGTACCCTCGAGAACAAAAAATGCCTGGGTTTGAACCTCGGACCTCCCAATCGACGACGGACCATGCCTTAAACCACAGTAGAAATATTAGGAACAGTATGGAAACTGCCAACAAGTGTTTGAAAACGGCACTCACGGAAACATGTATGGCCACTACACACAAGGCCGCTAAGGGGTTTTCACGGTGCTTCAGTAGCGAATGCCGTCTCAAGACGAGTGGTCTCATTGGTATATTATTGCGTGGTATACGGCGGTTTGAATTTCTTACACTATAAAATAGAATAATAAAGAACTCCGGACGTGTCGTCGTAGAAGAATGTATTTTTAAGTCAATAATTTGTAATTTATGAAGAATAAAGCATTTTTTATAAAATGGTTTTTTAATAACTAGATATCACACGCATTTCCAAAGATCTACAAGTATCAATATTGAACTGTTTTCCGTATTTCAAACTAAGTATCATAATAATTATCGTCATGCTGGAAATAAAATGCGAAGTTGTGAGATTACCTACCTATTATTTATTAGCTGCGCAGATATTACAATTCGATTGTTTGATGACTACATGACAATAAATGCTAAAATAAGTACCTATTAATTTGACACGCAGTGGGTCCCGGGTTCGATTCCCGGCCAGACAGGCATCTGAATAATGAGTTTAGATTCTTGTTCTGGGTCTGGGTGTTTGTGTATTCGTCTCTGTGTGTGTCCATGGCACCCACGACCCAGGAGAAAATCCTACTGTGGGGCTATGAGTGTAGAAAGCGTGTAGAAAGCGTTAATAACAATATTACGAAACAAATATATAGAGACAGCCCTATCGTTTCAATACAGTGTAGGTAATATATGAACAAGGCTTAGTTTCCATACTGTTCCATATTTGCACTGTGCTAAAACTCATTCTGAGAGGTGACCCGTGCCCAGGAAAGCAACAATAATGATTATTTATAAGATATGCGTTATATGTAGTTATTTCAAAACTGTTTATAGTAAAATAACGTCAGGATAGCTGAACCCGATCTGGATTTTTTTTTTTTATTTGGCTGAAGTAGCAAACGAGCATGCAGTCCACCTGATGGTAAGTGGTCACTGCCGCCCATGGACATCGGTAATCAACTTCATACAGAACATGAGTTCCATCTGAAGTCAATCACAGATGCGTTGCTACTCCCGAGGACTATGATGGTCGCCTCATGTGAAAGTGTGCCGGCAACCACACCCTACTATCGAAACGCAAGAAATGCTTCACGCTAGAAAAAGGTGTGGTGGTGGTACTTCCCCGGTCGAACTACACTGGTTCTACCTTGAAAATGTGATGTGATGACCTTGAAAACTGAATGATTTTGACGCAGAGATAGATTCAAGAAAGAATAACATTTATCTAAAAAAATACACATATATGTCGGCGCGACACCGCGTATTTATGAAAAACACGCCGAAAATAATTATATTAGTTAATTTAAAGAATGAAAATTGTTTGTTTATTAAATTAGCAATATTTAGTGATTTTTAGAATTGTAATTTAGTTTACCCTCCATAAATTTGTTATTGTCACCTCACCAAACATTGTTATAAAAAGGCGAGCGCTTGCCGGTAGAAAAAGATTCTTGTTTATCCGTCGAAGCGATAAGACCTCCTCAAATGTGAATAAATCGAAGAAGTTTATTTGTGTTTTACTTGAAATCTTCAAGAATGGACAGTAATGAAGACCCTGACCATCCTGATGACACTCGTCTACTTCGTTATATATTATCTCCAAAAAGTTTTATTGAAACGAGTCACCCGTCGCAACGGTCGAAATTCGACCGTAATTTAACCTAAAAAACCAAACTTCATATTGTCCAAAATAGCATGAATATTTCTCAATTAATAAATTTTATTGATTTTAGTGATTAAAACCACCCGTTAAAACTATAAAAAAGAGGTTTTAATTGACTAAGCTTTTAAAAGCAATAGCGGGTATTTTGACAAAGACATCTGACATTTTTGACGTTATGTGTTTTCATAGTAAGATAATGAATTTTCTATTTCGTTTATTATGTATGTGTTTATGTCAAATACAAGGTAGTGTGTGTAATTTTAGTTGATTCTATGTAATGTTTTAGGCATTATTCAAAAAATATTAGCATCCTGAAATCTATATAAACTATAACCGTGCCCAATTTCATACACCTCCGTCCGCGTTTCTTCAAAAAAAGATAATTCAAATTCCAAAATTATATAATTTTCATTACTATTATAACGATTAGTTTGATCATTCAAAACATAGTTTAAAATTACGAAAATTCGGCGTATGTCGTGCTAATTTATAATCAACGTACACACTACTCAAAATAAACATTATCAACTCGATTTAACCTATTACGAAAACAAATAGAATCTCTAACATTGACACTTGATTGAGTTGATTAGAAATAGATTATTGGCAGGTGGTCCTGTCCTTAACTCAGATTGATCTTGCCAAATCAGTTGGCAATTAATCAATTATTTGGAAACAAATCTTATAGCCCTGTTGTGTTGGTTTGATTGAAGGGAAACGTTCAGTTTATAAATCACTAGTTAAAATAACGAATGTAAATAACATTCATCTTTAGCTATGTAGTGAACATAGCAAAAAATAAAGTCGCTTCTCGCTGTCTGTCCCTATGTATGTTTAGATCGCGCAAGAACTGCTTCACGCTAGAAATATGTGTGGCGATGGTACCTACCGGGTAGTAGGGATGCTCGATGAATATCGATGTTTGATAATCATCGATGTTGAAAGAAAAAACATCGATGTTTTAACATCGATGTTGCTATACGAAAAGTATCGTAACAATGTTAACGGAATCGCTCATCGATGTTACTTAACAGTCTAACGCATGACCAGTGCAACTTACGAAAAAAAATATACCTTCTGTGAACGCATCCACATATCGACTTATAATTGTGAAAGCGTATTAATTAACTGTGCACTGGTCGTTACCTTCTTTCGTGAAATATTTGAGTGCTATCGCAACATCAACGAAAATACATTAAAAGATTGTCTTTTATCAAAATTACTTTTTCTTTAGTCAGTTGATAAAAAATATCGGAATATGTAACAATTTGTTTTGTTTCTAATAAATTTCTTAGAATTTCACTGTATTTTATTCCTTAGTCAATTATTGATGCAAAAATCATCGATGTTATCAAACATCGTTGTTTGGTTTTCGATAAATATCGAACATCGATGTTGAGCTTTTGATTATGACATCAATATCAACATCGATGTTTTTCCAATATCGAACATCCCTACCGGGTAGCACCCGGTCGACACTTCGTTCTGTCTAAAAGTCAAAAAATATGCTATAGTCATAAAAAATATATATATTATTAGTACCAAGCCACATCCACCAAAGACCTGTTTATAACTGGGTATAACTTTTAGTACTGTTGAAGCATTTTCGACAATAATCATTGTTGTGTTCTTGTTTATACAAATAAGTACTTATGGTATTTAAACATATTACGACAATAACCGCGTACCTTCAGGTGGACTGCATGTTTTTTTAGCCCAAATAGCTTACCTTAATGACTGTAAGAGGGATTTCAGAGTCATTCCCACCAACTAGTGTGAAGCCCCACGCACTGTTGACCTCCCGAACTATATGTACGTCTAACTCCATCTGTTGACAAAATTAGGAACTAAGTTATGAATTTAATATGCGATTAGCGCCATCTGTTATAGATAAAGTGAGTTGATTCAGATTGTTTTCATTGCGTTTAACTCCATCTATTGGCAAAGTAAGAAAGTAAATGAATGCGCGCTACTAAATAAAATGATAGTTGACACAATAAGAAAATAATTTGTTATCTTCTAGCGTAAGCTTTATTAAAGTAGACAAGAACTTTGATTTTAATGTGTAGGATGTTAAGAATTATTTTTTGGGAAACAAATTGTGATATGGCTCTATTAGCAAACTGTTACAATATTTCAAATCATATCTAGGTAAACAAAAATTGAGTCTTTTTTGACGTACATTAATTGCTGTATGTAATATTTAAAAAAAAAAACATGCGTGCATACAAAGTATACATGTCAGAAGTGAAACTTCTTTGGCGAACTAATTTATAAATCTTGTTTATATTTATACATATCTAAAACTTTAAATTTCCAAGATTAAGAGGAAGGGAAAAAGGCGTGATACGACGTTCGCTCTGTCTCACTTTTTCTCTCAATCTTTCTCACTCGCTTGCTCCCTACTCTCACTCCACGGCTAGTTGCTCATGCTACGTTCGCCCTGTCTTACTCTCTCTCAATCGGTCTCGATCACTCTCCCTCTCTTTTCCGACACTTCCGTTGCATACCGGCGTGACGTTTCATCTGTAAAAATTTTACCCTCATGCGCCTAAAGAAGTTTCACTTTAAAAATTGTACCTAAGGATAAAGCACACGGGCCACCTGATGGAAAGTGGTTACCGTCGCCTATGGACATTCGCAACAGCAGAGGAGTCGCCAATGCATCGCCGGCTTTGAAGGAGAGCTTTTGCACCTTTCTTGAAGAGCCCCATGTCATAGCGCTGCGGAAATACCTCAGGAAGCTCATTCCACATCTTGCACTTTCGTGGTGAGAAAGACCGTGCAAACCAAACCGTACTGAAATCCTACTAAAATTGAAGTTTTTATTCAAATCGGTAACAGAATTGTTTCCGACAGTGACATAGGTAATAACTAATAGTACAAGATTTTAAGAAACCGACATTTTCCAATTTTCCGGGAAAACCGCCGGAAGGTTTTCATTTTCCTCAATATGGGACTGCCTGTGAAACTAGCCGCATACAATGTCGTATGAATCGTGTCGGTAGGTCGACGATTTCTGGCCATTTCGCCCGAACATACATAAAAAAAAAATATATATACGTGACGAATAGATAACCTCTTTCCTTTGGGAAGTCGGTTAAAAACATCAGACAATGTTAAAGTACCAATCAGTTTTCATCGTTCACAAGATGGTAGAATTCTAAGTGCAGTAATTTAAAATATCACAGCCACTCCCACAGCTATTTTATTTATACGAATCAAAGCACAGTTAATCGTTACTTAATATTTTTGTATATTCTCTGTGGGAGTGTTGATTTAAATGTGCGAATTATTCTCGGATTCCTCCACGTATCCCTGAGGACGGCCACCAGGGGGTTTTTAGTGAGGTAAAAATCCCACATAACCCGGCGTTGTGTGAACGTTTCCCCTCGATAACAAAAATAGGTATTAAGACTTTGTCCCTGTAGTTCCGGTATCAGAATAGGGTTACGGTATCCCCTGCCTGTCGTAAGAGGCGACTAAAAGGGGCTTCCGGGGTTGCGGGCGGTAAGAGTGGAAGCTCGGACCGTCCAGCCAAGTGACCCCGGGAAGGACGGCGGCATGTGTGGCCGCATGCCGTCGTAAACAACCGAGAGGCACGGTGAGCTTCAATTGGTCACCCTGGAAGGGCCTGAAAGGGCCATTGCGCTCGGAGTAATCCGGTTGTGTTCTATTGGACATCCCGGAGTCCTCCATGTAGCACTGAGCACGGCCACCGGGTGGGTTTTAGTGAGGTAAAAATCCCACAAAACTCGGCGTTGCTCCCACAGCAGCGGGTACCTTTTTTAATAATCATGAAGTAGCAAACGAGCATGCAGTCCACCTGATCAGTGGTCACTGCCGCCCATCTGTAAGCAACTTCATATAGAACATAGGTTTTATCTGACGTCAATCACAAATGTGTTGCTACTCCCGAGGACTATGATAGTCATATAAAAGTGTGCCGGCAACCACACCCTTCCATCGAAACGGAAGGAATGCTTCACGCTAGAAATAGGTGTGGCGGTACCTCCCTGGTTGAACTACATTCGTTCTACCACCTTTAAAACATTTGAACCTTTGAAGGTTTCTCTGGATAACAAAAAAAGGGAATTTTTAAATACTGAATCATTGATTCAATATTATTGTAATGGTCTTTAATATAAGGGCTTCAATCCGAGCGAAGCCGGATGTAAAAGCTAGTATTTTATTCACTTACCTTAATTAATTCACAGTTAAAAAAGACTGTTCTAAACAACAGTTAAACTCTCACTGGGAGAGTGTTGGCAGGGGTCGACAGTGACCGCATTTTAACTAACAGTTACATTAGAAGAACCTAATTCACATATACTAGAGAGAATACAGTATCTCCCTACTGTTTTTATTATATAGTTTTTAAGCTTGTTTAAAGTATTAAAAAAGGATGCAGTCCATCTGAGCGGAAGTGGCCACTGCCGCCAATAACATCTTGTTATAAAAATCAGGATAAAAAAACCGTGCGGCACTCGGGGACTGCCGCGGTAAAGCTATTGCATAGCATTTTTTATCAACTTACGCAATTATAATTTATTTATGCAGTATTTTTTATTTGTTTAATTCGAGTTTTGTTCTTTGATATTATATACTTTCTCACAAACAGTTGCTTACATATTCGTCCGATTTCCGAGCAGCTCGTCTCGATCCGTGCGAGCTTCGTACTGTCGTACCATATACATACACGTTAAGCGAACGCGGCCGCGTTACAAGGTAGGCGGAGTGGGGGTGTTAGGTTTTTTTCGTTACGGAATTTCTTGATTCGGTCGCCGCACTCAAAGCCCGCAATAAAAGCTATGCAATAGCTTAAAAGCCACGGACATGCAGCCATTAGACTATGAAAACCACGGATGTGTTTCTCCCGTATACTTTCTTGGTACGCCACCGGCATGTAAGACTTTAAGACTTCCTTATTGAATTGAATTTATAGCACTTCTTGTCTGTACAGTTGTTCCCCTATTGAACTAAGGATTTTTGGACATTTTTGTAAATAGTCAAAAACATCAGTGAAATATTGGTCGAGCGAATCATCAGCGAAAATGTTTGACTTTCAACGTCCGCCATTTTGTAAAAATTGAAATTTCGTAAAACCCTTCGTTCGACCGGAGAACAACTAAGAAAAGAACTGATATAAATTTCAACCTGATCGGTGAAGCCGCTTTCGAGTTACAGTGATCACCGACTTCAAAAATGGTTTCGAGAAAAACGAGAATAAAGATTTGGGCACGAATTGCTTTTCTTAGTACAGCTTTAACACGGCTTGCTTTAAAATTACATATTTCAGAAAATAATGGTCTGATTCAACACGTAGTCGGTAAATACGCGCCTATAATGAACTTTTAGATAGAATAAAAAACAACTATCTATCTAACTTAAATCTAATATATAAAATTCTCGTGTCACAGTTTTTGTTGCCATACTCCTCCGAAACGGCTTGACCGATTTTTACCAAATTTTATATGCTTATTTTGTAGGTCTGAGAATCGGCCAACATCTATTTTTCATACCCCTTAAGGGTTGTCCACCCTTAACATTTTTTAAATTTTTATATGGCAAAACAACGTTTGTCGGGACAGCTAGTAATCTATATATTAATACGTGAAGCAAAAACTTGTTATTCGTTTGTAAGATACTTACCGCAGACAGAGGAGGATGAAATTATGCACGGTTACAGTTGATGTAGAGAAGAATTGCCAAATGTTAATATTCTTTTCAAATAATACATAAAACATACATAAAATCAACTAAAACACATTACACACACTACCTTGCATTTGATACAAACACATACATAAATAATAAACGAAATAAAACATTCAATGTCTTACTATGAAAACACATAATGTCAGATATGTCAGATGTCTTTGTCAAATTACCCGCTAATGCTTTTAAATGCTTAGTTAATTATAACCTCGTTTTACCTTTAACGAGTGATTTAAAAAAAAAAACATGCGTGCGTACAAAGTACACATGTCAGAAGTGAAACTTCTTTGGCGAACTAATTTATAAATCTTGTTTATATTTATACAAATCTAAAACTTTAAATTTCCAAGATTAAGAGGAAGGGAAAAAGGCGCGATACGACGTTCGCTCTGTCTCACTTTTTCTCTCAATCTTTCTCACTCGCTTGCTCCCTACTCTCACTCCACGGCTAGTTGCTCATGCTACGTTCGCCCTGTCTTACTCTCTCTCAATCGGTCTCGATCACTCTCTCTCTCTTTTCCGACACTTCCGTTGCATACCGGCGTGACGTTTCATCTGTAAAAATTTTACCCTCATGCGCCTAAAGAAGTTTCACTTCAAAAATCAACAAAATCTTATATTTATTAATTGAGAAACTTTGGACAATATGAAGTTTAGTTTTTTAAGTTAAATTACGATCGAATTTCGACCGTTGTGACGGGTAACTAGTACCTATGTATTAACACAGGCACAAGATTACTAATGCCAATTAGGTTTTAACAGACCATCTAGATCAAAAATTCAAAAAACTAGTCTGCAACGAAATCTTGTTTTCAACAATGCGTATATTTATAATTCTTTTAGGTTTCTTGAGTTGTGTGTTTTGTAAAACGAATACTAAATCTTTAACGGAATCGATGGGGCAGGAAATTATAGAGTTAGCGGCTCCTGTAAAAGGTACTGATTTCTTACCATTCATACATTCATTCTCAAGGTGGTAGAGCCAGTGTAGTTCGACCGGGGAAGTACCATCGCCACACCTATTTCTAGCGTGAAGCATTTCTTGCGTTTCGATAGAAGGGTGTGGTTGCCGGTACACTTTTATATGAGGCCATCGTAGTCCTCGGGAGTAGCAACGCATCTGTGATTGACTTCAGATGGAACCCATGTTCTGTATGTAGTTGATTACAGATGTCGCAGAGCGGCAGTGAACACTTACCATCAGGTGGACTGCATGCTCGTTTGCTACTTTAGTCAAATAAAAAAAAATGTTGTACTAGTTTAATTCCGCGGCGTCGTCCATTTTGGTCATGTTTACCACGGCAATGAGAATGGATACAACCCATTATTGTCCCACTGCTGGGTACGGGTCTCTCAGAATGAGAGTTTAGGCCATAGTCCACCGCGCTGGCCATGTGCGAATTAGTGTACACACCTCCGAGATTTTTTTAAAGAACTCACAGATGTTTAGGTTTCCTCACGATTTTCCTTCACCAAAAAGCAATGTTACAGAAAGCCCTGTTGTATGTAAAGTTGTACAGATGTCCGTGAGCGACAGTCACAATTAGGGTTGCCACCTTTTTTTTCAACGATAAAAGTACATTGGCTACAAAAGGTTTAAAGAAAAAAGTACGTAGCTTCAAAATAAAGTACTATTTATATTATTACTTAATTTTTGGCTCTGGGATACATTAAGAACTGTGTGAGGTGATAGTAGGCAAAAAAAATGAAGTTAGTAACTTGGCGCCCATATTTTTTAAAAAAGGTCACCAAATGTAAATGTTCTACTACTTTCTAAATAAGGTAGCTACGGAAACCTTGTGATTAAAGGAATTTTAGTTTACTGATTATAAACAAACTTTTAAATCCCAGATATACAAAATAAGGTATTTTCACGTACTTTATTTTCCTCATAAAGTATAAAGTACAATTGCCCCGAATAAAGTACAATGCTTTATAATAAAGTACGGGTGGCAACCCTAGTCACAATTTCCATCAGGTGGACTGCATGTTCGTTTGCTTCTATCAGATAAAAAAAACTGAGCGTAGTTTTTTACAATATATCTACGTGCGTGTACGTAGAATGTACTGTTTTGGCTAACTCCTTTCGGCGATATCCGATCAGTAGATTTTTCGTGAAAGAGTAACACACATAAATACATTCTCACAATATTTCGGAGTTTTACGACGATATATTGTGAGAATGGACTTTAGATAGAACCCATGTTCTATATTTATTACTTCCTGATGTCCATGGGCAGCAGTGACCACTTACCTTCCATCAAGTCAAATGCATGTCATTCTCATGCATGCAACCATTTGTTCCTTCAATGTTACTGGAAAAGTGGATGGTATATCCGTTTTTCATTATTAGCTTCTTATTAGCTTCACCTGTATGTTTGTTTGTAACCGACTTCTTTGGGCGCGATTTTGACCCACTTTAAACGGCCAGATTTCGTTCAAACTTTGCAGATTTATTGAGGACCGATGACAATACACTAATTTGTTAAAATTATTCCATTTTTTAATTTGACTAAAAAGTAGAAAATAAATAATAGTTAAAAAAACTAAAAAACACGCTTTTTTTAGAAAACCGAACTAAAAAATAGAAAATAAATTTAAATGAATTTAAATTAAGAAAATAGTGTTAAAAATTTCAATGAATATAAATTAATAATAATGTGAATAAAAAAAATTATTTTATTTTAAAAAAAGCGTGGGGTGCATGGTGTCAATGGTTATAGATATTTTATTGACAGATATGAGTAGAGTGATTCGTCCCTGTAGTTCCGGGATCAAAATAGGGCTACGGTATCCCCTGCCTGTCGTAAGAGGCGACTAAAAGGGGCTTCCGGGGTTGCAGACGGCTAGAGTGGGAGCTCGAACCGTTCGGTCAGGCGATCCCGAGAAGGACGGCGGTATATGTGGTCACATACCGTCGTAAAGACTAGACGGGGCGGTAGGCCCAGCCGCCCATCTGGGAGGAGCCCGATGGGGCAACGCGCTTAGAGGATTCTGGTTGCGGTCGGACCGAGTTCCCGGAGTCCTCTTTATAGCGCCGAGGACGGCCACCGGGGGGGTTTTAGAGCGGTAAAAATCCCACATAACCCTGCGTCGCTCCCACGGCGTCGGGTACCTTTTGAAGGTTTCCCCCTCGAGAACAAAAAAAAAAAAAAGAGTAGAGTGATTATTATTTCGATAATATCTTAAAAAGCACCCCACGCTTTTTTTAAAACAAAATATTTTTTTTTTTATTCACACTATTATTAATTTATATTCATTGAAATTTTTAACACTATTTTCTTAATTTAAATTCATTTAAATTTATTTTCTATTTCTTAGTTCGATTTTCTATAAAAAGCGTGTTTTTTAGTTTTTTTTAAACTATTATTTATTTATATATTTGTACCTAACGATAAGGCGGACGGGCCACCTGATGGAAAGTGGTTACCATCGCCTATGGACATTCGCAACACCAGAGGAGTCAATGCATCGCCGGCTTTGAACGAGAGCTCTTTTTGCACCTTTCTTGAAGGCTACCGTTTACTAAAAATCGTATTTAACTTACATGTATCAATAACAGAATTATTAGAGAATACAACATAGCCGCGAAAACCATAGAACTTGATCTTTTTCTGGACACCACACGTAGCCTTAAAAATAAACTATTTGCAATCTATAAGAAAACCTGATTTTATTTTATTGTTATTTAATTCTTGGATCTCTTTTTATCTTATTGTTCTTGAATGCTATTTTTTAATGTTTTTGTGTATTAAAATTTCTATTACATTTTTGTTGAATGTCATAAATTATATATATTTGTTTTTCTGTCACTTATTTAGATTCAATGTTATTTTAATGTAATTTTTTTGTCTTATGTTCATGCTGTCGTTGCCTATAATTGTTCTAGCATTTACCTTGTACTTTTTGTTATGTTTTCTTTATAATGTAATGGTGTATAGAATGTTGGCGACCTTTCAGTAAATAAATAAATAAATAAATAAATAAATAAAAAATGAATGAATGAATGAATGAATGAATGAATGAATGAATGAATGAATAAATAAATAAATAAATAAATAAATAAATAAATATTGGAAATTTATATTAACATTATATTAACAGTATTTATGTCTTTATTTGAGTATATCACGTAATCTAGATTATAAGCAAGGAAAATTCGTTAGTCCCATACGTACCGGTGGTGAGCACGGTGGACGTGTGCGCGATCTCCTGGAACACGGCGTAGTTGGGCAGCAGGCAGTGCACAGAGACCTGCTGTGCCCCTCCCCAGTATCTGTATTACTATTCTAAGTCTATTCGCAATTCATCTGGATGTTAATTTCCAGATGTTCCACCAGAGCTAGATGAGGAGCCCTCAGCAGAAGCGGACGAGCCCTTCTCCATGACCAGCACTACTCTTCAACCAGCGACAGCTAGAGATGGCAGACGAGCTACGGTAGACCCTTTGTGACATTATCCATCAGCCCTTTGGACTCCACTGCTGGACATAGGCCTACCTTCCGCGGGAAACTACCACCGCCATACTTATTTCTAGCGTGAAGCATTTCTTGCGTTTCGTTGGAAGGGTGTGGTTGCCGGCACACTTTTATATGAGGCCACCATCATAGTCCTCGAAAGTAGCAAAATTAACAGTCAATGCCACACCAACACGCATTGCAGGCACGGGAACAATATGCTAAAACTTAGAAGGTGGTAGAACCAGCGTAGTTCGACCGGGGAGTACCAACGCCACACCTATTTCTAGCGTGAAGCAGTTCTTGCGCGAGATGGAAGGGTGTGGTTGCCGGCACACTTTTATAAGAGGCTACCATCATAGTCCTCGGGAGTAGCAACGCATCTGTGATTGACTTCAGATAGAACCCATGTACTGTATGAAGTTGATTACAAATGTCCATGAGCGGCAGTGACCACTTTTTATCCGATAGAAGTAGCAAACGAGCATGCAGTCCACCTGATGGAAGTTGTTACTGCCGTACATAGACTGTACCTAAGTCACTTCATAAAGAACAAGTTATCTGTAGTCAATCACAGATGCGTTGCTACTCTCGAGGACCAAGATGATCGCTCCATATAAGAGACGACAACCACACCCTTCAGAATTGCTTCACGCTAGAAATAAATGTGTGTAGTAAGTAACAAAGGGTTTTTTTAATATAAGATAAAATGGATAAAATGGATGGATGGATATCTGTAATCAACTTCATATAGAACATGTGTTCTATCTCAAGTCAATCTCAGATGCGTCGCTACTCCCGAGGACTATGATGGTCGCCTCATGTGAAAGTGTGCCGGCAACCACACCCTTCCATCGAAACGCAAAGAATGCTTCACGCCAAAACTATGTGTGGCGATGGTACTTCGCCGGGCGAACTACACTGGTTCTACCACCTACAAGGGGATAATTTATTTTTTATTTACAGGCAGTAGAAACACGGCGTAAGATGAAAGATATAGATAAGATAGAAGGCATGAAACCAGAAGAGGATGAAGCTAGAATTGAAAAGGAGCTAGCGGAGTTGTATAAAGATACAGGTAAAACTAAGTAATAGCATATAATAAAAAATGTGTGCGTCATAAAGGAGTGAAACTTCTTTATGACGTTATTTTTCAAAAAATAATTGACTATATGCAACTTTACAGAAATTGGTTAAATAAAGTTAAATTAGATAAAGTTTAATAAAAGGCTTTTATTAAACTTTATCTAATAATCTAATCTATAATAATCTATCTAATATCACGCGTGGTAGGGATAAGAAAACGATGTCGCGTAACGGAATAAAAAAAGATGGCGCGTAACGAAAAAATGTTACACTAAATTTTTTTCCAACCCCGATAAAGAAGTTTCACTTCAATAAGTAATGATATTTTACTAACTAAATACTAAAAAAAAGATTTGCAAAGAAAAAAGACAACCCACTGAGTTTGAAGGTGCTAGAACCAGTGTAGTTCGACCGGGGAAGTACCACCGCCACACCTATTTCTAGCGTGAAGCAGTTCTTGCGTTTCGATAGAAGGGTGTGGTTGCCGGCACACTTTCACATGTGGCGACCATCATAGTCCTCGGGAGTAGCGACGCATCTGTGATCGACTTCAGATGGAACCCATGTTCTGTATGAAGTTGATTACAGATTTCCATGGGCTGCAGTGGCTACTTACCATCAGTTGGACTGCATGCTCGTTTGCTACTTCAGTCAGATAAAAAAAAGAGTTTCTTGCCGGATCTTCTCAGTTGAGGTCGTGTTCCGATCCGGTGGTAGTGTAAGAAAAATATGTAACTGACAATATGTAAGTGCTTCCGTAAGCCTATTCAAAATAAAGACATTTCATTTCACTAGAAGTTGCTACTTTCGGGGACTGATGAAATGCAAGAACTCCTTAACGCTAGAAATATGTGGTGGGACTAGGGATTGCAATCCGGCCTCTTTTTCAATCCGGTCATTTTTTTCTTTCAGGTCGGATCCGGCCGGATTGAGGCCGGAGAAAAAAAATGGCCGTATCCGGTCGAACGAATCGAACGGTTAAAACAGTAATTATTTTTGTGATGTGAAATCTTTGTCAAAATATACAATCACCGGATCCGGTGGAGGTCCGGATCCGGTGGTGAATTGGTACCGGATCCGGTTTGTGTAAATTTGTGCCGGATCCGCCGGATTACCGGATCCGGTTTTCCGGATTGCAATCCCTAGGTGGGACCTCTCCTATCCAACCACGCTCGTTTCACCTAGATAAAACGAGGACCATTGAGTAAAAGACCTTTTTTTATTCTCGAGGGGGAAACTTTAAATAGGTACCCGACGCCGTGGGAGCAACGCCGGGTTTTGTGGGATTTTTACCGCACTAAAACTCCCCGGTCCTCTGGCGCGTTGCCCCATCGGGCTCCTCCTAGATGGGCGACTGCGTCCACCGCTCCGTCTAGTCTTCACGACGGTATGCGACCACACATACCGCCGTCCTTCGCGGGGTCGCGTGACCAAACGGTTCGAGCTCCCACTCTAGCCGCCCGCGACCCCGGAAGCCCCTTTCAGTCGCCTCTTACGACAGGCAGGGGATGCCGTAGCCCTATTCTGATCCCGGAACTACAGGGACCTGTCTACTCACGTCCAATTTGTATAATTGGTACAATTTCAAGTCAGAAAAGAGACATCTCATCTCTAGTCGACAGCAGAGAATGGAAATTCGACCTTCAATTTGCATGTTTCAATGCACTTTTTTCGTGTAATAAAATCAAACACCACCGTTATAATAATATGTAGGTTTATTCATTTACCTTCACAATATACACTTCTCGGCTCACTTCAACTTTAATACATAATTCACTCTGTAGAACGATCACTAAACAACCTTCTTGTTCCGTGTCTAGACTCCTTCTGCCGTCTCTCGATCAATTGTTCGTAAAATCTAAGTTGATACAACTAGCGACACCGACAATTGATAGCCGAACTAATTTACTAGCGACATCTTCAATCATATCCGAATTAATTTACTAGCGACATCTACACTTGATATCCGAACAAATTTATGCGTTATAACATATAAATAATATTTAAAACTATTTTATGAAATCATTACATTCGTTTCTAAAAACTGAATTGATCGCCAATTCTTCTTCCAGATTACAAAGCAGATAGCGCAGAAGTAACTAAGCAAGAAGAAGTTGCTTCTAGCACGAACGAGACGATGAAACCTATTGCTAGACTGGGAACAGAGTAAGCATAAGCGTTTATCATCTTAAGATCTCTATATATTAACACGTGAAGCAAAAACTTGTGATTCGTTTTTAAGATACTTGCCGCATGCGGAGGAGTATGGTATGACGCACGGTTATAGTTGATGTAGAGAAGGATTGCGCAATGCTAATATTTTTTTAAATAATGCATAAAACATACATAAAATCGACCATTTCGCTCTTGGCCAGCGCGGTGGACTATGGCCTAAAACTCTCTCATTCTGAGAGGAGACCCGTGCCCAGCAGCGGGACAATAATGGGTAGTACGTATAAAAAAAATCACATGAAACTAAAAACACATTACACATACTATCTTGCATTTGTCACAAACAGAGATATAATAAACGAAATAGAATATTCAATGTCTTACTATGAAAACACATAACGTTAAAAATGTCAGATGTCTTTGTCAAAATACCCGCTATTGCTTTTAAATGCAGCTTAGTTAATAACACTCTTTCTAACTTTAGAGGATGTGCTCAAAATAACTTGAAAATTATTATATTAATACGTGAAGCAAAAATTTGTTTATTTAAATTAGAGAAATATTGGTGCAACTTTGGACAATATAAAGTTTAGTTTTTTAATTTAAATTACGGTCGAATTTCGACCGTTGCGACGGGTGCCTAGTAATTTTATTAAGATGTCGAGAAAACTTTAATAACCTGATTCTTGAATACTAGTAGCGCCATCTCGTACGAGTAGCGGATACTTACCGCAGTTGTCCAAAAGTACCTGTCAAATGTTGGTGAACTTCCGACCCAACTTTTTTCTGGTAGTCTCGTCCCCAGCAGTGTGACAGTAGTGGCACTGTCGTCAACCCATTATTGTCCCACTGCTGGGCACGGGTTTTTCTCTCAGTATAAGAGTTTTTTGGCCATAGTCCACCGGCCTGGCCAAGTGCGAATTGGTGGACTTCACACACCTCCGAGAACTTTTTTTTTAAGAACTCTCGGGTAGCAGTAGGTAAGATTCCTCACGAAGTTTTCCTTCACCGAAAAGCAGTGATAATTAATTTTGAATACGCACAATTTTTTAGAAAAATCAGTGGTGCCTGGGCTTGAACCTCGGATCATCCGATCGAGAGGGCAAGTTTCAACCATTAGGCTATCCCTGCTCTAAGTGGCATTATGATGGTCTTATTTTACAGGTTCAAATTCCAACCAGACCTCAACAACCCGAGAGAGGTTGAGAAGTTCAGGACATCTGTGGACGAGATTAGCTGTGACAAAAAATTGACTGGAGCTGTAAGATCTATTTTATTGTGTATGAAAACGCAACAAAAACCTTTTACCAATATTTTTTTATGAAATGAGGTCTTTGTAGCTCGGCGACCATAACGTCCGAAACGAACTGCTTCACGCTTGAAGCAGGTGTGGCGGTGGTACTTATCCGGACAAACATCATTGGTTCTACCACCTATGGGTAGCAGCATCTCCCCATAGGACGGTAACTATAGGTGAGGCCTACGTCCAGCAGTGGACTTAAAACTCGAACCGTTCGGTCAGGCAATCCCGGGAAGGACGGCGGTATGTGTGGTCGCATACCGTCGTAAAGACTAGACGGAGCGGTGGGCCCAGCCGCCCATCTGGGAGGAGCCCGATGAGGCAACGCGCTCGGAGGATTCCGGTTGAAGGCCACCGAGGGGGTTTTAGTGCGGTAAAAATCACACATAACCCTGCGTCGCTCCCACGGCGTCGGGTACCTTTTGAAGGTTTCCCCCCGAAAACAAAAAAAACATGCGTGCGTACAAAGTACACATGTCAGAAGTGAAACTTCTTTGGCGAACTAATTTATAAATCTTGTTTATATTTATACAAATCTAAAACTTTAAATTTCCAAGATTAAGAGGAAGGGAAAAAGGCGTGATACGACGTTCGCTCTGTCTCACTTTTTCTCTCAATCTTTCTCACTCGCTTGCTCCCTACTCTCACTCCACGGTTCACAACAATTGACTACAATCGGCTGGGTCAGGTCCTCAGTCTCAAGTTTGAGGACATATATCATTTGGCATATATCAAATGCTGTGACCGGGAAACACTTACTTCTGTAAAATCAGCATAAAACTTGTATGAACACAAGTGAAATGTAGGAAAAGAACATCAGTTCGGTTCAGAACACTAGTGGCGCCATCTGTTATCAATTAGCAACAACTCCCTAATTATCACTATTTAATTTAATTAAATACGTAAATTTCTTGTTATTTATTATTGTTTCAGACCGATAGCCCCAATTCAGGACATGGACTGGTGAAAATAATCTACACAAACTTTTTTTGGGCTATTTGTCTACTAATATAATTATTAAAATTTATATTATCAATACTTTTGTCAATTATGCACAAAAAGATTAATGGAATGTTAAATAACATAATTAAATTATTCGTTTATATCTAATCAGTGGATTTATAAATAAAAAGCATGTTAAAAAGTTAACGTGGCGTTTTATTGAAGTGATGCAACTTCTTTATCGGGGTTGGAAAAAAATTTAGTGTAACATTTTTTCGTTACGCGCCATCTTTTTTTCCGTTACGCGCCATCTTTTTCTTATTCTTACCACGCGTGATATTAGATAGATTATTATAGATAAGATTATCAGATAAAGTTTAATAAAGGCCTTTTATTAAACTTTATCTAATTTAACTTTATTTAACCAATTTCTGTAAAGTTGCATATAGTAAATTATTTTTTGAAAAATAACGTTATAAAGAAGTTTCACTTTTTATTAATTTTTAATTATGTTAAGAGCCTTTTAGAACACGGAATATCCGAAAAAAGGGTGTCACCGCTCAGACTGGTATCCAAAATTCCATAAATTAATAATACGTGAAGCAAAAACTTGTGATTCGTTTTTACGATACTTGCCCAGGGTTCCCAACTTAAGGGTTTTCCCCTAAATTTAGGGGATTTTCAAGTAGGATGGGGATTTTTAGGGGTGTAAAATTTTTAGGGGTATTTTCAGGGGTTTTCATAACTTCAACATATAGGTGTTTTAAAGGGAAATCTCGCCTCACGAACGAAAAAAAAAAAGTCATGCACTACACCCGATGCACTTTACGGACCTTTTCTTTTTCGTCGTCAGGTTGCCACGAAGAATTCGAATTAAAAACTCATTATGGGGGATTTTAGGGTTTTTTAATAAAGGCTTTAGGGGAATACATTTTTGAGACTTGGTAACCCTGTACTTGCCGCAGGCGGAGGAGATTAAGGTTACGCACGGTTTTAGGTTAGCATTTTTGGCATATCAAATGCTGTGACTGTGACGGTTATAGTTGATGTAGAGAATGGATTGCGCAATGCTAATATTTTTTTCAAATAATGCATAAAACGTACAAAAAATCAACCAAAAACCACATTACACACACTACCTTGCATTTGATACAAACACATAAACAATAAACGAAATAAACATTCAATGTTACTATGAAAACACATGTCAAAAATGTTAGATGTCTTTGTCAAAATACCCGCTATTGCTGTTAAAAGTAGCTCAGTTAATAAACCTCTTTTCACCATTAACGGGTGCGTTCAAAATGACTTGAAAATTATTACAATTTATTTAAATTAGAGAAATATTGGTAGTACTTTGGACACTAAGAAGTTTAGTTTTTGAAGTGAAACTTCTTTATCGGGGTTGGAAAAAAATTTAGTGTAACATTTTTTCGTTACGCGCCATCTTTTTCTGCTACGCGCCATCTTTTTCTGTTACGCGCCATCTTTTTTTCCGTTACGCGCCTTTTTTTTTCTTATCCCTACCACGCGTGATATTAGATAGATTATTAGAGATTAGATTATTAGATAAAGTTTAATAAAGACCTTTTATTAAACTTTATCTAATTTAACTTTATTTAACCAATTTCTGTAAAGTTGCATATAGTAAATTATTTTTTGAAAAATAACGTCATAAAGAAGTTTTACTTCTTACGAGTGTACGCTAGTACACGCACACATTTTTTTTATTTAAATTACGGTCGAAATTCGACCGTTGCGACGGGTGGCTAGTTCCTTGAATTAATTGAACCTGCTTTTGCTAAAAGGCAGCAACGAGTTTCTCCTATTATTTGTTTAATAATATCATATTTGTATACATAGAACAAATTATTTTGTGCAACATTGTAAATAGATTTTAATAAAAATAACCTAAAATTATAAAGTATACATAAAATTTTGACAAATATGGCTTTTTCTCAAAACTGTTGTTGTGTGGGTCGATTCTGTTTTGCATAAGTAGGTCCAATTTACACTTGGGTGCGTTCTTAGACGTTCACAAAGCGCACGCTCTCGACCGCAGTTTTTCCCCGTTCCATTAGCTTGTGAGCTTTACTGACGTATTCTCTAGTGGAACGATCACTTCGACCCACCTTGTTAGATGGTTCGTCGTGAGCGTCGCGTGGGCGTAAGTCATGACGTCATGAGAGACGTATTCGCCGCGAGCACAACGACCGCGTTCGTCTTGTGGAACGTTTTATGCGTTTGGGGCTTTGTGAGCGTCTTCTGGAACGCGCCATTGGTGAGCGTGGCTTAGTTAAAGTATTGATTGCAATAAAACCAATCGAACAATCAATACTATCCCGCGCAAATCACTTTATCATTTTGATTACATGATACAATGATAATACTGATAACTTTATATTATTTACTTAGAAATCATTTTAATGCGTGATGATATTTTAAAATGTTATTGCCTAACACGTGTACCGATACAGTTGACGACCCGCGTGGCGGAGCGGTTACCATACTGGCCTGACGCGCAATGGGTCCCGGGTTCGATTCCCGGCCAGACAGGTTAATGAATGATAAGTTTAGATTCATGTTCTGGGTCTGGGTGTTTGTGTATTCGTCTTGTGTGTGTCCATGGTACCCACGGCACTAGAGAAAATTTTATAGGTGTGATTATTAATACGATATTTGCCTGCCTCAGTAATGTCTATCACGATAATGAGAGTAAACATGTATGTTTTTTGGTCTCGAGGGGAAACCTTCAAAAGGTACCGCCGTGGGAACAACACCGGGACACGTGGGATTTTTACCGCACTAACCCCCCCCCCCCCCTCCCCCCGATGGCCGCCGGCGGCGCTACAAAGAGGACTCCGGGATCTCCAAAGGAAAATAACCGTAATCCTCTGAGCGCGTTGCCCCATTGGACTCCTCCCAGATGAGCGGCTGGACCCACCGCTCCGTCTAGTCTTTACAGCGATATGCGACCACACATACCACCGTCCTTCCCGGAATCGCCTGGCTGGACAGTTCAAACCCGCGCTCTAGCCGCCCGCAACCCTGGAAGCACCTTTTAGTCGCCTCTTACGACCGACAGGGTATACCGTAGCCCTATTCTCATCCCGGAACTACAGGGACATAGCACACACGTGAGTTATTAAAAAGTTCTCAAAGGTGTGTGAAGCCTTTTTTTTTTGAGGGGGAAACTTTCAAAAAGTACCGTCGTGGGAGCGACGCGAGTTATGTGGGATTCTTACCGCACTAACCCCCCCCCCCCCCCCCCCCGGTGGCCGACGTCGACGTTGCGAAGAGGACTCCGGGAACTCCACTTGACTGCCGCCGGTGTCCTCAGCGTGTGCCCCATCGGGCTCTTCTCTGGTGGGCGTGAACTGCTCACCGCACCTTCTGGTTTTTACGGCAACATGCAACCACACATGCCGCCGTCCTTCCCGGGGTCACTTGACCGAACGGTTCGAGCTCCCACTCTAGCCGCCTGCAACCCCGGAAGCCCCTTTTAGTCGCCTCTTACGACAGGCAGAGGGTACCGTAGTCCTATTCTGGTCCCGGAACTACAGGGACAAGGTGTGTGAAGCCTACCAATTTGCACTTGCCCAGCGCAGTAGACTATGGCCTAAAACTCTCTCTGAGAGAAGACCCGTGCCCAGCAGTGGGACAATAAAATTTTGACGACAACGAGTTGGTATTTTATTTTATTTTATTAGAAAAACATACAGTATTCAGATAACAGAAAATTCACATATTAAATAACACGCAACTAGGGATTGCAAT